>JAVXUP010000710.1:0-365470 GCA_033070095.1 Escallonia herrerae
CATCTTCAGCATGCTTTTTGACATAGTCAGATACATGATCTATTATTTCCAAAAGTATAATCTGGCTACCTGAAATTACAAATGCAACACCAACAGATATACTTGACAGTCATCAACTACCCAAAAAGGAAAGTCATCCTAACTATATACTCTAAACATTGTAGGACAACGCAAGCAACATGGCAAAATGTCCAGAACTAAAGGAAAAAATAAGAAAACTGGCAATGATCAAGAGATATTCATACTGTCGCCTTGAATGCAGCTAGGAAGATATAAAAAGACATTGGCGACTCATTTCTGCTTTCCTAGACAGAAAATTGTGAACTTTTTACGTTGTTATTTCAAACAAAACGAAGGTTAAACCAGGTTGGATTCATCATAAGCAGGAAGACCTTAGTTGCACAAAGCGGGGGCGGGGGCGGGGGCGGGGGCGGGGGTGGGGGCGGGAACGGGGCCGGGGAGCGTAAGCACCAAGAAGAATCTGAGGTTGGGAGCGGCGGGAGCGGCTTGAATAAATAAATGCGTAAAGAGTATTATCATTTGTTTAGTATAGTTTACATAACCAACAACAACAGACAAGGAGGCTTTAAGGACTTGAAGGAGGAGAGAAACAAGGAATTGAGTTGAAAAGGGCTTGATTTTCAGATATTCTCTCACTTGTTCCATGCAGCTAACGGGATCGAGTTCCCGTATTAGCTTGGAATAAGATCCCATGGAGTTCTTGACTTGGGATCGCAAAAGCGAGTTTCCGAGAGAGAAACGTCACCTTCTTAGGAGTTTCCTGCAACTAAGAGGAAGACCACATGCAATTGACTTTTGTAGATTAAGGAAGCTAAAAGGAGGAACAATCTCAAACAGGTCCTTGCAAATTACTTCTAAGGATAACTGCCAAATATTCAGATCAAGTTCGCTAACAAGTAATCAATAATATGACTCCGAAGAATTAAAAAGAGCAGCTACCTTGCTTCTGCTAGATATTTAGGAACGTTAGACATGCTTTCCATGCCACCCGCCACAACAACATCATTTATTCCCAATTGGATACTCTGTGCTGCAAGCATAGTCGCTGCAATAGCCAAAAATAATAACATTTGTCATTCTTTGTATCAGAGGAAATAATCACATTTGAAAATGAGGAAGCTCTGTTACTGAAGGAAGAATGCACACCTTTCATCCCTGATGCACAAACTTTGTTGATGGTGGTACAAACCACTGTGTTAGATATTCCTGCACCTAATGCTGCTTGTCTGGCAGGAGCCTGTCCCAAATTTGCGCTGAGAACATTTCCGAAGAAAACTTCTTCTACAAGTGACGGATCAACATTTGCCCTCTTAAGAGCACCTACACGTTACATTAAAGATCAACTTACATCAGCAACGAAAAATAATTTGTAAAGCAACAGAATTAGATCAAACTCCCTTAATCAGACATCAGGAGAAGGTTTGCACTTACTTTGAATTGCAATAGATCCAAGTTTAGTGGCTGACAGGGATGAGAGATAACCAAGGAATCCGCCCATTGGAGTACGTGCGACACCAACAACACAAACATCTGTTCATATTAAACAATAAGACCATTAACTCATGAGAAGCCAAAGGATATTATGAGTTGCTCTAATGACTGTGATATCAAAGAAAGCTGAATTCATTGCAATGAAAAAGAAAACAAACATGTCGTGCATATGTCACACAACTTAGAAACTACTGCTCTTCAGTTCTATGATTAAAAAGCATTCATGATATGAACCTAATACTATCGGACAAGAACTTTGTATTAAGACGCTGAAGTTAATTTTTCATTGAAGCTAATAAAGGTTTTTAACTAAGAATTTGAAAAATCGAACTTACTCATTGTTTTTACCCTAGCTTGACTAGCCACATGATAGTTATTTATCTAAGATTTCTGTTGGTTTTCAATTCAGTGTCTACACGTACAAAAGGTCTAGGATTGTGCAACAACTCAAAGGCTAATGAAATCTTGTCAAGCTTATACCATCAAAAAACAACCGAGTGACAGCATCAACACGAAAATGCAAAGTTCAATCATAAGATAGCAAAATAGGGCATAAATATAGTACCTCTAGGCTTGATTGAGTCTGAACAATCAGTCGCCGCTACTGGAGCCATCGTAATATACCGCAGACAGTTATCTGTTTTGCCATTCAAACAACCAATCAGATTCCACTAATAACCTCTTCAATAACTCACTCCAGATCAAAAACGCGAAAGATCCAAAACTTTGCACACAAAGCGAAACTCTCGATTCTCAACCGAAAGAAACAAAAGCTTTCGAGGCATGAATGGAAAGTCAACGAGCGAAATGAAATCAAAGCAGGGAGGAAACACATGCAAGCGGTGCCGAGAGAAGCGACGAAACGAATACGGACAGGTCGCGCGTACTAGGTAAAACCTGACTGACTAAAAGTTAACGCGGATCTAATCGAGCAGTGAGATCACAGATACATACATCATACAAGCGGATGGATGACCGTGAGATCAACCTAAACAACTGAGAGATGCGATGCGAGAGCAAGCAGACACGAGAAGAAAAATGCGGGAAAATAATTCTGAAGCTGAAGAGTGTACCTCTTTCGGAGTGTTGGTTGAGTCACTGCTGCGGAAAGCTGAGCGAGTATGGATGAACGAAGGAATGAGAGAGGTTGTCAGCTGGAAATGGCGGATTTATAATTTCGGAGCGGTTGGGAAGGGCAGGTGGACAAAAAGCCCGCAAGAGCAACCCCGCACGCATCCGGTGGGAATTTACTAAAAGCACCCCTTCTTCCACCGTCTCTTTTGACTCGATACTGCATCTTTTTTTTTTTCTCGGAAAAAGAGAAATACCGCTACTATTAATCTAATATAAACTATACGGGGTATTAGTTTTCTTTCTTTCTTTCTTTCTTTCTTTTTCTTGCGTAGACGACGAGGATTATTTCCGAACTAGCTTCCGCATGAATTTTGACATCTTAAGGGTGCATCCATCACGTCTGTTTCGTGCATTCAAATACATAATTTTTTTCAAACTACAGACTCCAACGTTTGAAACCAAAACTTATTGAAGTTGAACAAACCTTCGTACCATCCATCGGACCAACCTCCTGTCGTCAAATTTTTTTTTTTTGAAAAAACCTTATGTAACCAAAATCCAAGTGTGTCACTCCGATATTGATTTAATGCTTATGCTATGCCCACAAGTCACACACGTGATAGAATAACAAAAACAATATGGTACTTCTCAATTTTTTTTTAATAATTAGGAACCTCATATAATTTTGAATTTAATCCAAAGGAAGATGGTTCGATTTTGAAAGGAGCCCCTAAGTTGTCTTTTTAACATTTTTAACTATAAAATGCGGCAATAAATACGTTGATCAACATTTGCTGTTATACGTCAGCTCAGCAAGTTCAATTATGAGATGTAGTTGGTTTCCCTTTAGGCTTTTGGTTTACGTGTGTGTTAAATTTAAGGAAAGAGAGCTCCAGAGGTCAACAAGGTCAATGGATGAAGTTCCATCATTACACACCAAATAATGAGTGAAGTTGCATCAATTGCACACCAAATAATACCATATTAATTTGTAAATAGAAATAATACACACACATATATATATATATATATATATATATATATGTATGTCCTTATGTAAAATATAAGATGGTCAACTTAGGACAGCGGCTCATCATATACCATACGTGTGTGTGCGTATTATTATTATTTTTACAACAACAAAGGTGTTTCATTTGTTAACGACCAAAGTTTCTATTGCTGATGCCTCTGCCTCTTAGCTGCCACATGCAGTTTATTACTATGTCCAGTCTGTGAGCATAAATGACAAAAATCAGGATATATTGGCCTAATCTCTTCACAACTTCATTGTTTTTCCTTGGTATCCAAGGGGACGCTATTTTTTAACTGTATAATGAATAAACGTAGCAATGTAACTTTCATATATTGGTTGACCCAACTCAAGAAAACTGACGTGCTTTTGAACACGACAAGCTTTTCAACCAGGGAAAAAATTAAATTAATAAGATTGAGTAGAGTTCGACTCCTTGGGTATATATATAAGGGTTTCATTAGATTGATCATAAAAGGGACCTCGATCATGAAGAAAATTA
This sequence comes from Escallonia herrerae, assembly GCA_033070095.1. Lineage (NCBI taxonomy): Eukaryota > Viridiplantae > Streptophyta > Magnoliopsida > Escalloniales > Escalloniaceae > Escallonia > Escallonia herrerae. Next base: position 4,119 of record JAVXUP010000710.1, read on the forward strand.
TAAAGAGAACAAGAGACAAGGAACCTAGAATTTTCTTTTTGTACGGTGTTTTCCTAACATGAAAAGCCAAGTTGTTGGAAAGTATTGGCGTCAAATCATTGAAATACCATATGTATATTGAGATTCTTAACATAAGATTTTACTTCTGTTGTATTCGAGAGCCATTGTGTAAGACGAGTCCTCTCAAATTTTAATCTGAGTTAAACACGAGAAATATACAGACAGTAATAAACCTCACTTTCAACCTTTCTTCACACTACTATAGTAGAAAAAGAAAAAAAAAAAGAAAAAACTCTCCTCTGTAAGGAGCTGCATTTGCCTCATGTGATAGTAATACCTTAAATTTTGGCGTATCGTTTGCATGTTCAATATACCCACTGTAAGGTGTTAGATATCACAGAATAGGTAGTTATAACGTATGATTCATAAGTCGAAAACAATATACACATCTCAGTAAGAAAAGAACGGAATTATTGCTCGTGTGAACGTACTTAATGAGATGCTCTAAGTCAAAGAATTCCTCAGTAGAGATATGCACATGACGTCTACTTCATAAGACGCCGTTGCACACCAAACATATTGGAAGCCTTTTGTTGACTTCATATATGTGTCCTCTTATTACCACTTTGGCAGCGCTTCGACCGATTTCATGTTCTTTTCATTCCTAGTTTACACGAAAATCCTCAATAATTGGCAATACTATGTATGTCTCTCGTTCTCTCCCATGTTAAAGCAACGCATTGAGATCAAACACGCTACATAAGTGACAGATGATTGACTCTGAGATTTCAATTTTCAAATCAAGCATTCTGTAAGCAACTTTCTTTCTTTCAAGTGAAAGCAACAAAAAATTAGTTCTACATCATTGTTCAATCACCAACTTCCTCATTTATTTTAGTGTCACAGAAGATTTCTCCGAAAATTTGACTCATTTCATTTTTGCAAATTGAGAAATGTCATTAAAATAAATTAAAAGTATCGCACAGTCGAACGGCTTGCTCTGAAAATAGCTATGATCAACATGGCATTGGAGAAAAATGCTCAAAGTATTACAAGAAATGGTAAAATCTCAAAATCAAGTAGAAATTAACTTGGTTGAGACACGGATCAGGTCGCTCTCTTAAGACAATTTATGCATCGGTACAACAAGAATTAATGATACATCGCCTCTAGAATACAACAAATCAGCTTTCACTGTTACTTCACTTGTATTTCTTCACAAACGAGTGAAACAAAAGTTTTATCCAATAATTTTTTTAAAAAAATTGTAATTACAAAATTTGATCTGTGGCATTAAAATATGAATTAGTGGGAGTAATAGTAACAAAAATTGGAATAAGTAGGACAAGTGTTTTTCACATGTTGAAGTGTGTAAAAAAAAAACTAATTTTCACTTACAAAAACTATGAGACTGAATGATCTAAATTTTTTTCTCAAATTATAAGCATTCTCGCGCAGTTTTGGCAATACCGTGCCTAAGGTCGTTTTAATTTTTGCAATACCCCGGTCCTTGATAGACTTACATGTGGTACCTCAAGTAAGGACAACAGACTTACTGGACTTAAGGTGTTTAAATGCTATAAAGGCTTAATAAATTCAAACAACGGCGATAAGTTGTAGACTTGTGACTAGGTTTTTCGTGAAAGAAAAAAAGTTAACGGGCATACAAATTTAAACAAAAACACTAGCATGAAATACTTGCACACTTGTGTTGAACATGAAGGAAGCCAAAACCCTTTGATCATCTTGCTTTTAGTAGTAGCAAACCATTAATTGCAAATATGCTTTACAGATCGACAACCACAACGAATTTTGGGACCTGGGCGGAAGTACCAATTTCAAGCACAGCCATTCATGACTAGGAAGAGTTCGGTGAAGTTAGTCAAGATTGGTGCTCTTGCAAGTATGTAGTATGTAGTTGTTGTACACCTTGATGCTTTGACTTGGCAAGAGTGGACGCGGGACCTTTGCCTAAGTGAAAAAGACTCCATTCGGTAGGGTGAAAGCAATGTGTAGACACCCTTGCAAGTGGCACCTATTCCCATTGCCCAAAACAAAACACAATCACATGGAGAAGCAATTTCAATTCATTGTTATTACATGATGATGGGGAATTTCAAAAGGTTAAATTGTAAACAATTCTGTAAGGTTTGTCATTTTTGATAAATGAAAATCTGACCTTTTATTTTGAGTAATTACTACCTTGACGTTATAGATTTCAGCAATTGGATCCACATTCAGTCAATGAAATTTAATGGATAGCCGTTTATACTTGGTACCCATGTGACCTTCTCAAATGAGTATTTTGCTAAAAGAATAAATATACAGAAGAGACATAAAATTATTGACTAGGACACGAAACACAATTGGACCATGTATAAAACATTCAAATACTTTATGCTTTCCTTTTTTCATTTTTTTGCTCCCTTCACCAATAAAACCACCACCATCACCTAGGGATGGCAATGGGGTGGGTCGGATGCGGATCTTATAAGATCCGCACCCGCCCGCTACCCTTGAAATCCCACCTCGCCCCAAACCCGCCCCGAACCGGGTTATATAATCTCAAATCCATATCCGACCCTAAACTACTTTAGAAAACCCGTCCCCGCCCTGTGCTGAAATTGGTAGTAGGACTTGAAGAATGACAAAGGAGGCGCGACGGCCGATGGGGAGTTGATGGCTAGCAGGTGGGTCTACTCTAGTTCCACTGATTGAGCCACGAAACCGCCCAACTTGTCGAGAGACAGAAAAAGTCAACAAAGAAATCGGATGGCAGGAATTGATGGCTCACTAACGCATCAATTCACAGCATCATCATGGCAACTACAGTCAATAAAGAAATCAGACGATCGATTCCATCATCACGACAGCTATAGCAGCGACGGCTCGCTGATGGCTTGCTATTGGGAACGACCGTGTTGTACACACAAATTTTGTGTTTAAACTGCAAGACAAGAAACAATTGTACGAAAATTCAATTTAATGATTTAAATTTTAGGTTACACCACTCTGCGGTTTTTACACAAAACGAATGTAAAATTCTCTGATTCGATCTCCGATTTGGTCACGATCCAAGGGCTGAAATAGCTTGATAGTGAAACGTGAAATTTTGGCTTCTTCAATCTTCACGGTTGAAAGATCGTCGAAGCGACGCTTGCTCGAGGGCTTCGAAGTTTTATCCCGAACACGTATGGCGATCCTTGTCTTGTAGAATCACTAATGTTGAAGGCAAACTCTTCTTCAATTTGAGGGGAATGGAAAATCGATCTTCGTGGCTTGGAAGTGCTCGATTGAAGAACGGCTCTGCATTAGTGCATATTGTTCTTCAAATGAAGCACAACCTGAGAGATTTTAGGGATGGAGGGAGTATGTGTTTTTCTTATGGCACAACGATTTGATGGGCGCGTGAACATAGGGTCTCTTGCCTCCTTTTTTCATCATGATAGTTGTTATGTATGTGTTTTTCTTATCGCACAGCGGGTTGAGGGTGGCCAGTGAAAAGTGAATTAGGGTGGTCGTTGGGGGTGATTGACATAGTTTTGATAAGACAATATTATCATCAGTGGCTCAAACATATACGGTTCCCTCCAGATAGGGCTCAACATGCTATGCTCTACTTCATCATTGCCGACAATATGTGTTGGCCCATGCTACATATTCTGTTTGGGTGGATAGCTAGAGGTTATGGGTGTGAGGATAGTGGCTGATTGGGGGGGGGAGGGGGGGTCCTCCACTTAGACGATTTGATGGTTAGGTGTGCATGTGTGTGGGTCGCCGATGGTGGTCGTCGATGTGTGTGCTTGCATGCATGATGGGCAGTGAGTGGGGAATAAAATGTGATGGTGTTTGGATAGGCAAAGAGAAACTATAATGATCGCCAGTGTGTGTATGTGTGCGCACGTGCATGATGGGCATCGAGTGAGGAATGAAATGTGATGGTGTTTGATTCTTAAAAAAAATGTAGATCTAATTTTTGGATATACAACTTATTTGTATTTCATGGACAAATTGCGTAAGAAATAAAACTAATTAGGTCAATCACATAAGCTCCAAGATTTTTTGGGGTGGTCATAGCTCCCACTTGTCGCCCCATACATTACCACCAAGGAAAAAAGTGGTGCCTAATTTTGTGGTGTGAAAAGGGTAAAGGGAGAAGAATAAAAGGAAAAAAAATACAAAGATTTTACACATGGTGCAATTGTGTTTTGGCACATAGCTAATGATCTGAGTTTTTTTGTATTTATTTTTTGGTTTACTTAAATACTCCTTTGAGAAGGTCATATCGATATCACGAACAGATGGTCGTCCATAAAATTTAGATGATTAACCAAAATTGGATCCAACTATTGAAAATGTAGAATGTCAAGGATTCGAATTACCTAGCTAAAAAAAAAGGTCATGGTTTTATTTGCCAAATGTGGCAAACTTTATAGTTTAATCTACAATCTAGCCATCCAAAGAAGTTCAAGTCGTCATCTTTTTATTTTTCTTAAGATTAATTACACTCGGCACTTTTGAAAATTTTCGTTTATTACACACATCTACGCCTAACTATTGAAATTACACTAAGCTACATTTTTTCCCTAGTTTATAGAGTTAAGACAGTAAAACCCCTCAGAGCAGAATAAAACTACCTAACCCACCACATCTGAGATCTGGTCAGACCAGTTCACCACCACCACAACGACCATGGCTTACTCCTGTGGTGGCTGGATGGCGCCCTCATCTCGAATGGCCCAAACACACATGACTCCCTTCTACAGTTGCCACATCATATCAGGTCCGCCTAAGAAGATGGGCACAAACACACACACACACACACACACCCTACTCACGCACAGATGACCACCATAATCTTTATCCAAACACCAAGCCACAACCAAACCTACTCAATTTCCCACCCGCCATCGTCGAACCACTACCATCCCTATCTATTTTTGTATTTATACGTGTGTGTGTGTGTCTCTCTCTCTCTATCTCTCTATCTATATATATATATATATATGTATGTATGGGAGCTGATTCATTGCTCTCGCTGTCAACTTGGGTTAAGTTGTCAGCACGATCTGGCCGTCCATGAGCGATCTGTGGATGACCCAGATTTTTTTTGCACAGTACCGTCTGCTACATTATGTAGCGGATGACGAGATCTGGGCCCTCCACATCTCGGGCGTGAACAGGCAGATCGCGCTGGCAACTCAACCTCATTTGCCAGCGTGAGCAATGGATCAGCTCCATACACACACACACACCCTCCCTCACACACACCCCACAAGGGCACGTGAGCATAGGGTCTCTTGTCTCCTTTTTTTTGTTTGTGACGGTTGTTGAACACTCCCTCCGTCCCTAAAAAATTGATCATATTTCCTTTTTGAGCCATCCCACAAAAATTGATCACTTTCAAATTAGGAAAGATTCTGTAAGTATTTTTATATATTTATCCTTTTTATACTTTTTTTATTCTATATCTCTCTCCACATTTAATTCTCTACCAACTCATTTTCTCTCTTCTGGCCCACCACTTTACACTTTTTTATTATATTTCTCTCTCCACATTTAACACTCTACCAACCAATTTCTCTCTTATGGCTCACTCTCTTCTCCCCTCTCTAAAGGGTAAAATAGAAAAGACATACAATATATAACCTAAATCCTTAAATATACGTGCAAAGTCAAATGGACCACTCTTTTAGGGATGGAGGGAGTATGTGTTTTTCTTATGGCACAACGATTTGATGGGCGCGTGAACATAGGGTCTCTTGCCTCCTTTTTTCATCATGATGGTTGTTATGTATGTGTTTTTCTTATCGCACAGCGGCTTGAGGGTGGCCAGTGAAAAGTGAATTAGGGTGGTCGTTGGGGGTGATTGACATAGTTTTGATAAGACAATATTATCATCAGTGGCTCAAACATATACGGTTCCCTCCAGATAGGGCTCAACATGCTATGCTCTACTTCATCATTGCCGACAATATGTGTTGGCCCATGCTACATATTCTGTTTGGGTGAATAGCCAGAGGTTATGGGTGTGAGGATAGTGGCTGATTCGGGGGGGGGGGGGAGGGGGGGTCCTCCACTTAGACGATTTGATGGTTAGGTGTGCATGTGTGTGGGTCGCCGATGGTGGTCGTCGATGTGTGTGCTTGCATGCATGATGGGCAGTGAGTGGGGAATAAAATGTGATGGTGTTTGGATAGGCAAAGAGAAACTATGATGATCGCCAGTGTGTGTATGTGCGCGCGCGTGCATGATGGGCAGCGAGTGAGGAATGAAATGTGATGGTGTTTGAATAGGCGGAGAGAAACTATGACGACCGCCTATGTGTGGTGTTTGGATAGGTGGAGAGAAACTATGGTGAGTGCCTATGTGTTTAGTGATGTGTGCACGCACGGGGCAGCGTGCATGTGCACGAGGAGCAGGCGTCTATGCATGATGCGCAGTGAGTAGGGAATGGAATCTTATTGTATTTGGATAGGCGGAGAGAAACTATGGTGATTGTCGGTGTGTGCGGTGTTTGGATAGGCAAAGAGAGACTATGATGACCCCGAGAAAGAGAGAGAGAGAGAGAAAGAGAGAGAGAGTGTGATGGAAAGAAGAAGCCTTTGGCTGTAGTGGCTGGGCATTGGCTGGTATGGAAGAAAATGAAGAGTTAAGGGTAATTTTCGTAGATCACACTAAGTTGTATGGTGTTCTAACTTCTGTGACAATTCCTTAATGGGAGTGGCCACTATGTCAAACAATACCAAGTGTAATTCACCCATATTCTTTTCGGTGGTATCTTTAGGCCATCCAAGATGGACCAGTGAGTGGTGGTCACATCCTCTTCCATGCCTACATCTAAACTCATCCTCTTCTGTGCCTATATTTGACCATAGAAATGTATTAAACCTAAATATTACCCCGCAGTACTCTCTGATGTCTGATGCACTTTATATAGTGTTCATTTTTATTTTTATTTTTGGTGAAAAGTCAATTGTATTAAAATCAAAGCTTATATATACAATTGTGTAGTGCTTTCATCATTGACTAGCTAACCTAGCTTAGGATACATTTACAAAAATTAAAGAATCAAAGTAATATGCCACAATCCAACTCCCAGTTAGTACACAACATCCTATTAATACTGTGACCTGAGACTCTTTTTCAACTCCTCACACACCATCGCATCCATTGCTTGATCAACTGCAAGGTGTTTTCTATTGTTTGATGTTAATGTTTGAAAACTCTAGTATTTCTTTCCCCCCATATCAAGTAAACAGTCACTGCTGTAACAGTTTTAAAGAATAATTTAGCAACAACAGTAATTAGTTGCTCTAACTAATTTACAGCGGCAACTTTTTATCTTTAGGAACTTATATAAGGTTTAGTTGGATTGAGCGAATTCATTGTGACGAAGGTCACGCAAGCCTTGATAGTCAGAGGGTATGAACGCTAGAGATGGTAAACTAGGGTTCTAAACTAGTGACGTTTTTCTATTACATGAGAGGTGATGCACGTCGGAGATCCCGATCCAAAAGATAAACTTACTCAAACTTCAAACTTCATATTTACCTTAGTTTTTGCTGCAAACTTAGATACAATAGCATTACTTTGTTGTTTGGAGTGCCCATTTTGCATTTTTCCGGGCAAAAAGCTTTTTGATCGCATACCAATTTCCCAGTCTTTTATTAATTTTTATATTGCCTTTTGTTTCTCTCCCTCCTTCAAAATGAATAATGCGTAGCAGAGAAATCTCAAATTTATATTAGCTTATACTTTTGAGTCTTCGCTATCCTACAGGCTATTCCTTTCACAATTTATAATGGAAAAAAAAAGAGAAACCTTTAATGTCTCGATTTTGAAAAAATTAAACAAGTCGATCGAACTTCGATAACATGAAAGGAAGATGATAAATTCTTGATAAAGTTGTAGAAATAAGTCCAAATAAATTAATATTATTATTATTATTTTTTGCACCATCAAATAGCCAAATACATGAGGGATACTTAGCAGAGTTTTTCTTATTTAATTTAAATAATGACGTCAAAATCGTGTTTTTTGATATAGGTATGAGTTACGGCTTATTCCTAATCACAACAGGGTTCAACAGTTTGCACGTTCGGAATTTTGGCACCGGAAAACAGCAGTGCAGGGAGTTCGTCTCCTCCACCATATCTCCATTTCCTCAAACATGTTAAGATTCTTAAAGAGGAATCCTATTTTGCTCGAAGGCCAACTTGCCACCACAAAAATCAGACCTTTACACTCCTGCAATTCATATTATTCCACCCAACAGAATGACGCCACAGCCAGAGATATCAGCAACATACTCCTCCACGCCAACTGGGAGACCCTCATGGACTCATCAGACCTACCCAAGAAGCTAAACCCAGATGTAATCCAATCCGTCCTTTACCAAAACCAGGTGGGTGACCCCAAACGCCTCCTCAACTTTCTTTACTGGTCAGAACACAAAGTGGGCATTCAACCAAATTTGAATATCTTGTCAACTGTAGCCCTTACTCTATGCAATTCAAGATTATACCATCATGCTAGTGCAGTTATTGAACGCATGATCAGAAATTGTGTACCTCCGCCTGTCATTCTATCTTCACTTGCCAGTTGTTATCTAGATTGTAATGAGTATAAACCAAGTTTATATGTGTTCAATGTGTTGATAGATGCGTACCGAAAGTTGGGTTTCTTGGATGAGGCTGCTGGGATCTTTTTAGGTCCCAAGGAAGTCGAGTTTTCCCCTAATTTGAAGACTATCAATTTTCTGTTGAGGGATCTGTTGAAGGCTGAGAAGCTGGGCTTGTTTTGGAAGGTGTGTGATGCGATGCGTGACGTGAATTTTTTGTTTGATATTTATGGTTATACCAATATGATCAATGCTCATTGCATGGTTGGGAATGTTCAGGAGGCGAAAAGCGTGTTTTTTGAGATGGGAGAGAAAGGTTGTGTCCCGAATTCAGTGACATACAATGTGATTATTAGAGGCTTGTGCAAAGAGAAATTTGTTGATGAAGCTGTTGAAATGAAGAATGCTATGTTTGAGAAAGGGTTAATACCTAATGCTTATACTTATACCACGCTTATCCATGGGTTCTGTGCAGCATTGAGAACTGAAGCGGCAAGAATGGTTTTAAAGGAGATGAGTGATATGGGTCTTAAGCCTAACATAATTTCCTATTATGCATTGCTTCATGGTTTTGTGAAACAAGGGGATATAAAAGGGGCTTTTAGAATTAGGGGTGAGATGGTATCTGGTGGTATTCCCGCGGATTTGATCGTTTATAACATGCTCCTTACTGGGGTTTGTAAGTCTGCTATGAAGGATAAGGTTATGATGGATAAGGTACAAGAACTGATGGATGAAATGAATGGAGCAGGCATAGTACCTGACACCAGAACATTTACTGTGTTGATTGAGGGTTTTTGTCGAGAGCGGAATACGACTAGCACACTCAAACTTCTCGAGGAAATAAAGAGGAATAACATGGAACCCACTCTGATAACTTATGGTCTGATAATTAATCAGATATGCGACACAGAGGACCTCAATCAGGCCACTGCATTTCTTGAGGAAATGATGGCAAATAATTTGAAACCAGAAGTCATCAACTACTGTCACTTTTTGACAGCTTATGCTCGAGAAGGTAGATTTCAAGAGTCCAAAATGATATTAAAGGTAATGCAGGAGCGAGGGATTGAGCCAGATGTGGCTTGCTACAATTCTCTTATTACAGTCCTTTGTGAAGCCAAGAAAATGGAAGAGGCAAGAGGCTGCTTGGTTGAATTGTTGGAGAGAGGTCTGGAGCCAGATGCTTATACATATGGATCTCTCATTAGTGGATACTGCATGGCAGGTGCGTTGCATATTGCAGATAGGTACTTCAGTGAGATGCTAGGTCGTGGTCTAGTTCCAACTGATGCAAGTTATAAAGCTCTCGTGGATGGGTACTGTAGACAAGGGAACATAGCAGCAGCCTTTTCAACATTTAGATGTATGCTTGCACGAGGAGTTCTCCAAGATATTCAAATGTATGGCGTGCTCATCCATGGTCTCTTGAGGAATGGAAGAAAGAAAGTTGCTTTTGGAATTTTTTCAGAACTCCTTGTGAAGTGTTTGGCTCCTGGTGTTTCCATTTACACCTCTTTAACCTCCAATACCCGTAAGGAAGAGGATGTAGAGAAAGCTATGCAACTCCATGGAGAAAGGTGCATGAAAGGTGTTGATCCAAAAATAGGAACTTATAATAATCCAAGAACTGCTATGTGTGAACAGAAGGTTCATCCTGTAAAGAAGTATTTGATCTTATTAGCTGCTAGATTTCACTTTTCGAGAACAAATCAGGAATTTCTTACGATGAGCCAGAGTTTTAAAGGAAATAAGAGGAAAGAATGTCCCACCTAATGATGTCACATCACAATTCTTATCGATGGGGAATGCTGGAGGAAGCAAAAACAGCTCTTCTTGAAGATGCAGGGAGGGAATATTCCACCCACCACCGGAACTTGTGGAACACTTGATGGTTGCAGCAAGATATATAATAGATCAGAAGTATCTGCAACGTTGATACATATGGTGGAGGGGATGAATCCTGGTAAAATACATTGCGATGCTAAATGGCCTATGTAAAGAACGAAATTGATGGAAGCATTGTATTTGGAAACAAACCATGTTGGAGAAGGGTACTGCTTATGAAGCAAGTCAAGACTTGTGCAGGGAAAGAACAGATTCTGATGCATGACAGTCTCTTGTTGCCACGGCAGGGCAGGGCTTGGCCTCGATTTTATTAAATGTAACGCCACAGAGCTTTCTTCCTAGGGCAGCCAACAAAGATAAACTGAACATTGCTCGGGGAGTGGTGTGGTCAGAAATTTCATAGGCGTTTGGCTAGCTTCCTATACGTCAAGGCATGCCTTTGGAGTGAAAGTTCGCCACCAGGATTAAGACCGCTGTTAAATGCTGATGCTGCTGGGGTGTCCCATTTCCCCCTGATGGGTTCTGTTTCTGCTAAGTTTTTCTTGTCTAGTGTAACCGCAAAAGGAGAAAAAGTTAAAAAGAGGTTGGGCTGGTTTTGGGGGCTGACTTGATGGCAGAATTCCAACTACACTTTGAGAAATCAAACTGATGCAAAACCTGAGGATGTTGCTGGGTGCCGGTCTAAACAAGCAAATGATTCACGGTGGTGTTGCGGAATTACATTATGGACGCACTTTATACTGCTTCATGTCTTGCCCATGTTGTTCTTTAGATAGGCAAGGAGCATCAAGATTAAGACCCATTATTATATGATTCCTCAACTGGATGTGTTTCATTCAAGCTGATAAGATGCAGTACAAATCCCCCAAATTCGTTAGCAATGTTAACATGACATTTGAGTTGTATTCTAAACCTTCTTTTGGGATCACGAAATTCTATAGTAAAACTTGCTCTTAGAACAGATTTGTCATTTCTAGTTATCAACTATACATGCGATAGATCAAAGTGAGTCGTCTCATCCTGATACGTCAAAGATACAGAAGAAGCATGTAATTTAGAAATTTGTCAATTTGGATTGAACTTGTCCCTAAGTAATTTCGCATATCTATACATAATTTTGTGGAATCTGTGGGGACTTCAATGTTGTCCCTCTTTTATTATGTTCGATGTACAAAGGTACAAGAATTGGGGTGGAAGTGTTTTTTTACTACTGAATGAGGTTTACTATGACCTAATGCCCTATGAAATCATATCATTTTCTCAAATTTATCAAGCTTGTTCACCCTTTGCATGGACCTTATGAGTAAAGTCAGCAAAACACCTGCATTTGAGAAAATTCACCACTCAGCGACCAGAAAGCTATATAAATGTACAAACCATAATCAGGTAGGAGAAGATTAGTGATGGAAAATGCCACCTGCACCAACAAATGATCCATTTGCTAAAACTTGGCCACCTTGATTGCTAAATGCGACCCCAATGTTTAAGAGGGTACCCCCCAGAACTGTATACATTGTTGCCATCTGCAGTATTGTTGCCTTCCTAGCTGCTCTCTCCGACTGATTTGTCCAATTTTTGTAGATTCAAACAAAGCAAAGTTTAAAAAGGCTTAGTACAAGCATAGCTTTTAACTTTCCTTCTCAAACTAGTAGTTTCAAGGCTACAATATATGGGTCATTTATCTTCCAGTTAAGCAAAAGAGAAGGAGAAGCTAAATATATCATGTCTTTTTAGGGACTATCCAGTATAGTGCCAAAGGGAACCAACCTCAAGGACTCTGACTCGAAGTTTCACATCTCCTGATTCAAGTTGTTTCACAAACTCCTCAATTCGCTGAACTCTGTAAGGCATTGACATGGTGAACGTTCTTGCCTGAAATTTATGCGTATGGGGCACTCTTAGTTGCAATAGTGATGGAGTTGTCATTATTTATGTACAGATGCCCCTCCAAATTTTCTTTACATAACACAATCAGAAATTAACTTTCCCAGTTTAGCAAAAAACCTCGTTAGAACCAATAACAATTAAAAGGAAACTACGGAGAAACAAAAAACGCAAGTGAAATATATTACATCATCAGCTTGCTTCCTTATTTCCTGGACAAGTTGTGTCCCAGAGCGCCGCTGCTGTTTAATATCTAACAGTTCCTGTAGACAATTTGATTAGTATCAGAGCTACACTTTTTACAGAAGCTCTAGAAAGCACTGCTCATAATTAAAACGTAAGAACCTGTGCATATGGTGCAGCAATCTTAACGAAAGAAAAGTCTGGATCAAGAATGTAGCCTATACCTGTAACACAATGGTGGAATGGAACAATGAGTCAATGACATCAATGTCATACTGTCATTTGGCTCAAATGAATCTAATGTATACTAAGTGGATAATATAAATAACTAAGGCTCCACGTATGAAAGGCCGATAGTTTAATGGAGCAGGACAATTCCGCTTTGAGAATTATTTTATCATAAAATAACATGGCAATGAAGTATGTATTATACCGACTTAAAGTGATTCTGTTGTACAAAAACTACAGTTGGCATGGTATTGAGATGTACCACAAGAGATATACGAATATAGAGCTTGGTAAAGCACATACAGACAAAATGCGCGCATGCAGACACACATACATGTTTGTTATGTTACATGGACTCGGTACGAGTGTCCGGATCGGATACGTGTCCAAGTGTCGGATTCATCTAATTTTGAAAACGCTAGACACAGGGACACGGCAAAATGTTCATATTTGTTATTGCTTTTTAATTATTTCAAGGCAAAAAGGTGTTTTATGTGATGCATTTGGTTTTAATTGACAACTTGTCTTGTCTCAAAGTAATAAGTAATTAAACAAAAGACTATAAGATAGTATCATAATGGCATATCCGATGAGATGTGTCGGACACATATCCCATACCCACGTACAAGTGTCGAGTGTCCGACATGGGTACTTCACGCAAACCGAAGAGTCCATGTAACATAGCATGTTTGTAGAGACTTGAGTAGATGAACAAATAAATTGATAACGGACTAACTATGTATGCCATTGCCGGGTAAGTTAAAACTCTTTGTATCTATTATACGAGGAACTTAGGGGGAAAATGGCATAAAATAATTTGATGCACCATAATGGAATTAAAATCGTGACCTGGCTGATTGATGATTCACAGTGTCTGAAATCTGCCTCTTGTGGTGCACTTAGGCACTGGAATTGGTCTGGTAATACTTTTAACACGAAAAATAGTTGTGGCTGACTTTCTGTTCACAATTACTTTGCTATTGAAACTAATGCTTAGCTATACACATACATATGTTCTTGGGATTTTAGGCTCTAAATCCACCCAAAAAATTGTCAATCGAGGCTTTGCACTGTACATCACAAATAATGTAAAACTTCATGAACAAGTATCAAGACCAGCCACTTTGAACATCAAAATTATTTTCCAGTAAAAAAGATTAATCCAAGGATCAATGGAGATCAACAGTGATAGTTCTTTTGTACAAATTTTTATTCTCCAGGAATATATTCATTCGAAGATGACACACAATATTTGGTTTTCACCGACTACAATTTCAAAACAAGTTTCTGTTTTTCTTTATTTTTGCGTATGGGGTGCAAGAGAGAGAGACACAGAGAATTTGGGGAAGAGAGAACCTTCAAGTGTTGAAAATGCTCTGATCACAAATGTAAAGGTGGATGGAAACCGGAATGGTTGATCTGTTGCTATAGCAAATAGATCCTGAAAAGAAACATAAACAGTTGCACAATTCAGAGAAGGATCGTGCTAATGAACGTAAGAAAAGTAACTAACCATTCGATGCTTCGCACATTACATTTCCTCTAACTTTGAAGCAATCGTAGAGCAACGTAAGGACAAGCCCGTTTATCATATATGATTGACCTCAAAAAGATAAATGTGATTAATTTCCACTACGTCCACTGCTAATGCCGTTACGACTGTAAAAGTAAATGAGAAAAGACAAAAAAAATTGGATACACCTCTAATATCATCTAGGATTTTCACTAATCATGCATACCTCCCTCTCGTTTCTAAAATTGACCAATTCTACCAGTTTTGGTATATCAAGGGAGTCAATGGAATTTGAGTTTTATATTTCTACCCTTGTAAGCTACTTGTTGCGAGGCGCTCCAATCCTATTTGGTCAGTCAACTTACAGACAAAATCATCCACCCACATTACCTGCATTCTCTCTCTGTCTTCTTAAATTCATTCACCCAAATACATGTTATCCTCACCCTTTCACTATCAAGAGGCAGCTATTATGGCGATGCCATTGCCGTTTATGTGCTTTGGGCATTCTTGCTTGTCTTTCTATCAGTACAAATACATATTCTGCATCTCTCTGATTTCTTTGACTTCTCTTTCTATGCAAAGGTAGACGAGATATAAGGTGGATCGGAGTTTATGGCAGATAAAAGAAAAACCAATTTTTTTTTTACTTCTGCAATGTCTCAAATAAAAGGCTGTAAAGCCTGTTGATTGCGGAAGCGGGGTATATGCTTATAATCTCTTGTCTCTCAGAGCCAGCATATGAGTTCCTTGGTGGTTGGGGAATTGTTGGGAGGAACTTTGATTAAGTTCTTGAGTGAAACAATTGCAATGTTCCCTCCATGGTGTTTATCCTTTCTGAAATCATCCAACTCGGAATGTATTAACTGATAATTATTATTTCCTGATTCTCAACACGCCCCCTCAGCGTCGCCAGACCTTCTTTTGAGCGGCCGAACATGTACATAAATTAAACAAAGTGATTGTGAAAATTTTCACTTAAATTGTCTGCTGGGTGCAAATGAAGAACATGGGAGCCACCAAAATACTGATGGGCGAAATATTAGCTCCAGAATTTCCTGAGGTGATTTTTTTCTACACCTAGATTAGTTTGAGCAACTATTCGGCAAGACCTTATGGTCCCTCACTTGTAACTCCAAACCAACAATTTGTCACATAAAACAGGTACTATAGGAAAAAAAAGAACTTGTCCCAATAGAATGTTTCAGAAAGTAGGATTGAATAATTTGGAGTATTTACTTCAGAACTGTAATACCTCGCCTATGGCAGCCAATGTCTGCTGTTGATCTGGTGTCTGACTTAACAAATTATCCAAAAAAAACTGCACAGATCTTCTGACCTAGGGGCATAAGATGTGCTCAGATGTGGACAACACATAGATCTTCAAGAGATATAAATATATCCTGATTGAATGTTGCCTTTTCAATATTTACTAATGTTGCCTTCTCACTATTTACTGCTGTGCAGTAGCTATTGACTACCTACCGCTGACATGTCTCCAGTTGGCTGAAGTGCTTCAAGATCTATGAGACTTTGCATAACCTGCAGGATGATGTATTTTGAAGTTAAAACAATGCAGTTATAAAGGCTCAAATCTGAGGCACACAAGGCAATGCCAGTAATAACAACACACACTCAGGAGAGGAATTCAACGGAATCGCGCACTTCAGATGACCAAGTTAGAAATAAAGCATGCTTGGGAATCCGTGGCTTCTTCCTCTTTGCCCTATCTATTTATAGGAATGTGCGACGGTTTGATACTGAGCAGATTGTCAGTCTATGATGTGCTTGATGATCTAATAAAAAATTCAGTAAATTCTGCAAATCAATATTTTAGCAGTCAGTTCAACACGTTAAAGCCTATTCCGACGTCTATAGACTTAAACTTTCCTCTCACCTAGTTAAAGCAGAAACTGAAAACCTGCAAGCTTAAACTTTTTCTCAAAGTTAAAGCCTCGAGAGTTTCCAGACCTCAACTGTGTTTCAAGGATTTGTACAAGTCATATCCATCAAGTTAAACAGAAAAAATGAGCAAATATCAGAGCTGTTGGACATGTTAACAAACTTTTATCACCAAAGAACAGGGTGCCTAAACTATTCTATCTTAAATACTATGTTACATGGATTCGGTATGAGTGTCCGAGTTGGTACGTGTCCAAGTGTCGGATTCGTCTAATTTTCTAAACCCAAGACTCAGTGACATGGCAAATTATTGCTATTTATTACCATTTTGTAGTTACTCCTTAGGCGAAATGGTGTTTTAGTGACCCACATTGTTTTAATTGAAATTCTATCTCATCTCAAAGCAATAACGAATTAAAAGAACATTTTAAGATAGCGTTCTTATTTGCATATCCTATGAGATGTGTCGGACACATATCCCATACCCACGTCCAAGTATCGAGTGTCCGACATGGGTACTTCACGCATTTTGAAGAGTCCATGTAACATAGCTTAAATATAAGGACAGTGAAGCATTGCGCTAATAAATAGAATTACAGAGGCTTGGTTACTGCAGATCTTTATGCGTAGAAAATGTTAATCTATTTCTTTGTCAATTTGGATCATATCACTGTCTTAGTAGACAACTAGACATCCATATGAACTGTACATTATCATCACAGATAATAGTGAAGCGGGAAGCGTAGAAACTTCAGTTGAGTAACGGGAAAATGTCAAAAACACAAAAGCAATATCTCCGTTCGTAGAGTAAAAGTGTAAAAACATATAACGAGATAAAAGCAAAAAAAAAAAAGTGTAAACAAATACCTTTTTTGCATCTTTTTCATAGACTGAATAGAAAAGGTCTAGTAACCTCTCCCGAGTAAATGACTTAATCTCTCCCATCATGCCAAAATCATAGTAGATGAGTGATTCATCCCCATCAATAGCAAGATTTCCAGGATGAGGATCGGCGTGAAAGAAACCTGTTTTTAGTATCTGTAGCAGTAGCCAAATTCAATAAAAACAACTCAGTCCAAGAAATAAGGTTCAGTGCTGAACGAAGGTAACTGCAAGAACATATCTGATAAGTTAATGAAGTAATGCGGGAGAGGTTTTGAACCTGAATTAAGTATGCTTCAATAGCACGTGAGGAAATTTGCGATCGACTGAAACCCCGTGCATCTATCATGTCCAACGAATTAATTTTTATGCCTGTTCACAAAAAAAAAAATTGAAGGAATTTTACCACCAAACAGGTTTGAACTTAGTTTTTTTTTTTCGAGATTCAAAGTTTGGAACTGAAACAAACTAGGCGTTGTAGATGGAAACCTGGAACGTACTCCAAAGTCAGCACCTTTGATGCGGTATAATCCCAAAACACCAGCTACATAGTTGAAAGTTGCATTTCAAACTAAGAAACAGCAAGAGTACTCTATCTACTTTTTCCTTTTTATTTTTATTTATTTTTTTAGTTGTTATAAGGAAAAAGATAACCATAAAACCCAAGTTGCCGAGAAATAAAGGAGAAGGAAAGTAACAACTACAACTTTACTGTCCCTGTTTCAACCCTGGAAAACATTTTTCTCTGCCAACTTATCGAACTTACAAATATACATCATTGGCCTCGTCGAGCTTTGATTTTCAAAAAACAAAAGAAAATTTTAGGTGGCTATGTCTCTTTGTTTTATTCTTCCGAATGAGTTCTTTGACTGAATTTTATTACAATTGAAGTGAACATTTTTGAGTATGGCGTTTATAAACCATATTGGCATTTGAGCGCCAAGCTAAAAACAAAAGCTAACAATGCCCATTATTATGAAATTTCAAAGTAGAAAAAGCATAGAAAGCAATAAAAATAAATGAATAAATTAAGCAAGGAGTAATAATGTAGTCTTTCGGATAGGAACATACAGGCACTCGGACCCACTTTACATTCCGGAAATCCCGGCGGAATCTATCAGCATTTTTCCCTTCATTTATGTAATCAATTTCCTCGTACAAAATCCTGAAATTCCAATGAAAGAGTAACTTATCACATTAGTTACAAAAGGACCAATGTGCATATAGGAGTAGAGGGGTGCGGGGGTGGAATTATGCACTCTTCCACCGAACACTTAACAAAAAATAAATCTAGAAGGCACATAAACATATCAAATTCACCATATTAAAGTCGACATTAATTCTGCCAAGTACCTTTTCCCTGCTTCTCCCCCATCATACCCATCAAAAGGTAAACATCACATTAGCTAACAATCAGCACACATCATAACGAATTAGAACCTTTTAAAATGGCTACAAACTCCTTATGCTTGCTAAGCACTAGGGTCAAATGATTGAAGATGGTTGACATTTGGAAAGTTTCCGAAGTATTAAAATTTTGGATTGGAAATTACTTAATGAAAATCCTCGAGTATACAAGGATTTACCATATCAGGAATGATTTGGATATGAACATGGTTTTTACGTAAAAGCAGATATCAGGAATGATTTGGATATGCACATCGTTTTTAGGTAAAAGCAGATACCATTGCTCAGGATTGCTCTATAACTCTCCAGTGAAATGAAAAGCATATTGACTTTAAGATGATCCTCCTAAGAGGATTCTGGACTCCGGCTATAATACTTGTACTACCAAGAACCCAAACCTAAAGACCAATGACTCGTCGGCCATAGAAAAGCATAAAATTCGAACAGTACCACGACAGGATCTGGAACCTATGACACATTCATACTATTACCTCATGGTGAGTTAGCCGCACCCAGGAATGATATAAATACTACTGTTGCTTTGGCTTTACTCACGTCAGTGGTGTATTTCTATGCGGGTCTTACCAAAAAGGGATTAGGTTATTTCAGTATTGTGCAAATATCATAGATAAGAAACAACTTAAATAAATCTCAATACTTAGGTGGGTCTTCCTTCCATGTCACAAAAGTATTAAGCTTTCTACAATGTTTAAGTTTGTTCCTCATATGCCTATTATGGAATGCCTCAGTTCACCGCTCTAAAACCCACTCAGGTGAACTCTAATATCAGGTAACATGTGCTCTCCAACTTCAGTGAGGAGATCCTATACTTGGCCTAAAAAGTTCTAAAAGTCTTAAAACATTAATCACGTGGTCTGAACTTTGCAATATCTATGACCAAGACAACTAGATATCCACATAAATGATTCACATGATTATTTACCAAGTACTGCCAAATTAAAGAAACTCTTTTTACATACGTGCAAATGCTACTATCAATTGCAAAATTTTACCCCAAGTAACTATTATACTGTAATACCCCTCCCACCCCGTGATGAATTGAAACGCTTACAAGAAGTAATGAATGCTAATACATACTTGGCGCATTCTTCATATATTCCTAACCAATCTCTCGTCGGACCACCAAGAGTTTCACTTTGTTGAAAATATTCTGCAATTAACTTTAGATTTCCTGGACAAAGAAGCATAATCAATGGTAGCAAAGCAAAACGACAACAAGACAAAATTGTTCTGCATAACTGCTCACTCACGTAAATCAATGTCAAAAAGTTTCTTGAGGCCAGGTCTTTGGACTTTGACAACTACTTGCTCTCCATTATGTAAAATAGCCCGATGTACCTACAGGAAAATCTCTTCAACTTTTGAATCTAAAAACCAAGACATTATGGTATAGTTGATGGATGACATGAAAAGAACATATACTTCAACTATTCATAACTTAGAACTCAAAAATCCTGGAGTCATTACAGGAAAAATAAAATGGTCATACTTGATCTAAGCTCCCATCAGTCTTCTCTATGTTCTCCTTCCTGTTTCAGCAGCAGTGGTCTATAACTGCCATTACTACCTTTTCATTAATCAAGTTCTGTTTTTAAGCTCAGTGTTTCAACCCATATTTTGCATAGACCTATCTACAGCTTGCTTATTTTGTCTATCAGAATATAACGGCTTGGAAGCAAAATTGGTCCATGTTTTCAGGCTTTTTAGCCATGCAAGTGGGGTTTCATGGCATCAACATTGTTACCACTTACCAGACTTCAAAGCTTTGCCTAATAAGATATATGAAGCACGCACCTGACCAAGACTAGCAGCTGCAATAGGCTGGTCTTCAAACTCCTTGAATATTATATCAACAGGAGCTCCCAATTCCTTCTCAATGAAATTTCTCGCTTTTTCTGGTGAGAAGGCAGGTACCCTATCCTGATGAACATATCAGGTAAATCAAATTTAAAGTAGACAGATTGTTATCGTGTTTAATATGATTGCATATGCCCAATATTTTTCAGACATGGTTGCAGTACAGAGGACCAAGACAAACCTGCAACTTGGCCAGCTCATCCACAAACTCGCGTGGAAACAGGTCAGACCTCGTTGAAGATAACTGTCCAAGTTTAATAAAAGTTGGACCAAGCTGCAGAACACATTCTCGTAACCATGAGGCAGTTTTTCTTCTTCTGCTTATCTACATGAAAAGCAAGCTTAATTCAGAAAAAGCAAAATAAAGTAGTAATAACTTGACAAATAAAGAGTATAAGTGCGCAGACTCAGAACAAACCAAAGACTGCAAAAATCAATGCACTTTAGAAACTGAAATAGTACTTATATGACGAGAAACTGAAATGACAATCATGTTGCCTGCTTTTGTTCGACTGTAAGGTGGCAGACTGGGAAAACACCACCACAATAGACAGCCAGAACTCACCTGCTTGTCCTCTGTGAAGCCACCCAAATATGCCCATTTTGCATTGTCCAACAGAACACGCACGCGCAGAGAAAGAACAAAAGACCATACGTCTATACTTCTCTGAATGGAATTATAATTCTCATTAGCCCAACTAAAACCTTCATCAGATGGCAAAACCTTCAGCTCTTCGGTCGGTGGAAATCCTTTAGATTCTTTATTTTTTGGTGACGGCGCAAGGGCTAAAGGAGTTTCTCTCTTGACCAGGCCAGCTCCATTAATAACGCTCTTTGAACCATTCACTATTTCGGCATTTTCTAAAGACTCATTCTTCCTTTTCATTATCTCATTTGTAGGTACCATTTTAATTGGTCTACCATTGGTTCCCACTTTCATGGGTGATTCTGTCTGTCTCATTTCCACTTGGAACCTCTGAAATTTTTGATTCTCAGGAAGATTAAATTCATGCCTCTCAAACCTTGTAAAGTTCCGAATAGAAATCGAGCACGAGAAACTAAGGTTTTCCACTGTTCTTCCTTGATTTTTCAACTCCACGTCGCGGCAATAGGAGCTATGAGAAGCTAGTATTGCCGCCATCTAACAGAAAAACACCTGAAAGTTGATAATAAATATAACTAAGATTGGATAAATCGTGAGCTAAGCAAAGCAACTCAAGAATTTTCTCAAAACATAGAAACAAAAAAGAGGCATTTGAGCTAGATATCTATTTCTGTCTAGAAGGTCTAACAGCAAATATAATGGAAGCAACTAGTGCCATGAATCAGAAGTTAATAATGGTTGGCAGGAAGAGCACTACCCAGCTGTTTTCAGCATCAAACAACCAAAACGAACCGATCAGAGGTGGTTGTGTGGCAAACAAAAGTCGGCAATATCTAGATTAGAACCGAGTTAAGCAAGGGTCGCTTTAGCCACAGCAAAACTACCAGTAGGAGGATATTGCAGGGAAAATCCCCTTAACATCAACAATGTTGCGCACACTCAATAAACCAGTCTGCATTCAATTAGTTACTCCCAGTGAAGCTACATTACACTGGGTAACCGTTATGTTCCTCAATTGACCGGAACCATGCTAACCTACCTTATAATCAGTTCAACATGACTTCCATAGCAGTAGCAAAAACACTAGACTTTTCTCTTCTGCATGATCTATTATGCACTTGGCGTTACACAGCCGGGTTGCACGAATAAAAACCAACCGGGCTTGACGGGCCAATAAAAAATGCTAAAAAGAAATTAGAGTTATCATTCATCACTGCCCCTGTCGAGGCCTGAAACCCAGCCCACCTCAGTAAAGCTAGCATCACTCTATTACATGCACAAAACATCTTACAGATTCCATCTTGTAACTCAACAGGGATGCCATTGGAAAAGAACAACCACATCAATAGGGATGCATACGATACATACATGACATACATCACTACTGGAAGAAGACATGAATCACACTCATTCTCAAAGCTGAAAAATGAATCAAATCACATGAATATGGAAGTGCTTACTTACAGAGTAACAAGATTCAGTATTCAGCTCCCGGGAGCAATCTATACAGAGGAATTTAGAGGAAACAAAGCTTAGTTTTATTAGTAGTAAGATGGAATGGAAGTGAAGAAAGTGGTGGAACAAGTACCGTGCACATTTGGTTCTCTGGGCCTGGCCGGGCTGGGCCTGTAGTTGTTTTGGGTTAACGACAAACTGGGAAAGATGGGATCTTGAACAGCAGCCACCAGCCAAGGTCCACCATTCAGTCTTTGCTTTGTGGGGTTCAGGTGATCGCGTCACCCGCAGATTGGTGCTATCTGTGAAGTCTGGTCTGGTTGGTTTCTGCTGCGACACGTACGATGAACATTTTGGGATCTTTCCTGCAAGGTAGCTCATCCATACGTAACGTTAAAATTATCTAGCGTCCAGTGTAATTATTATTAAAAGTAATGATTAGACTTGCCTCCCTATTTTTCTGGAAAACAAGTTGGTTCTGAGCTTCCGTCGGTTCGTGAGCGTCTAACCACCACTTAGTTAGTATAAAAAATATTAAATTTGAACCATCTACGACCTAGTGGACGGTAAGTGACAGTGAGACGTTACACAGGAATCGGCCCTTCGTGCAATATTACAACTCCATTGTCAGGGGGTTTAGCCTAAATCTCTAAAACAAATAAAATATTTCAATGCCTTCTAAGGCTCACTGGTTCAAATGCATTAATTTTAGTACAATACTATCGTTATTGCTTTAGTTTGAGCGAGAACTAAAGTTGAGATTAAGGTAGTCATTCAGTGCAACGTTGGTTTGAGTCGTCTGAACCGTGAAATCTTTTGAACAAAGGAAAGGAAAAAGCCAGCTCTCAACGTATAGTCCCACACATAAGTAGTATTTCTAGGATCTTACAAGAAAATAAAGTCATTAAAGTTTTTTTTTAAGGAAAATAATGAACATTTTAAGAAGAAAATGTTAAGCAAACCCTCTTCTGAATTAGCGAATTAATTCTACAAAAAGTAACATGTTGCAGGACAGATTTGGTAAGAAAACGAAATATGTGTTTGGCACCGCTCATCAAGCGGGGCACCTCATTTGTGACATTTGCCTAGAAGCACAAGAGCTGTTGGTGTTGGGCTTGAGAAATTATTAGGCAAGAGAGCCTTCACATTGCAATGCAACTGGAGATAACATACTAAATATTGGTTGCTTGAACATGATTAGGATCAAAGTTGGCAGAAGTCCTTAATGCCAAACTTGAGGGTGGAGGGAGAAAGAAAATGATAAGTGACAACTCGTGGCCAAACTAAGCAGGGACAGTCCGCTTTGATTGGTCACCTATTACAAGAGGGAGACGAAGACGTTTATTTCCATGGACCACTTGAACAAAGGAGTCTGCGTGGACGCAAGCAAGACATTACTCAGCAACAGTCGCCTTTCTTTTAATTTTACAATCAAGAAACTATGTGTGTTTTGTCGTGATTTAGGGTACATTTTAATCTAAAATCTCAATCACTTGACTTGCGCTCAAGACGATTATTTCGAAATGTGTGGCTCATTACGTGGAACTTACATTTTAAAAGAATAATAATTTATACATTTTGAGTGAGCCAAATAAATTGTCGACTAAACTTGGATCGGCCCGTTCTGGTATCATGTAAAGCCATCGAACCAAAAACTAATTAACAATGTGGGGAGAGGCTCACTAGGCTTACATAATAAAATATTAGACACTATCTTTTTGATGTGAGATTTATCTCTCAACGATTGCAACGGTCCCTCTTTTACATGGAATCCTAATAGGGTTACATAAGAAAATCTCTATTATTATTATTATTTAGGGGGGAACAACTTATGATGAAGCCTTTTCAAGACTCTCAATTGCACCCTTTATTCCACATTTTGAAACCATTCTACCCAAACGAATAATAGTCAAGTAATTGAAAAACTTAAAACTTATTATTTGGGTATCAATATTTATGATTGGTGCCTTTGCACGAGCATAATTCACATGGTCTTTAATTTCCTTCTGCGTGGAGAAACTGTCTCCGTAGACATTGATAATGGCATTAGTGAAGCAGTGAGACCAGAAGTAGAGCAGCTGCATTCTAATAAGCTGTCTTGAAAATTAGATATAAAGATTGGGATACTAACGTCTTTCTTTCACTTCCGTTTAATTAGTTGATAAAAAATCCATAGATTGTGGAATGTGCAACAAGTCCTGCTAGGTGCATATAGACCACATTATAAGGTTTCATTGTCTTTAGACTTCTATTAAGCCTGAGTTGAAAAGGGTACCTCTTTAAAAATCATATGGCTTTAAAGCTGGGTAGTCAAACACTCATTTGTTTTCTATAAAATAAAAACTAAACTGGTTTTGTATTTATTTATTTATTTTAAAGCAGAAAATCAAAATTGGAAGTAATTTCAAACAAACCCTAATTTGGACTTCTCTTTTGTGAGTCCTCACATCAGTCGTCCGTCCGGTGGTCTTTTCTACAATTTTGTTAAAAAATCTGTTTGTTTTTGGTGAGGCACTCACATGGTAGCTCCATACAACAATTTATGTTTTAACGTCGATCATAGCTGCTCCATGTAGGGCAGAAAGCAAAGTTTTACCTAGACTTAACAGATGTTGCTCGGGCACAAGTCTCTTTGGTGGACTTAACATCGAGCGAGCTACTGTTACTGCTTTCAGATCATACTTATGTCGAAGGAACCTCAAACCTGCAGAGAAATTAGGATCGGCATGTTGGAATTGGGTTTTAAACCAATTGTGGAGAAGCAACTTTGACTCAATTTTCAAATTAGTTCCAAACCATACTTTGGTTAGGAACAAATTGATTCATGATCCTCTATTGGAATAGATGATCATGGTATATTCACATGTTTAAAACAAATGGAAGGTGAATGAGAAAATTGACGTTGAAGTTGGTGGTTCAACTTGAAGGGAAGAGAGAATCTCACACAGAAGAATTAAAGTCAATGTTGTCTCCTTATAAGGCTTAGCCTTGAGCTAGGGGTTGGGCCCCTTGGGGGTACCCATGTTTTGTAAGGAGGGAGGACTTAGGCTAGGTCCACCACACGCGCGCGCCACCCGCCTTGCCCCGTCCCGTGGCTTGGGCTTGGGCCGTCAGACTTTATTCTTTTTGGGACAAAAATATTTTAAATAAAATTTATTTATTTATTTCTTTTCTTTTCCTGAAAGTTGTGAGCTTTCCAGCTTGCAGTTTTTTCTGTGAAGAGTTGCACCCCCCAGTGAATACTCTATGTATAAAAACGAGTCAATTTTTCAGAAGTAATTAATTTTTTCCCGAAATAATTCTTCTGTCATTTTTCTGCTGTCCGTTTTTCCTGAGTCTGTGTAAGAAAGAGTTCTAACGTTGTTTGGTTCGCCGGGTCTGTAAATTTGGAGTGCTCCTATTTTTAGACGTACTACCGTTGTATCCTGGGAGGCTTTTCGTCAAAAGACCGTTAGCACCGTTGCGGGACGAATAAAGTCTTAAGGACAGTGAATCAAATTCACGCATCGGCCTTTCCATTTGCTGTTCTGCATTTCCTGTTATGAGTTTTTAGACATAGTTCTATTTCTATTTGGTTTAGTGACTGCTGTTTATGAAACGTTAATATTTGCATGTTAGTAATTGTTCGCAACTAGTTTTCTGCACAAGTACACAAAGCCAAGTTTTCCCAACAGGGCATTCTAAAAATTTATAGAGGAGAGAATCAAGCTGATGAAAATTTGCAGCAGTGACAAATGTGCCATGCAATCTGCAGCTCGGGTTTATTGCAGTATCAAGGTTCATGGTCTACTCGTCAGACCTTTAGTCTCCTAGGTTCTTAACTTTCTGATTCTAATGCATGACGATCTCTTGTTGTAATGGCAGGGGATGGATTGGCCTCGATCTTATCAAATGTAGCACCATAGAGCCTTCTTCCTAAGGCAGCCAACAAAGAGGTTGGGGTGGTTTTAGGGACTGACTTGAAGGCAAAGTTTCAACTATGAGAAATCAAACCGATGCAAAGCCTGTAAATGTTGCTGGCTGCCGGTCTATACAAGCAAGAGGTTTATGGAGGTGTTCATTAGATAGGCAAAGAACATCAAGATGAAGAGCCGTTATATGATTTCTCAAAGGGCTGTGTTTCATTCAAGCTGATAAGATGCAGTACAAATCCCCCAAATTCACTAGCAATGTTAACATGACACCTGAGTTGAACTGTGAACTTCCTTTTGGGATCATGAAATTCTATACTAAAACTTGCTCTTATGAACAGATTTGTCATTTCTGTTATCAACTATACAAGCGGTAGATCAAAGTCAGTCATCTCATCCTGCTAGCTAGGTCAAAGATACAGAAGATGCATGCAATTTGGAAGTTTGTCATTTTGGATTGAACTTGACCCTAAGTAATGTCTCATATCTTTACATGATTTTGTCGAATCTGTGGGGACTTTAATGTTGTCCCTCGTTTATCATGTTTGATGTACAAAGGTACAGGAATTTGGGGTGGAAGTGTTACTGAATGAGGCTTACTATGACCTAATGCCCTATGAAATCATATCATTTTCTCAAATTTGTC
This sequence comes from Escallonia herrerae, assembly GCA_033070095.1. Classification (NCBI taxonomy): domain Eukaryota; kingdom Viridiplantae; phylum Streptophyta; class Magnoliopsida; order Escalloniales; family Escalloniaceae; genus Escallonia; species Escallonia herrerae. Next base: position 31,083 of record JAVXUP010000710.1, read on the forward strand.
AAGCTTCTTCACCCTTCGCATGGACCTTATGAGTAAAGTCAGGAAAAAACCTGCATTTGAGAACAATTCAACACTCAGCGACCAGAAAGCTATGCAAATGCAACAAGCCATAATCAGGTATTAAAAGATCAGTGATGAAAAATGCCACCTGCACCAACAAATGATATATTTGCTATAACTTGACCGCCTTGATTGCTAGATGCGACCCCAAGGTTTAAGAGGGTACCCCCCAGAACTGTATACATGGTGGCCATCTGCACTATTGTTGCCTTCCTAGCTGCTCTCTCCGACTGATGCATCCAGTTTTGTAGAATCAAAGTAAAAAAAGGCTTAGCGCAAGCAAAATGATTAGGGGGCTGTACGTTTACGTTTTTTAGTTTTCATTTTTGTAATAATGATAAAAAAGATGCATTTTTTTGTGTATGTTTACGTTTTTTCGGTTCCGTTTTGGATAAAATTGCCAAATAGTGTCAAAAAAGCTGAAAACACCCAAAGGGTGTTTTCACCTTTTTCCTCGAACTGTATTCTCCTAGTCAGAATACCACATCTTCTCCCTCATATCTATCACCCTGTTTCAACAAACACTCACCAAACTAGACCACCCATTTCACTGGGTCTTCCTAGAAATGAAAATAGTGGGGTCTATTAATGAATTGGTTCAGAAAAAAGTTGGTGAAAACGAAAAAGAAAATGATAAACGTACAGAAAAAATTGAAAAAGTAGATACGGAAAAAAGTAAAAGTACACAATACGATTTTATAACTGAATACTAAATTCTGGAAACCAAAAACAGAATATAAAATACAGAAAAAAATCTCGTAAGCGTACATGCCCTTAACTTTCCTTTCTCACAGTACTAGTTTCAAGGCTACAATGTGTGGGCCGCTTACCTTCCGTTTAAGCAAAAGAGAAGGAAAAGCTAAGCAAGTAAATCTCGTCTTTTCAAGAATTATTATCTAGCATAGTGCTAAAGGGACCAACCTCAAGGACTCTAACTCGAAGTTTCACATCTCCAGATTCAAGTTGTTTCACAAACTCCTCTATTCGCTGAACTTTGTAAGGCATGGACATGGTGAACGTTCTTGCCTGAAATTTATACGCATGGGGCAACCTTAGTTGCAACTCTGATGGAGTTGTCATTATTTATGAACAGATGTCCCTCCAAGTTTTCTTTATATAAACAATCAGAAAGAAAATTTCCCAGTTTAGCAAAAAAACTCTCGCTAGAACAGAAACAAATAAAAGGAAAACTAAGGAGAAAAAAAAACTTAGGTGAAATACATCATCAGCTTGCTTCCTTATTTCCTGAACAAGTGGTGTCCCAGAGCGCTGCTGCTGTCTTATATCTAACAGCTCCTGTAGACAATTTGATTAGTATCAAAGCTACACTTTTTACAGAAGCTCTAGAAAGCACCGCACATAATTAACACACAAGGACCTGTGCATATGGTGCAGCAATCTTAGCGAAGGAAAAATCTGGATCAAGTATGTAGCCTATACCTGTAAGACAATGGTGGGATGGAACGAGGAGTCAATGACCTCAATGTTATACTCTCATTTGGCTTAAATGCATCTAATCTTATACCAAATGGATAATCTAAATAACTAAGGCCCCACGTATGAAAGGCCGACAGTAAAGTACGTATCCTACTGATATAAAGTGAATCTGTTGTAGAAGAAGTATACTGTTGGTATGGTATCGAGATGTATTACAAGACAAATATACGAATGTAGAGCTTGACAAAGCACATACAGACAAAACGCGCGCGAGCGCACACATACACACACACACACACACAACAAGCACACATCTTTGTGGAGACTAGAGAGTTGATAAATGAATTGGTAATGGAGTACGTAATGTATATGTTTCAGCCATTGCGAGGTAAGTTGAAATATTTGTATCTGCTACATGAGGAACTTAGGGCGAAATGGCATAAAATGATTTGATGCACCAAAATGAAATTAAAATGGTGACCCGGCTGATTGATGACTCGTAGCATTTGGAAGCTGCCTATTGTGGTGCACTTAGGCACTGGATTTGGTCTGGTTATACTTTTAACGCGGAAGATGGTTGTGGCTGACGTTCTGTTCACACTTACTTTGCTACTGAAAATAATGCTCAGCTACACATAAACATATATTTTGTTAGGATCTTAGGCCCTAAATCCACCCAAAAAATTGTCAATCGAGGCTTTGTGCTGGACATCACAAATAATGTAAGACTTCGTGAACAAGTACCAAGACCAGCCACTCTGGACATCAAAATTAACTTGAGGTGAAAAAGACAAATCCAAGTATTCAGGGAGATCAACGGTGGGAGTTCTTCCGCACAAACTTTTATTCACCCGGAATATGTTCATTTGAAGATGACACTAGGGGTTTTCATTGCCTACAATTCAAATAACTTTTCGCTGTACTTAGTTTTGTGTAAAGGGGTGGGGGAGAGAGACAGAGAGAATTTTGAGGAAGAGAGAACCTTCAAGTGTTGAAAATGCTTTCAGCACAAATGTCAAGGTGGATGGAAACCGGAGTGGTTGATCTGTTGCTATAGCAAACAAATCCTGCAAAGAAACGTAAGCAGTTACATAATTCAGAGAAGGATCGTGTTAATGAATGTAGGAGAAGTAACTAACCATCTGACACTCTCACCAGTTAAAGATATGGGACTCCATATAGATGTTACACATTACATTTTCTCCGATTTTCAAGCAACAGCAGAGCAACGTACGGACAACCCCGTTTATCATATATATGAAGATATCTGTGATTTATTTTCAGAAGCTGGGGTATACACCTATAGCCTCTCTCGTCTCTCAGAGGCAGCATATGAGTTTTGTGGTGGGTGGGGAATTGTTGGGTGGAACTTTGATTGAGTTCTTGAGCCAATTGCAATGTTCCCTCCCTGGTGGTATCCTTTCTGAAATCATCCAACTCGGAACAAATTGACAGTGAATGGAGAGGCCAACAAGACTTATATATTAACCGACTCGGAACGAATTGACAGTGAATGGAGAGGCCAACAAGACTTATATATTAACCGATAACTATTGTTTCCCAATTCTCAACAATCCCCCTCACGCGTAGCCACACTCTTTTCAGTTGGCCAAACATGCAGACGAATGAAACAAAGTGACTCTGAAAATTTTCAGTTAATTTATCTGATGGGTTTAGATCGACATATTTTGATATCATGTGATAGCATCCACTCAAAACTAATTGGCAGCAAGTGAAAAGGGCCACATGGCTTATATATTATTGTCTCCTGATATATTATGTTCTCAATATTCTTTGAATACATTTATGTTCATACAGTAACAAGTAGCATCATAAAAGTGGCCAATGAAGAACATGGGAGCCACTAAAATACTAATGGGTAAGATATTAGCTCTGGAATTTCCTCAGGTGGACTGGTTTGAGGAAATATCCTACACGACCTTATGGTCCCATTTTAGTTAATCCCAAACCAATAATTTGTCACATAAAACAGATACTAATGGAAAAAGAACATGTCCACCTAGAACGTTTCAGAAAGTAGGACTGTGACCTAATTTGTAGTAGTATTTACTTCAGAACCGTCATACCTCCCCTATGGCAGCAAACGTCTGTTGTTGATCTGCTGTCTGACTTAACAAATTGTCCAAGAAAAACTGCACAGATCTTCTCACCTACGGGCAAAGATGTACTCAGATGTGGACTACCACAGAGGCTTCAAGATATAGGAATAGTTTCCTGGTTAAATGTTGTCTTTTCAATATTTACTGTTGTGCAGTAGCTATTGACTACCTACCGCAGACATGTCTCCAGTTGGCTGAAGTGCTTCAAGATCTATGAGACTTTGCATAACCTGCAGGATGACGTACTTTGAAGTTATGAAACAATGCAGCTATGAAGGGTTGAATATGAGGCCACAAGGCAATGCCAACGATATCAACGGACACACACTCAGGAGGGGTATGCAATGGAATCACTCATTGTGAGATGACCAAGTTAGAAAGTAAGCATGGTTGGGCATCTGTGATTTCTTCCTCTTTGCCCTATCTATTTATAAGAAGGGTGCGAGGGTTTGATATACTGAGCAGATTGTCGGTCCATGATGTGCTTGGTGACCTAATATAAAGTTTCAATAAGTACGGCCAAATCAATACTTTAGCAGAGTTCAAAACGTTAAAGCCTGTCGCCCTATTCCAACGTCTACAGACTTTCCTCTCACCTAGTTAAAGTGGTAACTGAAAACCTGCAAGCTCAAACGTTGGCTTAAGGATATTAAAGTATGTTAAAGCCTCGAGATTTTCCAGACCTTATACTGCGTTTCAAGGATTTGTACAAGTATATCTATCAGTTAAACAGAAAGAAAAAAAAAAAAAAGAGCAAATATCTGATCTGTTGGACACGTTAACAAATTTTTATCACCAACGAGCAGCGCCCGTAAACTCATCTATCTCAAATACAAGGACCGGCAAAAGCATTTGCTATCCGATATATATAACTACATAAAAGACGAGTTTCTTTCTCTCCGGAATTCGCCACAAGTCCATTTTTTTTATTCTCAACTCTCTAGTGAAATCTCAGCTTGCCTTGAATTTAGACTTCTAATATATTTATTAAGTCTAAGCTTACCTTCATTTTAGACTCCTAATCTAGTTACTATTTCTAATGTTATTATTACAGTTTAGAACGTTCAAAACTAAACGACAAAAGCATGACAAGTGACAAAATTAATGATGTAAAATCAATGTTCCAAACAATAGTCGTTAAAGGAGCTATCTTTATTTTGCAATGCTATTTTCTCACTAAATGGGAGTTGCAGCTTTGAAACAAACTTGTATCAAGCCAAAGTTTATCTTAACCTTAGTCAAAGAAAAACTCATTGACTGACAATCAAAGTAACATTTAGTTACTGTTTTGAGACACCTTTGGATTTATATTTGGCGGTAGACTTCAATTTTTACCACTTCAACAACACTCATGTAGCTAAATAAATGAAATTATTAAAAAAAAATCATTGGCTTTACTTGCACTTTTATTTATATTTTGAAATCACTAAAAGAAATCATAGGCTTTTGTTGCACTTTTATGTGCATCACCGAAAAATGCTGAAGTTCAAGTGATACAAAAAAGTTGGAATATCATATCCAAATTACGAAAGCATCTTAGTGGTAAAAAAAAAAAAACAGTAATACCAATCTCAATATAGATCAACATAAAACGTGTAAAACTAAACGAAAAAATTACGATAAGTGACAAAATAAATGACGCAAAATTAACGCTCCTAATATAAGTTGTTAAAGGTATGCAACAACGTTGCTATCTTCATTTTGTGATGCTATTTTCTTGCTAAATAGAGTGTTGCAGCTTGCTCAAACCCTGGTTCGAACCAAAATTTAACTCTACCTTAGTCGAAGAGAAAATATGTCTTTGTTCTCTAAAAATCAAAGTAACATTTCGTACTTTGGTCACCTTTGATTGATATTTGGCGCGGTGGGCTTCAATTTTTACCGCTTCCATAGTTATGTCGCTAAATATATGAAGTTAAAGTAAATTCACGGGCATATTTTGACTTCGTATTATTGTTAAAATTAATATAGACTTCTAATCCACTTATAAATATTACAATAATTTGGACTTCTTATCATATTACAGTTAATAAGGATTCTAATTCACTTAATTTTGTTACAACAATTTGGACTTTTTATTAGTGTTATACTTCTAATCCACTCGTTGTTATCTACTTCGATCTATTCCTCCCCACCTTATGTTCTACCTCCCTGCGTTCTCATCTTCCTTTCCCTTAGTTTTAAAATCTCTTCTCCTCTCTCTTTCTAACCAGCTCAGGCATCTTGCTTTTCTTCTTCAACAGAAATATATTGGCATACATCCTTGAAGACAAAAAGATTACAGTATTTGAAGGCCACATGTTATGGTGCCAGAAGCAATGTTTGGTGCTCAAGAAGTGTCATTGTGAATCTGACACTAAACCTCCACTAAGCCATCCAAGTAAGCAATTGCATGCCTGCTTGATCCTGTGCTACTTCTTTGGACTTTAGAGTGATATTTCCTAGAATTAGAGGAACTACATTCCTGCTGAGAAGAGCTAGGTTGAATGTTAGATTTTGGTGGGGATTATGTGTAATTGGCATTGTTTCTCGTGGACTAATTAGGCTCTTTGGCCGGCCTTGGGTTTTGCATAATCTTTCTGCTAGAGTGTGGCCCATGAATGTTAAGAAACAATTAGCAATTTTATGATGCAATCCCAAGTTCTTCATTCAAGTTATTAGCGAGTTCGATCGGGCCATTAGATCGGGCCATAACTTGCTTCTGTCTCTTTGATCACAGAGACAATGATAGCCGACAATTTTGCAGACTTCATCGGACACAATAGGATTCTGATGAGGTTGATGTTAGGTTCATCTGCATTGAAGCTCCGAGTGTGTAGATGATTGCACACGCAAGCCATTATATGACCGTAAATGTTAACTGGGGTTAAAACTTACATTAAAATGGTTTCATTTGGTGGCACTTTTACTTGCTAATTGACAACGGTTCTTCTTAAGTCATTCAATTATTGTAATTCAATTATTATGGCTTTAATGTCCTTGGATTTTACCGTATTACAATTTCTTTTTTATTTAAAGCGTAATCGACTGTGATAAAATATATAATTGACGAGAACCAAGTTGCATTCCATTACCTAGTACGTAGAATTACAAATACTCGGTTTCTACAGAATTTTACGCGAAGAAGATTTTAGCTATTTAGGTGTCGGTTTGGATCATATCAGTGTCTTAGAACACATCAATATGAACTGTACGCTCATCATTATCATCATAGATAATAGTGAAGAGGGAAGCATTGAAACTTCAGTTTAGTACTGAGAAAATGACGGAAAACACAGAAAAATTATCTCCATTCGTAGAGTAAAAAATGTTGGAACTGGGTTTTAAACCCTTTGTAGAGAAGCAACTTTGACTCAATTTTCAAATTGGTTCCAAACCATATTTTGGTTAGAAATAAATTGATTCATGATCCTCTATTGAAATAGATGATCATGATATATTCACATGTTTAAAACAAATGAGAGGTGAATGAGAAAATTAAAGTTAAAGTTAGTGGTTCACCTTGAAGGGAAAAGAGTATCCCACATTGAAGAGCTAAAGCCAAGTTATCTCCTTATAAGGCTTAGCCTTGAGCTAAGGGTTGGGTCCCTTGGGGGTACCCATGTTTTGTAAGGAGGTAGGACCTAGGTTGACCCAAGGTCCACCACACACGCGCTCCGCCTGCCCCGCCCCGTCCTGGTCCGTGGCTTGGGCTTGGGCCCATCACGCTTTATTCTTTTTAGGACAAAAACATTTAAATTTATTTATTTATTTTCTTTTCCGAAAGTTGTGACCTTTCCAGCTAGCAGTTTTCTCTGTGAAGAGTTGCACCCCCAGTGAATACTCTGTGTATAAAAACGAGCCAGTTACAAAAGTTATAAAAAGAACTGAATCCCAAAACTATTTTTCTGCAATATTCTGTCTGTCTCCGAATTTCCTGTGTCCGAAAGAGTTCTGTGCCATCGTTTTGGTTCGCCGGGTCTGCAATTTGGAGTGCTCCTATTTCAGACGTATTGCCGTTGTATCCTGGGAGACTGTCGTCAAAAACCATCAGCACCGTTGCGGGATGAATAAGTCTTAAGGACAGTGAATCAAATTCACGCCTCGGTTCTCTATTGCTGTTTGTCTGATTTTGCTGTGAGTTAATTTTAATTGTTCTTGCTAATACTGTTTGTTCTGTTTAGTAAACTTCATTTCAGTATTTTCGCACTTAGTTGATTTCTGCACAAGTATACACAAAGCTATATTATTCCCAACAATCTTAAGACTTATTCCGCACTTGTGTTGCATGTGTAAAAACAGTAATCCGCACTTTGTGTTGCATGTGTAGAAACAGTATTTCCAAAACAGTGTTTTCAATTTCGTTTTCATATTTGATTCTGTCAAGCATATATTAAAATTATTTTCAGTTTCTGAATTTAATTTTAGTTATACTAGACTCTATTTTATACTTTTGTTTTTATACTGGACTGCTTATTAATTGTTGTTATATTTTGTTCATAGATATAACAATGGCTACTAGTGAAACCAATCCGGATAGTGGATCGGTTAATCCCAATGTGCAGCACAGTGGTGGGACTGTGTATGCGACGCCTTATGTGGCATCCGCTCATGGTTCCGTTGGACTTGGTGAAAGACCGGAAAAGTTCAACAGAAAAGATTTTAAGAGATGGCAACAGAAAATGTTGTTCTATCTTACCACCTTGAATTTGGCAAGGTTCTTGCAAGAGGATGCACCAGATCTTGGTGAAAATCCTGACCGGCAAACAGTGGCTGCCATGGATGCTTGGAAGCATTCAGACTTCTTGTGCAAGAACTACATCCTCAATGGATTGGATAATGCGTTGAATAACGTATACAGTCCAATGGTTAATGCGAAAGCATTGTGGGAATCCTTGGAAAGGAAATACAAAACGGAAGATGCCGGCTCAACGAAATTTGTAGTCGGCAAATTCTTTGATTTCAAGATGGTGGATTCCAAGACTATGATCAGTCAAGTCCAAGAGTTTCAGCTAATTCTGCATGATATTCATGCGGAAGGAATGGTACTTGGAGAGTCCTTTCAAGTGGCTGCTTTGATTGAAAAATTGCCACCCACTTGGAAAGATTTCAAGAACTATTTGAAACATAAACACAAGGAGATGAAGCTCGAGGATTTGATTGTGAGATTGAGGATCGAGGAAGATAATCGCCAGTTCGAGAAGAAGGCCGGTAATTATCATCAAGAGGCCAAGGCAAATGTGGTCGAGCAAGGTCCATCTGATTCCGATGGTCCAAGCAGAGCAAGAGGCTCAAACTTCAAAGGCGGTAAGAAGAAGAAGTTCAAAGGGAACTGTTATGTGTGCGGCAAAGCTGGCCATCGTGCTAAGGATTGTCGCAAAAACAAAGAAAACTTTAAGAAAGAAAATAATTCTCAAGCCAACGTGACCGAAGTTACCAAAATCACCGAGGACGTGACATATTTGAATTTATCTGCGGTGGTATCCGAAGTCAACTTGGTTGGAAATCCCAACAGTGGTGGGTAGACACGGGGCGCTACTCGACATGTGTGCTCCGAGCGAAGTCTGTTCACTACATATGAGTTTGCCAACAACGAGAATCTGTTCATGGAAAACTCTTCTTCTTCAAAGGTGCTAGGAATGGGCAAGGTAGTCTTAAAGATGACATCCGGCAAGGAATTGAGTCTCAACAATGTGCTTCATGTGCTAGACATTCGGAAGAATCTAGTGTCAGGCTCATTGTTGAGTAAGAATGGTTTCAAGCTAGTGTTTGAGAGTGATAAATTTGTACACACTAAAGGTGGGATGTTTATAGGAAAATGGTACTTATGTGACGGTCTTTTTAAGTTAAATGTAATGACCATCGTGCCTAAAGCTGTACCTAATTCCGATATTAATAAAATTATTTCTTCTGCTTTCTTGTTGGAATCTCCTAATTTATGGCATCGTAGATTAGGTCATGTGAACTATGGCTCCTTACAAAAGCTAGTGAAAAATGGATTTTTGCCTAAAATGAATTTTGACTCACATAATGCATGTGAAATTTGTGTTGAAGCTAAAATGGCAAGAACGTCTTTCAAGTCAATTGAAAGAAGTACGGAACATTTAAGTCTAATTCATAGTGACATATGTGACTTAAAGGTGGTACAATCTAGAGGAGGAAAAAAGTATTTTATTACTTTTATTGATGATTGTACGAGATTTTGTTATGTATATTTGCTTAGAAGTAAGGATGAAGCCTTGGAAGCATTTATGCAATACAAAATTGAGATTGAAAATCAACTTAGCAAGAAAGTCAAAGTACTAAGAAGTGATAGAGGTGGAGAATATGTTTTCCCTCTTGCAAAATTTTGTGCCGATCACGGTATCATTCATGAAACCACGGCACCGTATGCGCCTCAGTCAAATGGAATTGTTAAGCTGAAAAATCGTACTTTAAAGGAAATGCTGAATGCTTTGTTGATAAATTCTGGACTACTGGATAACTTGTGGGGGGGAAGCGGTCTTAACCGCAAATCATTTACTTAATAAAGTACATTACAAGAAGCTGCAAAAGACACCTTATGAGCTATGGAAAGGTCATCCTCCTTCCTTCAAATATCTTAAAGTGTGGGGGTGTCTAGCAAAGGTAGCTATCCCACCACCTAAAATGGTCAAAATAGGACTTAAAACGGTTGATGGAATTTTCATTGGATATGCGAGCCATAGTTCTGCACATCGGTTCTTAGTGCATAAATCGGAAGTTGATGATATACACGTCAACACCATAATGGAGACAAGGAATGCACATTTTTTTTTGAAGATGTATTTCCTTATAGAGTGGCACAAGAATAGAGTTCCTTAGAAAGAACTATTATGGACCAAGATCCCTCACAAGAGGAAGATGAGCCAAGACGTAGCAAGAGAGCTAGAACGTCAACATCGTTTGGTCTTGATTTTTTAACATATTTATTAGAAAATGAGCCTCGTACTTACAGTGAAGCAATGTCGAGTCCTAAGGCTCCTCATTGGAAAGAGGCTGTTAAACGTTTAGGGTGTAAATGAATTTTCAAAAGAAAGATGAAAGCTGATGGAACGATCGAAAAATATAAGGCCCGATTGGTTGTCAAGGGATATAGACAAAAGGACGGCCTTGATTATTTCGATACATATTCACCAGTTACAAGAATAACATCCATTTGAATATTGATAGCTATTAATAATCTTGAAATTCACCAAATGGATGTGAAAACATCCTTCCTAAATGGAGATCTAAATGAAAAGATCTATATAGAGCAACCCGAGGGGTTTGTAGCTCCTGATCATAAGAGGAAGGTGTGTAAGCTTGTTAAGTCACTTTATGGACTAAAATAGGCTCCGAAACAATGGCATGAATAGTTTGATAAGGTCATGATTGAAAATGGCTTTAAAATCAACGAATGTGATAAATGTGTCTATGTTAAAGGCAAGGAAAAAGGATATGTCATTGTTTGCCTTTATGTGGATGACATGAATTCATTAAGGCTAAAAAGAAAATGTTGACCAGTAAGTTTGAGATGAAAGATATGGGTGTGGCTGATGTTATACTTGGTATGAAAATTACCAAAACATCAAATGGACTAGTCTTGTCACAATCTTTCTATATTGAGAAAGTGCTAGACAAATTTAAAAGTTACGATGATAGTCCAGTTAAGACGCCACTAGATGTAAATTTACATCTAACAAAGAAAACTGGTGAAGGAATATCTCAATTAGAGTATTCGCGTATAATTGGTAGCTTAATGTATATTATGATTTGTACGAGACCCGACATAGCAAATGCTATCAGTAAGTTGAGCAGATATACTAGCAATCCGGGGAAGAATCACTGGATAGCTATTGTAAGAGTTTTAAGGTACTTAAAACATACCTTAAGCTTTGGTTTGCATTATTCTAGATATCCAGCTGTATAAGAAGGATACAGTGATGCCAACTGGATATCAGATTCTAATGAAAAAAAATCCATAAGTGGATATGTGTTTACATCAGGAGGAGTAGTTATTTCTTGGAAATCCTCTAAACAGACATGTATTACCAGATCCACTATGGAATCTGAATTCATTGCTTTAGATAAAGCAGGAGAAGAAGCGGAGTGGCTTCGTAATTTCTTGGAGGATATTCCAAATTGGCCTAAACCTGTGCCACCAATTTGCATACATTGTGATAGTCAATCTGCAATTGGAAGAGCACAAAGCAGTATGTATAACGGTAAGTCTAGACACATACGTCGCAGACATAATACCGTTAAAGAATTACTTTCTAGTGGAATTATCTCTATTGACTACGTGAAGTCAAAGGATAATATTGTGGATCCGTTAATGAAAGCTTTAACTATAGAGAAAGTAAATACATCATCGAGGGGAATGGGTCTTAAGCCTGTGAACTAAAGAGTTGCCATAATGGAAACCCTACCTAGCTGACTGGAGATCCCAAGATCTAGGTTCAAAGGGAAAACCGAATTATGTAAATGCGACTCAGACAGAGCACTGTGGGGGGTTCAAACCCTCATATCCATTCCTATTATGAGAAGACAGTGGCACCTACAAAAGGTTAGTTTAAGCTATGCTTTTAATGACTCTTATATCTTGAAAATCCAAGTGGGGGTGCAGTAGGAACCTCTTAATAAGAAGTCACCTATGTGAGTAAGAAGTGGACCGCTTCTATGAGAATTGTAAGGCTGAATTCTCTAAGAGTACTCATGAAAACCAGGAGTTGTTCAGGGCCAAAATGAACACAACAATGAGAACCTCAAAACAATGTTTGAGCGATACTGTGTGAAGTTCTATTGTCTTGGTTTACACTAAAGGTTGAACAGTTCAAGACATCGCGTTCATTGGTTAACCAGTAAATCCGATAGTTCTCACTAAGGAAGGTTCAAGGCCATTGGCTACCTATCTCGATACAGTGTCGTTCTAAGGAACTCTTTCTTGTGTCAGTGTTTCTTTGTGTATAGAGTCCAGTCAATTTTCTATTCATGTGGGGGATTGTTGGAATTGGGTTTTAAACCCATTGTAGAGAAGCAACTTTGACTCAATTTTCAAATTGGTTCCAAACCATATTTTGGTTAGGAACAAATTGATTCATGATCCTCTATTGGAATAGATGATCATGGTATATTCACATGTTTAAAACAAATGAGAGGTGAATGAGAAAATTAAAGTTAAAGTTGGTTGTTCACCTTGAAGGGAAAAGAGTATCCCATATTGAAGAGATAAAGCCAAGTTCTCTCCTTATAAGTCTTAGCCTTGAGCTAAGGGTTGGGCCCCTTGGGGGTACCCATGTTTTGTAAGGAGGTTGGACCTAGGTTGACCCAAGGTCCACCACACAAGCGCGCGCCGCCAGCCTGCCCAGCCCCGTCCGTGGCTTGGGCAGGCTTTATTCTTTTAGGACAAAAATATTTAAATAATTTTTTTTTTCCGAAAGTTGTGACCTTTCCAGCTAGCAGTTTTCTCTGTGAAGAGTTGTACCCCCAGTGAATACTCTGTGTATAAAAACGAGTCAGTTACTGAAGTTATAAAAAGAACTGAATCCCGAAACTATTTTTCTGCAATATTCTGTCTGTCTCAGAATTTCCTGTGTCCGAAAGAGTTATGTGTCATCGTTTTGGTTCGCCGAGTCTGCAATTTGGAGTGCTCCTATTTCAGACGTATTGCCGTTGTATCCTGGGAGACTGTCGTCAAGAACCGTCAGCACCGTTGCGGGACAAATAAGTCTTAAGGACAGTTAATCAAATTCACGCCTCGGTTCTCCATTACTGTTTGTCTGATTTTGCTGTGAGTTAATTTTAATTGTTCTTGCTAATACTGTTTATTCTGTTTAGTAAACTTCATTTCAGTATTTTCGTACTTAATTGATTTCTGCACAAATATACACAAAGCTATATTATGCCCAACAAAAAACAGGAAGAGGTAAATGCACAAGAACAGTATAAAAGCGTACCTTCTTTGCATCTTTTTCATAGACCGAATAGAAAAGGTCCAGTAACTTCTCCCGAGTGAATGACTTAATCTCCCCCATCATGCCAAAATCATAGTAGATGAGTGATTCACCCATACCAATAGCAAGATTTCCAGGATGAGGATCGGCGTGAAAGAAACCTGTTTTTAGTATCTGTAGCAGTAGCCAACATCAATAAAAACAACTCACTCCAAGAAATAAGGTTCACTGCTCAACAGAGTAAATTGCAAGAACCTGAATTAGGTATGCTTCAACAGCACGTGAGGAAATTTGCGATCGACTATATCTCCGTGCATCTATCCTGTCCAACGAATTAATTTTGATGCCTGTGTCACAAAAAAAAAAAAAAAATCAAAAACAAAATTGAAGGAATTTTACCACCAAAAGGAAAGGATTTGAGCTTAGCTTTTTTGTATCCAGATACAAAGAGGGCATAGTAGATGAAAACCTGGAACGTACTCCAAAGTCAGCACCTTTGATGCGGTATAATCCCAAAACACCAGCTACATAGTTAAAAGTTGCACTCTAAATTAAGAAACAGCAAGAGTACTCTTCTCTTTCTTTTAGTTGTTATAAAGGGAAGGTAACCAATACAATCCAACTTATCTAACTTATACATCATTGGCCTCGTTGAGCTTTTATTTTCCAAAAACAAACTAAGAAAATTTTGGGCGGCTACGTCCATTTGTTCCGAACGAGTTCTTTGACTGAGTTTTCTTACAATTGAAGTGAACATTTTTGAGTGTGGTGTCTATAAACCATATTGGCATTTGAGTGCCAAGCTAAAAACAAGAGCTATAGTCTCCTCCTCCTCTTTAATTTGTCATAAAATCAGTTACCAAAAGGGCGCAAGCAATGCCCAATATCATGAAACTTCAAAGCAGAAAAAGCATACAAAGCAATACAAAATCAATGAATGAATTAAACGAGGGGCAATCATGTAGTCTTTCAGAGAGGAACATACAGGCACTCGGACCCACTTTACATTCCGGAAATCCCGACGGAATCTATCAGCATTTTTTCCTTCATTTATGTAATCAATTTCCTCGTACAAAATCCTGAAATTCCAATGAAAGAGTAATTTATTTATTACCTTAGTTACGAAAGAACCGATGAACATTTAGGAGTAGCAAGGTGCGGGGGTGGGATTATGCCCCTCTTCCACAGAACATTTGGCAAAATATAAATCCACAAGGCACATAAACATAAACATATTGTGTTAAACTCCACATTACTTCTGCCAAGTACCTTTTGCCTGCTTCTCCCCCATCAAAAGGTAAACATCACATCAGCTAGCACTGAGCATATTGGGCACATCAATATGAATTAGAACCTCTTGGACGGATACAAACTCCTTATGCTTGCTAAAGCCCTAGGGTCAAATGATTAAAGATGATTGACATTTGGAAAGTTTCTGAGGTATTGAATTGTTGGATAGTAAACTACTTAAATGAAAATTCTCAGAACAACTATACAAGGATGTGCCATATCAGGCACGATGTGGATATGAACGTCTTTTTTAGGTAAAAGTAGATACAAACTTTTCGGTTGCTCTATAACTCTTCAGTGAACTGAAAAGCATGATGACTTTTTGATGATCCTCCTAAGAGGGTTCTGGACTTTGGCTATAAAATTCGTACCAAACAAGAAGCCGGAACTAAAGACTGGTGACTCGTCCATCATCGATACGCATAAAAGTTGACCAATACCACAGGATCTGACACGATGCTAAATCGTACTCGACCTATGACACGGAGAAATAATCAACACAAAATAGTAAGAGAGTATTGTGTAAATATTATAGATGAGAAACTACTTAAATAATCTCAAGACTTTGGCGGGTCTTCCTTCCATGTCAAAAAAGGCTTTAAGCTTTCTACAATGTTTAAGTTTATTTCCGATATGCCTTTTACGGAATTCCGCAGTTCACCGCTCTAAAACCCACTCAGGTGAACGCAATATCAAATAACATGCGCTCTCCAACTTCAGTGAGGAGATCCTATACTTAGCCTAAAATGTTCTAAAAGTCTTAAAAACATTAATAATTAATAATGTTGTCTAAACTTTGCCATATCTATGACCACGACGACTAGATATCCACAGAAATGATTCACATGATTATTTCCCAAGTACCACTGCCAAATTAAAGAAGCTCTTTTTACATACATGCAGGTGCTTCTATCAATTGCAAAATTTGTACCCCAAAGTAAAATAAGCCTCCCATCCCCTGATGAATTAGACACTTACAAAAAGTAATGAATGCTAATACATACTTGGCGCATTCTTCATATATTTCTAACCAATCTCTCGTCACACCACCAAGAGTTTCACTTTGTTGAAAATATTCTGCAATTAGCTTTAGATTTCCTGGACAGAGGAGCATAATCAATGGTATCAAAGCAAAACGACAAGAAGACAAAAATGTTATGTATAATAACTGCTCACTCACGTAGATCAATGTCAAAAAGTTTCTTCAGGCCAGGCCTTTGGACTTTGACAACTACTTGCTCTCCGTTATGTAAAATAGCCCGATGTACCTACAGGAAAATCTCTTCGACTTTTGAATCTAAAAACCAAGACAATATGGTAAGATTGATGGATGACATGAAAAGAACGTCGTCTACTTCAACTGTTCATAACTTAGAACTAAAAAATCCTGGAGTTATCTCAGGAAAAATGGTCATACTTGATCTCTAAGCTCCCATCAGTCTTTTATGTGCTCCTTCCTGTTTCAGTAGCAGTGGTTTATGACTACCAATACTACCTTTTCATTAATTTAGTTCCGTTTCTAAGCTCAGTGTTTCAACCCATACTTTGCCTGGACCTCTCTACAGCTTGCTTATGCTGCCTATCAGAATATAATGGCTTGGAAGTAAAATTGGTCCATGTTTTCAGGCTTTTCAGCCATGCAAGTGGCATCATGACATCAACATATTTACCAGACTTCAAAGCTTGGTCCTAATAAGATATATGAAGCGAACACCTGACCAAGACTAGCAGCTGCAATAGGCCGGTCTTCAAACTCCTTGAATATTATATCAACAGGAGCTCCCAATTCCTTCTCGATGAAATTTTTCGCTTTCTCTGGTGAGAAGGCAGGTACCCTATCCTGTTGAGCATGTCAGGTAAATCAAACTTAGAGTAGACAGATTCTATTGCGTTTAAAATGATTGCATATGCCCAATATTTTTGAGAAATGGTAGCAGTAGAGAGGACCAGGACAAACCTGCAACTTGGCTAGCTCATCCACAAACTCGCGTGGAAACAGATCAGACCTCGTTGAAGATAACTGTCCAAGTTTAATAAAAGTTGGACCAAGCTGCAGTACACATTCTCGTAACCATGAGGCAGTTTTTCGTCTTCTTCTTATCTACATGAAAAGTAAGCTTAATTCAGAAAAGCCAAAATAAACTAGTCATAACTTCAAATAAAGAATGTAAGTGCGCAGACACAGAAAAAACCTACGACTGCAAAATCAATGCACTTTAGAGACTGAAATGGTACTTATATGACGAGAAACTGAAATGACAATCACGTTGCCTGCTTGTGTTCGACTGTAAGGTGGCAGACTGGGAAAACACCACCACAATAGACAGCCAGAACTCACCTGCTTGTCCTCTGTGAAGCCACCCAAATATGCCCATTTTGCGTTGTCCAACAGAACACGCACGCGCAGAGAAAGAACAAAAGACCAAACGTCTATACTTCTCTGAATGGAATTGTAATTGTCATTAGCCCAACTAAAACCTTCATCAGATGGCAAAACCTTCAGCTCTTCGGTCTGTGGCAATCCTTTAGATTCTTTATTTTTTGGTGACTGCACAAGGGCTGAAGGAGTTTCTTTCTTGACCAGGCCAGCTCCGTTAATAACCCTCTTTGAACCATTCACTATTTCGGCATTTTCTAAAGACGTATTTTTCCTTTTCATTACCTCACTTGTAGGTACCATTTTAATTGGTCTACCATCGGTTCCCACTTTCATGGGTGACTTTGTCTGTCTCATTTCCCCATGTAACCTGTGAACTTTCTTATTCTCAGGAAGATTACATTTATGCCTCTCAAACCTTGTAAAGTTCTGAATAGAAATCGAGCTCGAGAAACTGACGTTTTCCACTGTTCTTCCCTGATTTTTCAACTCCACTTCGCGGAAATAGGAGCTATGAGAAGCTATTGTTGCCGCCATTTAAATGGAAAAACACCTGAAAAGTTGACAAATAATTATAACTATTGATTGGATAAATTGTGAGCTAAGCAAAGCAACTCAAGAATTTTCTCAAAACATAGGAAACAAGAAAGAAGCATGTGAGCTAGATATCTTTTTCTGTCTAGAAAGTCTAAAAACAAATATAATGGAGGCAACCAGTGCCAGGAATCAGAAGTTAATAATGATTGGCAGGAAGAGCACTACGCAGCTGTTTTCATCATCGGACAACCAAGAAGAACCGGTCAGAGGTGGTCATGTGGTAAACAAATGTCGGTAGTATCTAGATTAGAACCGGTCAGAGGTGGTCATGTGGTAAGCAAGGGCGACTTGAGACACAGCAAAACTACTAGTAGGAGGATATTGCAGGGAAAATCCTCTTAGCATCAAGAATGACGCACAAACACGATATACAAGTCTGCATGCAATTAGATGCTGCAGTGAAGCTACACTATACTGGTTAACGAACCTCCGATATGCTCCTCAATTGACCGGAACCATTCTAACCTACCTCATAATCGGTTCAACATGACTTCCACAGCATTAGCAAAAACACTAGACTTTTCTCCTTACCATAATCTATTACGCACTTGGCGTTACACAGCCCGGTTGCACAAATAAAAAACCAACCGGGCTATGTGAGCTAGCGAACCGCGGGCCTGAAACAGTTATCACCCATCACTCGTCACTTCCCTGTCGAGGCCTGAAACCCTGCCCACCTCAGTGAAGCTACCAACAGTCTAATACATACCCAAAACATCTTACAGATTCCATCTTGCAACTCAATAGGGATGCCATTGAAAAAGAACAACCACATTAAAAGATTTGCACACGTACGATACATGACCCCTCACTAATGGAAAAGGACATATATCACACTCGGTCTCAAAGCTGAAAAATGACCAAATCACTTAACCATGCAAGTGCGTACGTACAGATTAACAAGATTCAGTATTCAGCTTCTGGGAGCAATCTATACAGAGGAATTTAGAGGAACAAGCTTAGTTTTATTTTCAGTAAGCTAAGATGGATGGAAGGGAAGAAAGTGGGGGAACAAGGACGGTGCACATCTGGGTTAGAACTCTTTTGGGTTGATGACAAACCGGGAAAAAAATGGGATCTTGAACAGCAGCCACCAGCCAGGTCCACCGTTAAGTATTGGGGAAAGTAGAGAATGACCCCCTTTACTTTACACGTTGTGCGTTTTGACCCCCTCCACTTCAAACTTAAGTACTAAACCCCCTCACAGTTTAAGAAAATGGGCACAGTTAACTGACCATAACAGATCTTTATCAAATGTCTTTTTTATCCTTCCTATATAACCCTTAATTTTTCTAGAAGACTGTCCAAACCCAGCAATCTCTACCTTCTCCCATTTCATCTTCTCTCTCAAAACCAGAGATAACCCCTTCATCTCCTTCATCTTGCGCCTGTTCTTCTTCATCTTGCGTTTGTTCAAGGCTCTTCTCTATACATCCCATTCCGAATCAATTTCCAGGGTTGAAGATTATCAGTACAAATTCCCCCAAAGACCAAAGAAGGTTCAGAGAGAGAAATGGAGGACAAGTACAAGAAGCTGGAGAAGGTAGGTGAGGGCACATACGGGAAGGTGTACAAGGCCATCGGCCAACTGGTCGCCCTCAAGAAGACGCGCCTCGAGATGGAAGAGGAAGGCGTCCATCCCACCGCCCTCCGCGAGATCTCGCTCCTCCAGATGCAGTCCCACTCCCTCTACGTCGTTCGCCTCCTCTGCGTCGAGCACGTCGACGACAAGAAGGACGGCAAGCCCCTCCTCTACCTCGTCTTCGAGTACCTCAACACTGATCTCAAGAAGTTCTTCTTTTTATGTTTCTCTACCAATCTAATGACTCTTTTTCTCTCTCTCCCCAACACATATCAGATATGTGTCGCAACACCAGCCAGCCTCCATTGCCGACGACCCTCCATTCCACCCCCGATACCATACACAACCATCGAGGCCACCCATTTCCCTTCACGAGTCTGGCATAATTAGTTTGAAACAAGAATCCCAAGCCGAAGATCCTTAATTTGAGAAATTCAGTGAAGAGACAACAACAACATACAAAAATCCAATTCAAAATCAAAAATCTGCTTTTCAATTTTTAAAATCCAGGATATTGTCGGCAATTGGTTATTGCGGCTTGTGACGGTGGCCAGATTTTGACAGTGTGATGGTGGTGTTTATCTGCGCCAGAGATGGTGGGTGTGATGGAGGATGCGGTGGCTTGTAACAGTGGCCGAATTTTGACGAATAGTCGCGAAGATGGTGGTCTATGGTGGCCAGTGATGGAAGTTGGTCTACAGTGGAAGGTTGGGGCTGCGATGGTAGCTGCGTTGGCTTGTGACAGTGGAAGGTGGAACGGTGAGTGTGTTGCTGTTGGTGATCTACGGTGGGACGGTGAGTGTGTTGCTGTTGCGGTGGGAGGTTGGGGCGTTGATGGGTGACGGTGGGTGTGTTGCTGTTGCGGCAGGAGGTCGCTACAGGAATGGCTATTTACAGCGGTGGGCGGTGGCTGTGATTGGTGGTCTATGGTGGCTTGTGGTTGTCTACGGTGGAAGGTTGAGGCGTTGATGGGTGACGGTGGGTGTGTTGCTGCTGCGGCAGGAGGTTGCTATTTACTGCCAACAAAATGCAGCGACAGAAAAGACGGAGAGGAGACGAGAGGAAAACAGGGGAAAGGAGAAAGAGAGAAGATGGGGGGAGGAGATGAGAGGAAAACATGGGAAGGGCATTTTGGTCCCCAAAAATCAGGTTTTGGGCACCATATGGTTCCCTCCAAAAAACACAGCTAGTTTGGATGTTTTCCGTTAACTGTGCCCATTTTCTTAAACTTTGAGGGGGTTTAGTGCTTAAGTTTGAAGTGGAGGGGGACAAATCACACAACGTGTAAAGTAGAGGGGTCATTCTCTATTTTCTCCTTTTGTCTTTGCTTCGTGGGCGCTGCAGGTGATTGCGACACCCGCAGGTTGGTGCTATCTGTGACGTCTGGTCTAGTTGGTTTCTGCTGCGAGACGTGCTCGCTCGTCCTTGGTGTTCCATCGCTTCACGTTGGACAAATTATCAAGCAATCAACACCGCAAGTTACGGTGCCGGAAGACTTTTGGAGCTTTCGTGCAATATTGCAACTCATGTTGCTGCACAATTGCAATTGTCGAAGTCAGGAGCTGGAGGGAGAAAGAAAATGATAGCATGGACTGGACAGCTCAGTGGCAGCACAGAGACAGTCCTTTGACTGCTGAGCTAACTTCTGGAGTAGAACTTGGACGGAGCACTAGAACTTGGAAACGTGTGTTTCCATGGAGCACTAGAACTTGGACGGAGTCAGCGTGGATGCAAGGAAGGCAAGGAAGGCATTAATCAGCAATAGTTGCCTCTCTTTTCATTTAACAATCAGGAAACTGTGTGTTTCCTAGCGACGTCTCAATCGCTTTGACCTCAGCCCAAGACAATTATTTTGAAGTGTGTGACTCATTATTTAGAGCTTACTTTTTTAAAAGAATATTTTATACATTTTGAGTACGTAAAAGACGTGAATGAATTATCCACTAAATTTACATCGTACTTAAATTAATTGACAATTTCGAGGGAGAGACCCACCCGACTTGTTTAATGAAGTATTAGTCATAATTTTTTTAATGTAAGATTTATATCTCAATGATTACAAGAGACCGTCGAAAGTGGTCTACAAAAAATTTTAGTTGAGTAATATAAAGAGATCTATATGATTAAGGAAGAACGGCCTTATAATGAAACATTTTTTTGAATTTTTAAATGCGCCCTTTATTTCACCCCCCCCCCCCCCCCTTAAAAAAAAAAGTTAATAGTAGTCAAGTAATTTAAAACTTAAAACTATCTCCTAATCCTTCCCTACATTTTAGCCCCACTATACGCATCTTTTGGCATCGATTTGTAATCACTAGTAACTCGTTTTCTCCTCATTTTCTTTCACCATCTCTGCTATTTTTTCTCTTTATCTCCATAGTCCACCCTTTAATTTGTAACTAGGTGTATTTTGATGTTCTACCTTTCTGTATACATTCATCAAGCAAAACTAAACTCTGTATTTGCTTGTGATTGCAAAGACACTGCGTATGTCCCAAAACCTGATGATATATTTTCGAAATCAAATTTTTGTGGCATGATCATAGACATACACAAAGAGTCTATTTTGATTTTGAGTAAAATGTGCTAATCGCCACTGAGCTATAACCCTTTTTTTATTATGATCATTGAATTTCAATTTGTTTCATTTTGATCACTGAACTCATAATTTTATTCAATTAAGCCATTCTGCCATGACGTGGGAGGAACAAGAAGGAGCCACAGCCGCGGTTGAGGGGACACAGGTCGCCACCATTAGATCTCTCTCTCTCACACACACACACACACACACATACACACACACAGATCTGCTTCTCTCTCTTTCTCTTTGTCGATGCTTAGAGGAACCCCACTTATATTTTCTCCGCCACGTCTCCATGAAAAGCATGTGTTAGATCTAACTGCTCCAGGGCAAGTTGATAGCATGAGAACAAGGAACCTAAATGACTTTTATGCAGAGAGAGAGAGATGGGGTACTGGTATCTGCTTAGATTAATACAACCTGTCTGGGTAGGGGAAGAGACAAGAAATTGGATATTGTCTTATACTTGAGGTTCCTACGTACAATTTGGGAAGTACTGTTTGTTCAGCAGGGAGTAAAGATCAGTTCATTTCGTTTACCATCACCATCTCAATGGGCAGTGGTGGTGGCGGTGCAGAGAGAATCTCGATGATTCTTGGTCTCAACGTGAGGGGCGATGGGTGGTTGTGGGTGGATTGATGTTTGGGTTGGATTGATGGAATCAGGGTTGGGTGGTTGTGATAGGGTGATGATGGTGGCCGGTGGTGGTGCATTGTATGATTAAGCTGCGGGTGGAGGTGGCGGCAGGGAAAGGGAAAAATGAAATTTAAAACCCTAAACAAGGAAAAGGACTAAATTCATTTTATTTTTTAGCCAAAAGGCTTAAAAGTGACTTTAATACTTGTTTTTAGTGACAAAAAGATCAAAATTTGGCAGGAAATAATGGGCACATAGCCTTACCAAAAAAAAATACCATAACAAAAGTTAACATATTCTCTTTTATCTCCAAAAAAAAAAAATCAAGATGGTGTGATGCTTTTGTTCCTAAGTTAAGGGTCATGTGCCTCGCACCCGGCCGCTTAACGACGCTCTTCCTAATTCTGGCTGACGGAATGAATTGATTGAACAAAATTGTAAGTCGAGTGACCAAAAGAAAAAAAATTGAAGTTCAATGGCCATGAAGAAACATAAGTTACGGTACAGAGACCATTAGTGTATTTTACGCTTTGTTTTCTACCTTTCTATATATATTCATCAAGTAAAACTAAAGTTTGTATTTGTGATTGCAAAGACACTCCTGTGTCCCAAAGCATAATGATATATTTTCTAAAATCAAACTTTCATGGTATAATCATAGACAAAGAAAGTTTGGTGTGTCTAAGTTACATTAGTAAGGATCATGTGCTTTGCATATTATATAGTGACTTAAAATAAAAATGTTGTAAATCTTGGTGAAAACACAATTGAAATTAGTCAATACAATTATTATAATTAAATCATAATAATAAATTAGTCATTAACTGCTAATCAAATACTTGAAATATAAAAAGTTCATTATGCAAAAAATGGTCTTACTTTCAAACTTGAACTTTTCACGCTATTTTTGTCACCAATATGTTTCACTATTTATCATACTTATTTCTTTCATCACATCGAGTTGCCGTTAAGGAGAATACTATATGTTCCATATTATATCTTGTTATCCAAGGCATACTGACATTGTAATTAGTCTTAAATATCTAGCGCAAATATTTAACTCCCATAAAACACTACAAATTTGATTGTACAGTAATAAAAGTGAAGAAAGTATTTAGAGATAGAAGTTGTCTAATTTCTTGAAATATGTTTTGATGACATATATAAGTACAGGAAGTGAAATTGAGAAAAAGTTTTGATGGTGCGGAAAATGGTTCGATGCTACGTGGAGGTGCCACAAAGGATGCAGTCTGTGTCAGCTTCCAGGTAGGCAACGCGGGAGACAGCAAGGACGGCGTAAGGGCCGAGGGCAAGGCTCACTAGACAGGTCGTGAGGGCTGGCAGTGCCGCGCAGGCAGGGGGACGACGAACAGGAGCGACAGCCGACGGTCCGGGACAAGGGCACAGCGTCAAGGGTCCGGAGACGGGAGTCCAAATGTGTTTCTCTCACTAGAATTCCAGAGAGAATGTTTTTTTAGAGAGAGAAAGTGAAAAGCTCAAATGAGAGAAAGATGATTGAAAAGGCTCCAAAGTCCATTATTTATAGGCAAAAATGTGCATGTGTCATAAGTTGACATGTGTCACCCCCTGGGAACGACACGTCGCCAGGGGGCCAAAGCACTGATCCTCCGTTGGGACTGCCGGTCCCTAAGTTCGTGCTGCCCTGCCCTTGCGACATCTCTCTGCCTGTCTGAGGAGACTGATCATGCCGCGGTAGCATGGTCAGAGTAGCCCGTTGCCCCAGCCTCCAGTCCAAGCCCTTACTGAATCCCACAGGCCTGGCAGTGGTGGGGAAGACCCGACGCCCAGCTGCCAGGTGGACTAGGCAAGATGCCCTTCCGAAGACTTGCTCCCATCTCGAAGTGACCCGGGGGTCATAGTCCTTAGGGGTGCCGACGCGAGCCCCCAGTGCCAGAGCACGTAGGCCAGTCACGCAGGCACCCTGGCGGAGATAGTGTCCCGGAGGAGTCGCCTATCCCGCTGCGAAGGGTCCTCGTGCCGGAGCACGGAGCGAAGCCCCCCCGGAATGAAGACGGCGATGGCTTTTAGGTTGTGAGCCCATCCCGTAAGCATATAACATGATTGTGGCCCATGGGCGTGGCGACAACTATCGCGAGACCATACCTGGTGCCGAGGTACAAGTCATGGCAGTGTCACACAGGCCTGGTGAAGTGAGTGGTGCCGAGGGCACCGTTAGAGTGACAGAGAGCCCAGGGGGGCACGGCTGTATCAGCGGCGCGGCGCAAGGACGCGGCAGAGTGAGTGAGGTGCTGGGGGCACTGTAATGTGACAGAGATCGCCAGGGGGCGCGACTGTATCTGTGGAGCGGCGCATGGGCGCGACGGAGTTCGGGTGACGAGGGTCGCAGAGTAACTTCCTCCGAGCGACGGGGGTCGCGGAGTGGCGTCCGAGCAACAGGGGTCGTTGCGTGGATGGCGCGCGACCGTGAGCGACGGTCGTCATGGCGACAGAGCGGCCCCAAGAGACGGTCATCGCGACGACGGAGCACAGTCGAGAGCGACGGTCGTCGCGACTATGGTGGAGCGGTCGCGAGCGACGGTCGTCGCGACTATGACGGAGCGCGGTCGCGAGCGACGGTCATCGTGACTATGAGCGAGCGACGGCGAGCGAGGGTCGTTGCGGCGACGGAGCACGGCCGAGAGCGAAGGTCGTCGCGACTACAGCGGAGCGCGGTTGCGAACGACGGTCGTCAGTCGTCAAGGCAGGTGGCCGACCCCCAAGGGTGGCCGACCCCTTGAGGTGGCCGACCCCCAAGGTGGAAGGCACACCGAGGTCGCTTCATGAGCGGTTCACGTGACTTGAGCATGCGTTGCTTTGACCGGCTCTCGAGCGTTGAAAAGTTGACCGCTGACTGGGTGATGTGTCGTGCAAAGTGGGTCCCTTAGCGGGTCCTGGGGTGCGACCAGAATAGGGTATGAACATAAGCCCCCTGCGTGTGGCGTGCGCGGAGGGGCAACCCGAGTGGGCGTCGCACGCATAAACGATGTGGTTACAGCCCATCCTGCTACGGGGGCCAGGGTCCCTGGTGATGGAGCCTGCAATGACACTAAGCCCGTGTAGCAGTTTGATTGAGCCGGCGACGGCACGAAGCCCGTCCCGCAGTTTGATTGAGCCGGCGATGGCGATAGCCCGTGATGGCGCTCAGCCCATGCCGCAGTTTGATTGAGCCGGCGATGGCGCTAGCCCGTGATGGCGCTCAGCCCATGCCGCAGTTTGATTGAGTCGGCGATGGCGCTAAGCCCGCGATGGCGCTCAACCCATGCCGCAGTTTGATTGAGCTGGCAATGGCGCTAACCCGTGATGGCGCTCAGCCCATGCCGTAGTTTGATTGAGCCGGCGACGGCATACAGCCCATCCCGCAGTTTGATTGAGCCGGCAACGGCACGAAGCCCATCCCGCAGTTTGATTGAGCCGGCGATGGCGCTAGCCCATGATGGCGCTCAGCCCATGCCGCAGTTTGATTGAGCCGGCGACGGCACGAAGCCCGTTCCGCAGTTTGATTGAGCCGACGACTGCACGAAGCCCGTCCCGCAGTTTGATTGAGCCGGCGATGGCGCTAGCCGGTGATGGCGCTCAGCCCATGCCGCAGTTTGATTGAGCCGGCGACGGCATACAGCCCGTCCCGCAGTTTGATTGAGCCGGCGACGGCACGAAGCCCGTCCCGCAGTTTGATTGAGCTGGCGATGGCGCTAGCCCGTGATGGCACTTAGCCCATGCCGCAGTTTGATTGAGCCGGCGACGGCATACAGCCCGTCCCGCAGGGAGGGGTCCTCGTGCCGGAGCACTACGAGCGGAGCCCCCAGAATGCACACTCTGGAGAGTGGGTCGGAGATCTTCCATGCCCATGGCGAGGGCGCATGGTGTGGTGAACGGGTGTTATGCCCAGAGGCTTGTAACATGGTCGTGGTGCATGGGCATGGCGACGATTGTCGCGGGGACAATACTAGGTGCCGGAGCACATGTCATGAAAGTGGTGCGGCGACGAACGTCGCGAAGCAATACTTTGTGCCGGGGCACATGTGATAAGAATGGCGCATGGGTGCGGCGACGAAGGTCGCGGAGCATATACTTGGTGCCGTGGGCACGTATGATGAGAATGGTGCACGGGCGCGGCGACGAAGGTCCCGAAGCTAAAGTTGGTGCCGGGGGCACGCATGATGAGAATGGCGCACGGGCGTGGCGACGAACGTCACGGAGCTATACTTGGTGCCGGGGGCACGTATCATGAAGATGGCGCACGGGGGCGGCGACGAAGGTCACGAAGCTAAAGTTGGTGCCGGGGGCACGCATGATGAGAATGGCACACGGGCGCGGCGACGAACGTCGCGGAGCTATACTTGGTGCCGGGGGCACGTATCATGAAGATGGCGCACGGGCGCGGCGACGAACGTCGCGGAGCTAAAGTTGGTGCCAGGGGCAGGCATGATGAGAATGGCGCACGGGCGTGGCGACGAACGTCTCTGAGCTATACTTGGTGCCGGGGGCACGTATCATGAAGATGGCGCACGGGCGTGGCGACGAACGTCGCGAAGCTATACTTGGTGCCGGGGGCACGTATCATGAAGATGGCGCACGGGCGCGGCGACGAAGGTCGCGAAGCTAAAGTTGGTGCCGGGGGCACGCATGATGAGAATGGCGCACGGGCGCGGCGACGAATGTCGCGGAGCTATACTTGGTGCCGGGGGCACGTATCATAAGCATGGCGCCAGGGCGCGGCGACGACTATCGCGGAGCAATACTTAGTGATGTCGTCATGGCAATTGTGCACGGTCGGTGACGAGCATCAAGTGACCATTGGCATTGAGCGCGCGTTGTAGATAGCGCGATGAGTTAACACGGGCGACGTGGATCGAGGAAACTGCACGCGGCGACGGGGCCTGTCGCGGAGCTATCATGTGAATGAGTGCGACGAAGGTCGTAGAGGTGGCGCGCGGGCGACAAGAGTCGCAGAGTTGGAGGGCCTGCGACGAGAGTCGCAGAGCTGTCGCTCGGACGCGGGCGACAAAGGTCGCGGAGATGGCACGCGGGCGACAAGAGTCGCGAAGGAGCGCGGGTGACGGGAGCACGGAGCTGTAGCACTGACGCGAGCACTAAATGTGTGAGGGCGATGAGAGTTGTAGAGCCGGTGCGTGGACGCAAGTGACGTGGGCGACAAGTGTTGCAAAAGGTGCACACGACGCTGGTGGCGGGGGTCCGCGCAGAAGGTATGCAGGGCGCTGGCGACGTGGGTCGCGGAAGCGGTGCCCGGGCTACGAGTGACGTGGGTCGCGGAGATAGCCCCAGGTGATTGGCAACGAGCTGCGGAGACGGCGCCTCGGTGATAGGCCGCGATTGTTGCGGAAGGCGTGGCGGTGGCGACGGGGGTCGCGGAGACGGCGCCCGGGTGACGAGTGATGAAGGTTGCGGAGATAGCCCCTGGGCGATGGGCAACAAGTGTTGTGGAAGGTGGGCATGGTGCTAGCGACGGGCGTCGCGGAAGGTGCGCACGGTGCTGGCGGCGGGGGTCCGCAAGGAAGGTATGCACGGCGCTGGCGACGTGGGCCGTGGAGGGCGCCCGGGTGACGAGCGATGAGGGTTGCAAAGATGGCGCCCGGGCGACGGGCAACGGGCAACTGGGATCGCGGAGACAGCCCCCGGGCGACTGGCAACGAGGGTTGCAGGAGGTGCGCACGGCGTTGGCGACGAGGGTCGTAGAGACGGCACCCAGGCGACGAACGACGAGGGTCACGGAGACAGCCTCTGGGTGACTGGCAACGAGGGTTGCGAAGGCGGCCCCCGGGCGACGGGCGTCGCGGAGACGGCGCCGGGGCGACGAGCGACAAGTGTTTCGAAGACGGCGCCCGAGCGACGGGCAGCGGGTCGAAGGTGTGGCGTTGTGGCTGTGGAGGCTGAATGCGGTGTTGCCTTGTGAAAATGGTGGGTGCTTTTGTTAGCGTTGTGAAAATGGTGAAAATGTATTTTTCAAACCAAAAAAAGCAGTGAAACTAAAACAAAAAAGGGGGGGTTGCACAAAGTGGGTCCACTAGTGGGCCCTTGATTGCAACCAGAATAAGTTGGGAACATAGCCCCCTGCTTGCGGCGGGCGCGGAGGGGCAACCCGAGCGGGCGCCGCACGCATAAACACATAGTAAGATGTTGATGTCGTTTGGCCGAAAAGTTGTTGACATCGTCTTTGAGTGACGAAGGCGGGCGACGAGGGTCGCGGAGACAGCCCCCGGGTGACGGGCAACGAGGGTTGCGAAGGCGGCCCCCGGGCGACGGGCATCGCGGAGACGGCGCCGGGGCGACAAGCGACGAGGGTCGCGGAGACACCCCCCGGGCGACGGCGTCACGGAGACGGCGCCTCGGGCGACGAGTGTTGCAAAGACGGCGCCCAGGCGATGGGCAACTGGGGGTCGCAGAGTCGACGCCCCGGCTCTGGGCAACAAGTGTTGCGGAAGGCGGCGCCCGGGCGACGCAAAGATGAAGTCCGGGTGACGGGCGCCACAGAGATGAAGTATGGGCGACAAGGGTCGCGGAGACGATGTTCGGGCGACGGGCGTTGCGGAGGTGAAGTCCGGGCGACAGGCGCATGTGCACGAGCGATGCACAGCGGTCAAGGTTGGAAAAAAAGAAATTTTTTTTTTGGCCTTGGCTTTGGGGATGTGCGGGAAAAAGAAAAAAAGAAAGAAGAATGAAGATGGAGAGGATGGCGCGGCGGCGGCAGGCTGCCGTGGTCGGCCGTGGGGCGGGGGAGAGGAGAGAGGTATGGTGGGGCTGAAGGGGGTAGGCGGGGTAGCAGGGGGGGTCGGCTTGGTAGAGATGAAACAAGAAAGGGTCGGCGGTGCAGCGCCTTCGGCCGCGCAATGCGGGCTTACGGGATCGGGGAAGAGGGAGAGAGAGAGAGGCCGAGGGGGGGGGGTCGGCCAAGGGGCCGAGGGGGGGTCGGGGTAGCAGTGGGGTCGGCGGGGTAGTGGGGTCGGCCAGGTGGGTTGCGGGGAGGGGCCGAAGCAGAGAAAAAAGACGAAGGGAAAGAGAAGTCGGCGGCGGCCATGGCGCCGTGGGGCTTGCGGGTTCGGGGAAGAGGGAGAGAGAGAGAGGCCGAAAGGGGGGGGTCGGCCAAGGGGCCGAGGGGGGGTCGGCGGGGTGGGGGGCTGAAGCGGAAGAAAAAGCAGAAGAAGGAGAAGAAGAAGAAGAAGAAGAAGAAGAAGGAGAAGAGGAAGAAGAAGAAGAGGCCATCGTCGGCGGTGTGGGCTGCTACGACGAGGTCGGCGGCATGTGGGATCGTGAGGAGGGAGCTCGGCGAGAGAAGGAGATGCCGGGGAGGTGCCGCGGCGGTGGCCAGGCGAGGCAGGGAGGCCGAACTGCCGTCGGCAGCGCGAGGCAGGTGTGGCCCTAGGAGAAGAGAGAAAGAGAAGAGAAATTAGGGTTGGGTCAGGTCAGGTCAACGGGCGGGCGGGTTGACCCGTTCAAGCTGAATAAAAAAGAGAGGGGAAACGGGCCGGGGCAGGCGCGGGTCGGGGCCCTCGCGGTTCGGGTTCTACCCATCTGGGCTGCTTTTTGATTTTGACTTTGGAAATAAAATTCGCAATGCGATTTTTTTTTTTTGTGGAGCCTATAAAAGGAGCATGAGAGGGGATGTAAAATTTGGAGGAAGAAATAATTTTGAGGTGAAAGGGAGAGAAAGAGGGAGGTTGGGGCTTGATGAAAATTTTCGTGGAAAATTTTCTAAGTGTTGGAGAGAGCACCGGAGGGTGAAAAATTTTTGTGAAAATTTTTCTAAGTGTGGAATGAGGGTGATGACCCGACCGCGAAAAATGAAGAAATGTTTCTGAGTGTTGAAGAATGACAAGGGCGACGAGAGAAGTCGTGGGGGTGATGACTCGACCGCGAAAAATGAAGAAATTTTTTCTAAGTGTCGAAGAGAGGGGAGGGTGCCGAGCGAAGTCGCGGGGGTGATGACCTGACCGCGAAAAATGAAGAAATTTTTTCTAAGTGTCGAAGAGAGGGGAGGGCGCCGAGCGAAGTCGCGGGGGTGATGACCCGACCGCGAAAAATGAAGAAATTTTTTCTAAGTGTCGAAGATAGGGGAGGGCGCCGAGCGAAGTCGCGGGGGTGATGACCCAACCGCAAAAAATGAAGAAATTTTTCTAAGTGTCGAAGAGAGGGGAGGGCGCCGAGTGAAGTCGCGGGGGGTGATGACCCGACGGTGAAAAATGAATAAATTTTTCTAAGTGTCGAAGACGGAGTGTGGAGTTCGGCGGTGGGTGGGCATCGACGACCGACTGAGTGACCGAGGCACGGGAGGGTTGGCAAGACGTGTTGCATGCATGCCCGCGAGGTCGCACTGCCCGAGGGGGATGTCGGCTGACAGAGTTGAGACTTAGTAGCGTGGCTCGAGCCACCCCGTGCACCACGTATCAAGTCGCTACAATGAGAGGCATGCAGAAGGGGTAGGGAGCTTGGCTTTCTTGGGGTAGGCAAGGGGTGAAGCCCCCAATGAAGTGAGACATAACACCAAGGGTGGTGCCAGTAGAACAATGTTAGCTTGAATATTCTCCAAGTCTGGAAATGACGGCCTCTTGGATGGCTGGGTAGAGGATGTGACCGGTAGTTCTAGTAGCCATACGTTGCTGAGGCATGGTTGCGTGAGTGTCAGGCAAGGAATGAACTGCACTGTTGGTAGTCCTCATAGCCCTCCGCTGCACATGCATGGTGCCTGAGTCTGGAAGATATGCAGACTGCAACACGATGCTCACCTCCCCAGCGGAGTCGCCAAAATGATGGTGCGGAAAATGGTTCGATGCTACGTGGAGGTGCCACAAAGGATGCAGTCTGTGTTAGCTTCCAGGTAGGCAACGCGGGAGACAGCAAGGACGGCGTAAGGGCCGAGGGCAAGGCTCACCAGACAGGTTGTGAGGGCTGGCAGCGCCGCGCAGGTAGGGGGACGACGAACAGGAGCAACAGCCGACGGTCCGGGACAAGGGCACAGCGTCAAAGGTCCGGAGACGGGAGTCCAAATGTGTTTCTCTCACTAGAATTCTAGAGAGAATGTCTTTTTAGAGAGAGAAAGTGAAAAGCTCAAATGAGAGAAAGCTGATTGAAAAGGCTCCAAAGTCCACTATTTATAGGCAAAAATGTGCATGTGTCATAAGTTGACATGTGTCACCCCCTGGGAACGACACGTCGCCAGGGGGGGCCAAAGCACTGATCCTCCGTTGGGACTGCCGGTCCCTAAGTTCGTGCTGCCCTGCCCTTGCGACATTTCTCTGCCTGTCTGAGGAGACTGATCATGTCGTGGTAGCATGGTCAGAGTAGCCCGTTGCCCCAGCCTCCAGTCCAAGCCCTTACTGAATCCCACAGGCCTGGCAGCGGTGGGGAAGACCTGACGCCCAGCTGCCAGGTGGACTAGGCAAGATGCCCTTCCGAAAACCTGCTTCCATCTCGGAGTGACCCGGGGGTCATAGTCCTTAAGGGTGCCGACGCGAGCCCCCAGTGCCAGAGCACGTAGGCCAGTCACGCAGGCACCCTGGCGGAGATAGTGTCCCGGAGGAGTCGCCTATCCCGCTGCGAAGGGTCCTCGTGCCGGAGCACGGAGCGAAGCCCCCCCGGAATGAAGACGGCGATGGCTTTCAGGTTGTGAGCCCATCCCGTAAGCATATAACATGATTGTGGCGCATGGGCGTGGCGACAACTGTCGCGAGACCATACCTGGTGCCGAGGTACAAGTCATGGCAGTGTCACACAGGCCTGGTGAAGTGAGTGGTGCCGAGGGCACCGTTAGAGCGACAGAGAGCCCGGGGGGCACGGCTGTATCAGCGGCGCAGCGCAAGGGCGCGGCAGAGTGAGTGAGGTGCCGGGGGCACTGTAATGTGACAGAGAGCGCCATGGGGCGCGACTGTATCTGTGGAGCGGCGCATGGGCGCGACGGAGTTCGGGCGACGAGGGTCGCAGAGTAACTTCCTCCGAGCAACGGGGGTCGCGGAGTGGCATCCGAGCAACAGGGGTTGTTGCGTGGATGGCGCGCGACCGTGAGCGACGGTCGTCATGGCGACAGAGCGGCCACAAGCGACGGTCATCGCGACGACGGACCACAGTCGAGAGCGACGGTCGTCGCGACTATGGTGGAGCGGTGGCGAGCGACGGTCATTGCGACTATGACGGAGCGCGGTGGCGAGCGACGGTCATCGTGACTATGAGCGAGCGACGGCGAGCGAGGGTCGTTGTGACGACGGAGCACGGCCGAGAGCTAAGGTCATCGCGACTACAGCGGAGCGCGGTCGCGAACGACGGTCGTCAAGGCAGGTGGCCGACCCCCAAGGGTGGCCGACCCCTTGAGGTGGCCGACCCCCAAGGTGGAAGGCACATCGAGGTCGCTTCACGAGCGGTTCACGTGACTTGAGCATGCGTTGCTTTGACCGGCTCTCGAGCGTTGAAAAGTTGACCGCTGACTGGGTGATGTGTCGTGTAAAGTGGGTCCCTTAGCGGGTCCTGGGGTGCGACCAGAATAGGGTATGAACAAGTTTGAATAATAACTAAATGATATTAACGATAGTTTAAAAATTAACCCGAAAAGGATTGTTAAAAGTACAATGTCTAACGGGCGCAGAAGCTATGATTAATAAATATATAACAAAGTTTGTGAGACGAAATGGGTTAGGAGCTTAAATGTAAAATCTTTAAAACCAAGAATTAAGCTCGAGAGATCTATCAAGATACATACAAAAACTGAATTACTTAGGTAACAAATTTAGTAGTCCTAACTTTCAATGATCTTTTCAAAAAAAAAAAAAATTATCGTTCACTTTTAGAGTCTTAGCACTTTTTCCTGCAAGCATCAGTACTAAAGTTCAAAATATCATCACTTAGAATTTTCAGTATTATTCATTATCCATCTTGTTTCTTTCAGTACAGTGATGGTCATTTCTTGTAGCGATGATTATTGGGGGTCAAAATATTACTTGCGGTTTATTTGATTTAGTAATGATCTAGTCCATTACTCACCCTGTCTAAAAAAAAAAACGCATTTTCTTTTTGCGTTGTCCCAAAAAAATTGATCAATTTAATTTCTAATGTAAGGAAGATTTTTTTAGATGTTTTTACATGTTTACTTTTTGTATTCTACTCCGTGCTCCACATTTAGTCCTCCACCAACTCATTTCTCTCAATTGAACCACTTTCTTCCTCCCCTCCCCCCCCTCTCTCGGGATAGAATAAGAAACTCGTATAATAATAATTACTCATTCCGTCCCTTAAAATTTGATCATATTTTCTTTTTGGGTCGTCCCATAAAAATTGATCACTTTCAAATTAAGAAAGATTCTATAGGTATTTTTACATATTTACCCTTTTTATACTTTTTTTATTATATTTCTCTCTCTTCATTTAACTTTCTACGAACTCATTTTCTCTTTCCTGGCCCATCAATTTACACTTTTTTATTCTATTTCTCTCTCTACATTTAAAACTCTACTAACCAATTTTCTCTCTCCTCCCTCTCTCTAAAGGGTAAAATGAGAAAAATACACAATATATAACATAAACTATTAATATGGTTGCAAAATAAATTTGATCTAATATTAAGGGACGGATTCAGTATATCTTAAATAAGCATGCAGTCAAATATGATCAAATAATTTGGGACAAATGGAATATCTCTAATTTTAAAATTAAAATACAAAGCAAGTCTTTTTTCAACTTTTTCGATCTTAAGTTCCAACTTTCGAGTACAGTTTATCTAAAACTACGTTTAATCTTAACTAGACTTTTTTTTTTCTTCTTTTCAATTAAAAAATCTGTAGTGTACTCTAAATTTCTTTTGATAGTGTATTATAAAGCTCTCTTTTAATTTTATCTGACATGACCTTGTTCATCTTATTAGTACAATAAGACTATTAATTTAGTTGTGCATGTAATTTAGTATATATTTTCTATAAGATAGACTTATATAATAATACCAAACCTACTCATCTAAAAATATATATGTGTGTCTGTGTGTGTCCTTTTGAAATCCATACTACGAAATGAATGTGTAATTTCAATAATGTTCATAAATCTACGTTTTTCACCTTATATTTATACATACGCAATACAGCTTTAGTATGAATATAAACTCAATAAAAGTTTGTCAAGAATAATTTATAACCCAGATCAATGATCAAATAAAGACATGTATTATCAAAATAAAAAGGAAAAAAATATTACCTATGGCATAAGATTTTGAGAGTTAAGAAAATTAGGGTTAATTAAACTTATGACCTTGAGGTTACGATAAAATTACAAGCGTGTCCATTAGTTGGAACAAATAGCATTTATATCCGTTGACCGAATGACAATACTCAAAGGATGAAAAGACCAGAATGTCCGTCACTTAGAAATGTAATTCTTCATCTCTTCATCTCACCATACAGCGTCACCACCACCATCATTCATTTACACTTCTTCAGCTTCAACACACACAGATGACACAAATATGCACCTAAGTACTCACACACGGGCGCGCACACACCTACCCACACCCCCCCCCCCAAACAATCGGCCACAACCACAGCCACAAGAATGGAAATATGAATTTGAAGTTTAAAATCTGGAAGAAGATATATAAGGTTTCTTGTTTGCATCAAACTACTACCTAACACCACGACAGTGGCCGCTAGTAACCACCACCAGAGGAGCCTTCCACCAAAAGTAATTAGCCTATAATTGCGTCCAATCAACCCACCATCTGACCAATTCACCCATCGCCTCAAATTGATCTTCCATAAACCACAATTGCCATCAATTAGCCTTCCATAACCCACCATATATCTAGTGAACGTGCCCCACACAAATTCAGCTAATGTTATAATTTTGTGACTGATTTGGTGGTTTTGAAATTTTCATGTTTGTACTGCTGCCGAGGACGTTTACCATGGTGGAGGCAGTCAGACGCGGTGGGATAACATGGAGGTTGGCTTTTGTTGGCGCCAGGATGAGGCCGACAAGGCCAAACCAGTTTGCCGACTTTCAGGCTAAATGCTTGCCGACAAAGGTGCAGCGGCAGGGTAGGGAATAATTTGGGTTGAAATCCTAATTTGAAATTTTAAGATTTGTAAATTTTTTGAATTGTACATACATTGTAGATACACAATGAGGATAGTATTGACATTTAAAAAATATGTACTGATGATATAAGCAAAACACATATTTTTAATGGATCAATACGACTTTACCTTTTGAAATTTATTGTCATTCATTGTAATTTCACTATAACCTATGGGTCCCAAAATTATAACAATCCACTATTCTTCAAATACATAAATTAATCATGAAAGTTGAAATGAATGCGTTAGTTGAACTTGTAAATATTCTGACTTTGTCATATGTCAATAAATTTAAATTTGCAGTCATGTGCATATGTTTGTATAAAATAGCTAGTAAAATTTAAAAAATGATAATACATGGACTTAGGAACAGTTCGCAAAGGAGCAGCGAAAATTAAGTTACTCATTTTATCGATTTTGATGTTGGTAAGTTTTAAGGTTATGTTTTGATAGGATTTTCTTTAATGGTAAATATAGACTTAGCATCATATTTATACAATTTGACTAGATTTACTCCCACATTTTTGTCACTCAAAGATATATTAATGAACTTTTAACTTCTTTAGCAGCAAATTTTTATATTTGGCCAAAAATATTGTAGTTTAGGCCGACCAACTTAAAAGTGGTATTTTAGCCAAAAATGCACTTAATTTATGTAAATATTTTATTTCTAAAAATGGTATTTTCAATTAAAAATGTTTAGCCATTTTAATCCATTGAGATTATATTATACAATGGGGCCATATCCTTACACTTTTTGATTTAATTTATAGTCTTTTGTCACTAAAAGATGCATTAGTGAACCTCTTTAAAGACAAAATGTTTAAAGTTAGTAAAAACAGTAGTAATTTAGCCTCCCTTTCAAAAAGTCAAAATATTTAGAAAACTTTTAAACTTAAAAAGAATAGGTTAAGAAAAAATGTTTAATTATTTAACCCAGTTTTCAAGCTAAAAAAAAAAGTTATTAATCATTT
This sequence comes from Escallonia herrerae, assembly GCA_033070095.1. Taxonomy (NCBI): domain Eukaryota; kingdom Viridiplantae; phylum Streptophyta; class Magnoliopsida; order Escalloniales; family Escalloniaceae; genus Escallonia; species Escallonia herrerae. Next base: position 67,751 of record JAVXUP010000710.1, read on the forward strand.
GAGCCAAAATAAATTGGAGTCTTTATCAATTAGGTTTCATCTAATCCTATTACTTATAAGAGTGAAATATACGAAGACAATAGTCATATGAAAAATATTTTATCATATAAATATATAATATCTCGAGATACAGTGAATTATAGAAAGATAATAAACATATGAAGGATATGTGTCATGTAAATAAGGGTATTTTCATAACTCTAATGCTAATATAGGATTATGTATTTGTCACAAACTCAAATTATAATAAAGCAGAATTGTTTGATCTTACAACTCTTACACATTCAAAAATTTCTAAAAGCTCTAGTTTTACGATAACTTTCTTACACCAATATGTCCATAATCAAAATCTAGAATTAAACTTTAGTTTCACGATAATTTCAACGTACAAATATGTTTTGCAATTGAAATATATAAATACATGCATAATAATTAAATTTGTAGCATACGCATTAGTATTCAAATATAAAATACAAAATTAAAAAGGATTGAGTTTCTGACAAAGTATTCAATTTAGTTTAGGTAGATTATGTTTATTCTTAAAGTCTATAGAAAACACTATTCTCTGCAAATTGTTTTCATTAATCGAAATTGATAGAGAAGATGTAGTAGCTCTAAGGTATTTAGCTTTAACGTGAATGGAAGTAGTAGGTTTTGATAGAAATTTTCTTCAATAATGAAAGCCCATGCAAGAATTCAACGGTGATTTTATAGGTTTTTATTATTATTCTTCTTTTTTTAATAAAAAGATAAAACAATCATTAACTCTAACTAAAGCATATATTCCCATATTCTAAAGAAAGATGCGTGATATCTTAAGGGAATTTTTTTTTTTAAGGAACACTCCAATTCAAAATGGGTATCAATGGGAAAAAAAAGTTTTCAGGTAAAAAAAACCCCAAATCAACACTAGTTTTGTATGAAGACTTCAGTTTTAAACGGGCATATTGGGGGAGGGGGGGGGGGGGGGGAGGTAAGGATTTGTCATTTAACTCCAGTCAGGATTACATATGCATTTAGAAGATCCTAAAAAACTCTAGGTTTATAATAGCTTCCTTATACCAATATGTCCATATTCAAAATCTAGAATTAAACTTTAAGTTTACAGTAGTTTCAATGTACTGATATATTTGTATCAAAATTTATATACATACAGAATAATTCAAATCTGAAAAATATGCATCAACATACAAATATGAAATACAAAATTAAAAAGGGTTAAATTTCTGATAAAATATTCAATTTAGTTTAGATATATTACATTTCTCGGAAAAAGGCTATAGAAAAGTCTGTTCTCTGCAAGTTGTTTTCTTTAATCTAATATGATATCTTTTAATAACACTCTTATTAAAAATAGGTATCTAATGAAAAGAAGAGTTTTAAGTCAAAAGTCAAAACAATCCTTAACACTAACAAAAACATATATCCCAATAAGGGTATTTTAAGAAAAGATGCTTGATATCCTATGAAAGGTCAAAAACACCCTCACTTTTAAATAACATTCTAATTTACAAAGGGTATTTAATGAAAAAAAAATGTTATAAGTCAAAAACACATTTACTCACATTTAACCTTTTATAAAAAAATCAATTAAGAAAAGATACTGTGAGGGAAAAAAAGATTAGTCATTTAAGCACATACGTACTTTTATACATGTATAGATAGATAATATCACAGACTCCATATATTTATTAGTTGGTTACTAATCAAGGACCCCTCTGCTTTTCCAAATTGGAACCATGTATTCAACCAAACCAGAGACTCCAATATGTATTTTAATTTTTTTGTAACAATATTTATAATTGCTGCCTTTGCAAGAGCACAATTCATATGGTCTTTATTTTCCTTCTGCGTGGAGTGAGTGTGTCTCCGTAGACATTGATAGTGGCAGTACTGAAGCAGTGAGACCAGAAGTGTAGCAGCTGCATTCTAATAAGAGGTATATCTTGAAAATTAAATATAACGGTAGAGGTATGAACGTCCTTCCTCCAATTTCGTTAGATTATTGAACAAAAATTCATAGATTCTCGAATGCGCACCGATGGGAGATACTACTATGTGCACATAGACCACATTAGAAGGTTTCATCAACTGTACACTAATATTGAGCCTGAGTTGACATGGAGCCACGAATGCCAGTGTGCAGCTAATCCTAGAACCACAAACAAGGTGCTAAGGAGTTTTTAACCGTTGCTCATCGCTGCTCCATCTATGACAGAAAGCACACCTTTACCTAGGCTTAGCAGATGTTGCTCGGGCAAATGTCTGTTTGGGGGACTTAACATTGACTTATTGTTACTACTTTCGGACCATGGTTGTGCCGAAGGAACCTCAAACATGCAGATAAATGAGGATGGGCATTCGAAAAATTAATAAAGCAGAGAATCTCAGGGAAATTGCAGCGGTGACTGATGTGCCAGGCAATCTGCAGCTCAGCTTTATTGCAGTGTCAAGGTCCATGTCAAACCATTAGTCTCTTGGGTTCTGAACTTTCAGCATAATCTAGGGTAGGTACATGTTTTTTGCTTATTGTGTGTCACATTTAGTGTATTTGTGCTGGTATTGATTGATTCATCTGACCAGACCTAGATGCTATACCTGAAGGCAGCTACCCAAATGCAAGCCTGGGGAGGGTTAGATGCACCAACCTATAAGTACCGCAGGGACGACGTTTTCGCATTTCCTCGAGTCACAACTCACTATGGAGCAACTTTATACCGCTGCACCCAAACTCACCCTCTTGAGTTAGCTGTTGGAAGCGACAAACTTGTTTTTAAGATTCACTGACTTACCTTATGCATCAAGCATTTGTCAAATAGACCCTTCAATCTAATCCGGCTATTGTTACCTCATCGTTACGTTGGACCAAACAAACCTGATTGCACCTCTGTTCCCAGCTCCAATGCTTCTCGGTAATCTGTGTCCCCCCCAAGTATAAATCAACGTATCTGCTCATACAACCAGAATTTGCAACTAGAATTGACAAGCTTATCTTCTATGCTACTACAACCGAGTAACCTCCCTTATCTATCGAGCATTTTTACACTGCTGAAATTCGTATTTGATCAATTCGGACCTCTTCTAAGCTAACCAAACTAGACAGCACCTGTTCCTTCGTGTTAAGGATAATCATCAGACTTCATCTAATTTAAACTCAGATTCAGATAGATTTCGTGACCAGTCATTTCTCTAGTTTTAATCGTTTCTGTCATCCGACTCATTACTCGGGTCCTGTCTAGGAAAGTAGTAACTTTCTGTTAGTTGCGGGCATTTTGAGACTTAATCATGCAGCATCAACCAATTTCTGTTTCTTGTCACTTGCTGCATGTATGTTATCCTCATGAAGGAACATTAACCTGCTAATATATCTTTTTAACCAGAAAGGTGAGGAGTCTACATGTTATTGTGTTTCATCTTTGACTAGAAAGACTTTCAACAACCCGACCTTGTTCTGTTAGGCATACATGAATGATTATAGGTACGAGTCGTACCTTAGAAAGAACATTGCTTGTATTACTTCGAAGCCCTTGTACAAATTCTTCTGGCATTTCCTCCAAGTGCAACTTTTGGAGGCTGGTAAGGTGTTCAATTCCTTCTGGCAACACCTTTAGCTCCTCACAACGAATTAGATACAAGTCCCTGATGCTTGACAAAGAGCCCTCCTCTATCGTCACTTCATCTAAACTTGCAAGATCTAGCAGCCTCAGCTTTTTAAGTTTACCAAACTCTCCTGTCTTGAAATGCAAGAGCTTACCCTGGTATGCTTTCTTAAGTTCAAGGACCACAAGCGTCGGCAGTGAGTTAAGTGAAGAAAGTATATTCTCATCTAGACCAGAGAAAGCCAAGTACAGATGAGTTAGATTTACTCGGGATTCAATCCAGTGAGGCAACCGTTTCAATTTTCCAACCAATGTCAGCTTCTGAATATACAGTGGTGGCGAATATAAGGTTTCTAATTGAAGTTCTTCGTGTTCCGTGATGGCTATAAGACTTAAATAGTGGAGGCTTGTCATCTTTTGAACTGATGCGCACAGGTTTGCCCCATTAACTGCTCTCAACCTTGTAATACCCAACCTCTTGAGCTCAGTTAAATATCCAATTTGCTGGATTAGCTCTTCCTCTGCTTCAATGCATGCTAGAGTCTGCAAGCATCTTATATTTCCTATTCTTGCTGGTACCTGCATCCCCCGAAGAAAACTGGAAGTTTTGGTGTTCAGATCCTTATTGCCGCACAAAAGATGACGCAGTCTTGGCATGTCTGTTATTCCGCTTGGTAGCTTCTCCACGTTGGTGTTCCTTACATCCAACGTTTGTAGGTTTCTCAGCCTTTCCATTGACTTGGGGAGCTTTCGGATCCTGGTTTCTCGTAAGTTTAGATACCTTAAATTGAAAAGGCTGACCAAAGTACCAGAGACTTTTTCAATGGAGACTCCTTCTAGATCAAGGACTCTTAGAAACTTAAAACTGGATGACAATGCGTTTAAAGAGAATGGCGATTGTATATCTGTTTCAAAGACAAACAAAGTGCGAAGACTCTGTGAAGTGGCCTTACTTAGGTGGACGATTTTACCTCTATTGTAAATTGACAGCCGTTGGATGTTCCCTTCGAGCCTAGACTCTCGGCCATCATATACTTTGCAGAAGTTCTCTTTGTCGGATGTTGTCACAGCCAGTTCTCGCATAACGTCGTGCACTCTAAGTGTCTTTGCTCTCTCAGCATCATTAGTCTCTGTAACTTGGATCATGCTTCGGAAATTAAGTTCGGTCAGGTACTCCTCTGCACGCTCCTCCATTGTCATCCCTTTTCTTTCTATAATAAACCCTTCCGCAACCCAAAGTCGAATCAGTTTCTTCCTCTTGATCTGGAACCCTTCAGGAAAAGCACAGCAATACAGGAAGCAGTGCTTTAGCTCAAATTCTAGATCTTTGAAACTCAACGACAAGATTCGATTCACTCGTTCAAGCATGGGATCGTTGCTCCAAGTGAGGCTATCATGGACTTTCTTCCATTCCACTGCCGTCCAGTTTCTTGAACACATGAGGCGTCCAATTGTCACTAGTGCAAGAGGCAACCCTTCACACTTCCTCACAATTCCTCGGGCCAATGCTTCTAGCTCTACAGGACAACTGCCATCTGGACGACTCCAGAACGCCTTCTTACAAAAGAGGGTCCAGGCGTCACTCTCTCGAAGAGGCTCAAGTCGATGGACACGAATCCCAGGTCCTACTATGGTTGCTGCATTCTCATTCCTTGTCGTGAAAATAACTCTGCTTCCAAGATTGTTATTGGGAAATGCACTTCTGATTCTAGTCCAAAGATCTATACTCCATACGTCGTCTAAGACAATCACGTACCTTTTATTGTGCAAATACTCAATGAGCATCTCCGCGAGCTGCCTGTAGTTCATTGAACCCAAATTGATTGGAACTGTCACTTGGTTTGCCTTGAGGAACTCTTTGACCATGTTAATTAGCAGCTCTTCAACTCCTTTTGCTTGGGAGACCGATATCCATGCCCAGCAATCGAAGAGATGCTTAATTTCCTGGTCATGGTAAACTTCTGCGACTAGAGTAGTCTTACCTAAACCTCCCATTCCCACAATGGAGATAACTGTTCGTCGTCGATCTTGTCCAGTTAACCATCTCATCAGTGTCTTCTCGTTCTCATTCATCCCCACTATTTCATCTTCATCAGCAAATGCTGATAATTTTCCTCCTCCATGGTGCTGCCACCAGTCGTTAGGTGCAGTTTTATCGCTCCCCGGCTCGCCTTCAGCATGAAACCCATATCGCTTGCTTCTCTCAGAAACCTCGCGAACCTTTGCTTTGATCCTTTGTAGCTTTGAAGAGAATTTATACCTCGCGGTTATTTGATTAGGGAGGTTGACGACCCCTTGGACAAAGTTCTTGAATCCATTTCTGTCTTGTTGCGTGTCTTTGTCATGCAGGAATTCATCGATGACATCCTCAACTTGATGTGAAACATTTGTTACTTGCATGATCCACGTCTCTAATTCACTACTTTTTTTGCTTCTCTCTGCATCTACTAAGAAAGATCTCATGCTTTCTAGCTCAAGCTTGATCTCTTCAATCTCATCGTGAGCATCTCCTAGCAATGATGATTTTTGCAGTAGGATCTTTGTCAGTTTATCCAGGGCAAAGTTTACAGCACCATCTGCCATGTTCGTTCTTCCACCCCCTGACACGCTCGCGCGGGCACACATACACAGACAGAGAGAGGAGTGTGAGCGTAAGGAAAGGAGGAGGAAAGTGGAATGCAAAGAATAGGTCAACCAATTCATTGCAATTCAGCACTTCGAATAGAACCAGTTGGAGGGGAGACTTCAGAAAGACTTGCATTGTTTCTTTTCTGGCTTAATATCAATTTTTGGTGGAAGGCTACTTGAGAACAGGTCAACAAGTTCATTTCGATACCAAATTCTGATTAAACCCAAGCGAAACTTCTTCTCTTCTTCCTTACCCTCTTAGTTGACTTTCTTTTTTCGGCCCTTTCCGTTTGGATGTTTGTTTCTTTGAGTTATTTTTTGACTGCCATTTTCTTTGTACTAGTGGGTGTAAAAGTTGAAACTCTGAAGCTCCCTCCGGAGCTGAAAATACAAGAACCTCTTAGGCTGTATGATGCAGCCACGTTTTGAACAAATTGATAATGAAAGCCTCACTATGAAGCAGTCGATATGTACCATGTAAAAAGGGGGCATACGACTGAATTCACCGTAAACGCAGGAGCTCCAAAGTCAGTCCAGAGCATGCTCATAGCTCAACCTTAATTGGGAAAGGAAAACAGAATTGCACACTCGGGTGAAAGAACACATGGTGGTGGAACAAAGGCTTCTAGGACTAAAAGGGGATAGCACTCTGTCCTCCAACCTGCTTCAAGCAAATGATAATATTTAAGTCACAAGAATTAGAGAACAAGGCATCAGAATGTGCCCATTGAGTAGACTACAGCATCGACGCTCTTCAGCACGCATACAGGCGAGGAGCGTGACGCATATAAAGCACTTCGAATGTGTATTTCAAAGAGCTTTCTTTTATACAAAAAAGATAGTAAGAGACCAACAAGCTTGGGAACGTTAGTCATCCTCCGACCTGTCATCTATTCAAAAGTGGGGGACCCTGCATTAGCTTCGGGGTTCGCTTTGATGGTTACACATGCATGTGCTTACCTTCTATACATAACTATCCATCCATGCTGAGGCAATTTTCCCTCCTTATATTTTGGATCCCCTTCGTCCAGAAACAGCAAAGCTACAAGTTATAACTTTTTCAGTACCTTCAAGGTACTTGCGTAGCATTAAAATCCTCAGGCTTTTTCGCCAAGTTGCCATTGCTTTCAGGGTTGACTTCTATTTTTCACTCTCTTTGTAAAGATGACCTGGGAGGTTGCTGATGAAACACTGTACTCAACATGTTAGCAGCTGCATATCGAATCACGTTTTTTGGTGCTGATCTTTCTCTCAACCACTGAAAACTGCCCAGAGTTTTGATCCTAACTGCTGTGTCCCTGAGCTTCTACTCACGAAAAGTTGAAAACCATATCTTGGTTGATGTTGTCTGCCTGAGCCTGCAGTTTGGAGGAGGCTAAGATGGAATGGCTAGGGGAAAACCAGATTTGAATTCCAGAGACTCACCTGAAAGTTATTTGGAGACTTGACCTCGTGAACAGACAGCCACAACCATCACTAAAACTAAGCTTCACAAGCACATGAATTGGCAGCGTTTTAAGCACTTCCCTGGAGCGGGAATGATAGATGCTAGTACAAGGCGGAATTAGCGTACCCCTTCCCACAAACACCGCGGGGTGAACTCTCAACGAACTTTACCGATCTAAGCATACATGTACTGTACGTGGAGAGAAAGCAGATCAGAGAAAACATACTTGTTTTGGTTACTTGGGGGGCTACTCAGCAAGCCAAGCAAGAGCGAGCTTTACACACCAGAAATGAGTAGCAGGATACTAATATCAGTAGATGAGAATTCTCATTGTATAAATTCAACTGGAACTTTCTTAGTTATAATTTCGTAAATCTCAGCCAAGCCATTCCACTACTTGGTCCCAATTAAAACACCTTTCCAGCGAATGGTTGCTGTAATAGTACAGCTGTTATTAACACTGGCCTCTCTTAGAAGGAAACCTGTATATCAGATAAAACAAAACCAGATTATTCAGAGAGGAGATGCTGCAAAAGATAGCAGATATTGATTAAAGGGTCGCCCTAGTGGGGCAGATGTATGTAGCGTTGCCCCAAAGAGTTGAAACCTCCTTATTGTATGATCGTGATAAGTGTGGAAAGGCCATTTCCAAGTTTTGAACCCAACAGTCCACGACTGTGGCAAAGTGTTAGTACGTAAGCGAATTGGCGGGAAGAAAAAACATAAATGTTATGAATGGACAGAATGGTTATAGAGCGTTTTCTGCATGTATTCTCGTGATTAAGAGTGAGCATTTCCCCGTACCTTCTATGTGCAAGAGAAATGAGAATCGGCAGCAGAGGTATCCTAAATATCTATTTTTGCGGGCCAAGCACCCAACAAGTTACATAACCTAGAATGACAAGTCAAACACCCGCCACTTCCCTCCTCCCCACACAAGAAGAAAAAAAGGAACAAAGGTGATGAGCCAAATTACTAGAGGACACGCATAGGCCCTATGGTTCGAAGTTGCAGAATCAACCAATGACTTGTTGGGGTACTGAGATGACTGATTGATGCTACTTCATGGCACAATTAAGGAGCACATAGGCACCAACGGTTCAAAGTTGCAGAATCAACCAATGACTTGTTGGGGTACTGAGATGACTGATTGATGCTCCTTCATGGCACAATTAAGGAGCACTGAGTCAGAGATATGAAGGAGTATTGTGTCAGGCTTGAGTTTGCTACCTCCATGAAATTCTTCTTCATGATCCTAAGCACTGTAGCATTAATGCAGCATAAATCCGGAGTCAACCGAGACTGAATTTTTCATTTGAGTCATATACCTGTTCTAGCTAATGATTCACAAGTCATGTTATCACAAGACAACTTGATCCGTCTTGCAGCAGTAAAGATGTCTCGCAAGGCATATGTACCGCTACAAGAAAGATGGGGTCTGATACAAAATGAGTCAGGCGAGTTATCTCAAGAGTCTCTCAATCCTTGAAGCACATAACCCACACAGAGACTCTAACAGTTGGCAGTACGAACTTTCTAGAAGCGTTTTACAGAGTTTCTGCATTCAGTTGTAGCTAATCTGTGTGCACCTAGGAGCTCTAAAGACAGGGAGAGGTCGAACTTGCTGTGGTGGTAGGTAAAATGACCCTGGTGAATTTGGTGATGGAACTTGTTGCAACTGATGGTGATAGGTCTGGTAATGGTCGTGGCAGTGGCGGTGGCGGTCGTGGTGGTGTTGAAATGGATTAGAAGCCTTTTGACAAGATTAAATTTAGGCAAAACTATACTCGGTACCCCTGAGTTTTGGGTTTAATACCCTCGCTACCCCCCTTGTCTAAGAAATTACACTGGTCTTCTTGATATTAGCGTTCGTGTCTCACAAAACCCCTCCAATTATCTTGACATCAAATGTTGCTATTAAAACTTAATTGAAACCCAAAGATACCGCCCTCAATAAAGCCCCAAGAGTAAGCCCAAACCACTGCAGCTGTGCACAACCCTTCCACCACCGGCGATCCCCCCTCCCCCATCCACCCACACCCACTTAGAAGCACAAACACACACCCCACGGTCATGACCCCCCCCCCCCCCCTTCTCTTCTCTCTCCTTCCACCACCAGCGCTCCCCACCCCCACCCAAAAGCAGACCCATAGATACAGCCACACAGACCCCACGGTCACGAGTACAACCCCCCCCCCCCTCCCCCCCGAGCCGGGTTCTTCCACCACTAGCGTAATGGCACACACAGGCAGTACATGTTTGTGTGTCGTGGGTGTAGGGCCCATGCGCGTGCGCGCACGCGACAGCGTGTATTTGTGTTCAGGTGGGGTGGGGTGGGGTGGGTTGGGGGGGGGGGGGGGGGCGTATGCGGCAAGGTTCTGTGCGCGCGCGACAACAGTGTGTGTATCTGTGTGGTGGGTGATGGGGGAGCAATGGGTGTGCGTGTCTGGTGAGTTTTGTGTGTGGAGTATGGTGGTAGAGGCGGCTGGTGGAGATCAGTGGTAGGTGACTGGGGAGGGTGGGTGGGTGACGGGTGGGAGAATGGGGAGGGAGGTGAGCACAGTTGGTGGTGGACTGTTTGGGGTTAACATTTCCATAATTCGTTACTCTTATAAGGGCAATTAAGTCATTTAAATAAAAAAATTTAACACCATCCAATGGCAGGGGGTGTCGGTGTAATTTTCAGGGGGGTGGCGAGTGTAATTTTCAAGGGGCATCGAATGTAGTCTTCCCTTAACTTAAGTCACTTCTAGCAAACTTTGAGAGTGATATTTCGAAAGGAAAACTAAAAACCAAAAGATCAAAAACGGATCTTTCAGAAACAACCCTGGATTTAAAAAGTTTTTCCAAAACTAAAACCCAAAAGTGAATTCAAAACATGTTTCTTCTCTCAGTTAGCAGAAGAAATGAAAACTGGAAAACACAAGGTTACCAAATGCCACCATAATCTTTCTTCTTAAAATGACTAATATCATGGTATAAGCAGATATACTTCGGCATTAGACTAAATCTGGTTTGCCAAGGTTGTTGGTTTCAAGTCTCTCAGCTTCTGTTTGTTCCCCCTCTGGGTTTGCATGTGTAGTCTGTAATCTCTCTGTTGGTGCCTAGTGTGCCCCTTGGTTGTCCGTCCACATGCATGTTCCGCGAGGGAGTGCATTAAAGCATTATATAAATTACTGGACGTAGTCTCTAAAATATTGCTCAAGCAAACTAGTAACTTTACAATTGCCATATTTTTGCAAGCATGTGGACAACCAGTTAGGTGGTTGACATAACAACCACTTTCTACATGAGTCAACATCAAAAGTAAAGATGTCAATATTCAAAGAGAGGATACCTAGATTGCAATAGGAATTAATAAAAACGATGTGCAAAATACCAACTCTAACATAAGGAGGAATCTGCAAATTCGAAAGTGCATACTACTGCAAAACCTGTGGGGATTTAAGTCAATTATTCATTCTTGACGGGAGGTAAAAAGTCAAGTCCACTAGTGCACTTGAGATGATGTGCTAGTTCTTAACAAATAACAGATGATAAGATATTTTCCGGGCCAGACAGCCACTGAAGGCCATGCAATATCTATGACACTTCAATTGATGCAAACAATATCTTGGGATTTTACCAAAAGGACTGATGTTGAGATTATTAAAGGGGTCTTCTCTGTGATAAGTATACATGAATATGCAATAGAACACCAATATCTGTGGGGGATGTAGCATGCATATCACAAAGTATACAAGCCCCCTACCCCAACTCCCACCCTCAAACCCACTCCCCACCACCAGAAATGAAAGAACAAAGTAAAAGAATGCAAAGCCAAGTACATATTCTGTAACTAAGAAAACTTAGTGAAGCAGTCAATGACAACTATATTAGGTAGACATGGTACTTTCTGCACCCAACTAGAGCACAGTTGTGTCAATTCCGAGTCGTACTCCAAAGAACGCATCCAATGGCAGGGTTGAAAGCAGACTTTTAACCAAAGTCAACCTGCCCCCTCTAGAAATGCATTGTTGATTCCACTTTGCTAACTCAAAATTCAGCACAACAAGATCACTTATTACCTTGGATCTTGAGGGCCCTCCAAATAGTAAACTAAAATTGGAAGCGGGACCTATTAAGGTAATGATCTCGCTGATTCCATAATTAAATAATTTTACCTTGCCGAGAAGCCCATGGGTCATCAATTTTGCTTTTGGGTCTACTGGAGTTTGCTGAAATATTAAGAACATTAATCAATAGCAAGCAAGAGATTGTGCACGATTTACAACCAAATAGCACTAAAAAAATTGCATGAACAGAAAAGAGAAATTATTAGGGTACCAGCACGCATGCTGCATACTACAGGATCGAGGATCCCATGCCTCACAAACAAAGTGCACGAGGAACCATTCATTCCAGGATCAGGGAGGTTAATTTGTATGTAGCCTTACCCATATTTGTAAAGAGGCTGTTCCCATGTATCGAGCTCCGACCTCTAGGTCAAGGTAGAGCAACTTCACCATTGTGCCAAGGGGCACCTTAACAGGAATCACAAGATAATAATAATAACTTCTAATTTGTCAACTGATTATGATGGCAGTAACCAACACCTCTTGGTAACTTTCATACTTCAGCCAATTCTTGACACTTGGACACTCAGCGAGCAATGACATATGTCGTGTAGCGCCCCCTGCGCCGCGACGCCCAAATGCTCCTGTCCGCTGTCTACATTCTTCATTGCGGCACTATGTCCATCGGCCGCGCTAATGCGCAGGCCATTCGTTACATGACTCTGGCACTAAATCCCTTAATTGCGCTCTTGCGCCACACCTATGTTGCATGCCCCTCGTACCACATGCCTCCGCCGCGCCTTCACCACGCGACTTGCTCCCGGTGTCGGTCCTTGTGTTCACCACTCCATGAGCCCTTCGGCCCTTGCCCTCAGTCGCCGAACATGCACTGCAGTCCATAAGGAACGAGCGTATATACGCCAAACTTTTAGCGATGGTTAAGTGCGGCCGTCGCGAATGACCTGAAATCGTCACCGTAGCATCTCAGTCACGTAAGCCAGGAGCATCCTCACCGGTTCTTCCCCCTACGGTCGTCTTAAAGAGTACTTGTATCTACAGATCATGACCGTAAAGCAACAGAAGAATGAAGACTTGACTTCTGTCGTACGAATCGAGAAAGGCGCCATCTGGACTTTCCCATGAGCTCGGTGGAGTCACCGAAAGATCAACGTTTCGGTTACGGAAGCCACCGTACCGACACTAAACCCCGTCAATTCATGACGAGATTATACATCTCAACAGAATATCGAAAAAAACGACGCACAAGAATTCCTATCTGACCCGAAAAGCTGAGCTCCAATTGGATCATCCACGGCTGAAATTTCCTCCCGAAAAGCTGAGCTGATGATCGGCCGTGATAACGTCTTTAAGATGGAATTAAATACCTATCTGACCCGAAAAGCTGAGCTGAGCTCCAATTGGATCATCCACGGCTGAAATTTCCTCCCGAAAGCAGTCTCCAGTCTGCTCCAGGGGTTCGGGCGCCAAGAATTCCTCCGGCACCAGGTCCACTCTCTCTCTCGCCGCTCTTCCTGGTAGAATCTTTGAAGAGAAACTGTGGACGTTGAACGGACTCATTTTTTTAAAAAAAAAAATTGTTAATTGTTATTTACGGCATAAATCTGGTCGACAAATTTTAATTTGATTCAACGAATATTACTTTCTCTGGGGGCAAAAATATAAATTCCAATCCGCCGTGCATCCGCACGATAAATGATACGAGTAAAAAGTATCATCATCACGTGTCACCCACCAAAGGACATCAAAACTATTCCATAAATCTTAGGTTTCGTTTGACAAAATTTTTTTTTTAGTTTTCAGTTTTTTAAAGAGCAGCTTAATTTTTTTTTTTATATAAAAACAAGTGGGTGTTTGATAACCCCTTTTTATTTTGAGGTTTTTTTTTTTAGTGTTTGGTAACCCTTTTTATTTTGACTTTTTTTTGGTGGTTTGCGGTGGCGGTGATGGGGCGTAGCGGTGGTCGACGGTGGTGGTGGTGGTGGCCGACGGCCGGAGGTGGCTGCCGGCAGTCACCGGCGGTGGTGGCCGGCGGCCGGAGGTGGCCGTCGGCCGTCTCCGGCGGTGGTCGCCGGCGACCGGAGGTGGCTGCCGGCAGTCTCTGGCGGTGGTCGCCGGCGGCCGGAGGTGGCTGCCGGCAGTCTCCGGCAGTGGTCGCCGGCGGCCGGAGATGGCTGCCGACAGTCTCCGGCGGTGGCTGCCGGTGGTCGCCGGCGGCCGGAGGTGGTTGTCGGCAGTCTCCGGCGGTGGTCGCCGGCGACCGGAGGTGGCTGCCGGCGGTGGGAGGGTGGTGGTGGTGGTCGGAAAAAAAAAACCAAAAGTGAAAAAAAAAACCAGTTTTTGGAGTTTTTTTTTTACTCTGCAGTTTAAAAACTGGTTTTTTAAATTGAAAAAAAAATGGTTACCAAACGCTCCTTTTTTTCAGTTTTTAAAACTGAAAAAAAAAGAGGGAAGAAAAGAGTGTCAAACGGGGCCTTAGAGAAGTAGGAAGTGGCCACACTCCCACTCTTCCACTCTCCCATTAAAGCAGTAATTATTTACTAAACTATCCATTAGTTCTGCTAACTCCCTATTAAAGAAACATTACTGATTCATCAATAGGAGTCATATAAGAATGGGGAAAATGGTAAGTCATTCATTCTGAAACTATTCTCTAAATTCCTCTAGCCCATTTTGACTTTAACATCGGAGATCTTCTGCCGGAAATCTTTTCGGCGAGTCATCGGTGTCGTCTATGCTGTGCAAGTCTATTTACAAGTCAATCAAGATTGTTCCGGATGTCATCCACAATATTTTGGCGCCATCCATGGGACCAGTCTCATGTAATAAATCCCATGGCTCAAAATCTCAATACACATGTTATGAAGCACCAAGCAAACCAAGACGATGCAACTGCGTCAACCTCATCCTCAACGTTGCTCCGCGACTTGGCTCTTAGCAACACCACCTCATAGTCGCCTCCTAATCGCGGCAAAAGAGTTGCCTGCACTTCAACGGCCGCAGCAACACTGACGCCTCCACCAATGAACCATGTCCCTCCGACTCCGCTTCAACTTATCAGCCTTCCAAGCCTCCCACCGTCAGAGTAACCATGCTGCCGCCACCTTTGCGACACCATTGCCCACAAGCAATCAGGCTGATTTGTTAGCCATCATACAAACAATGCTTATGTCTATCAAAAAGCTACACACTACTATCGAACAACAATCCGAGCAACCATCAGCGCTAGTGGAGCCGCCAAGGACTTCCAAAGCAAAGAATATCACCAATGCGCAGAAATAGTCGGTTCGTCAATGTCTCACGTTCCCTTAGGGGCATGAAGGCTCTATTGTGCCAAATAAGGAAGATAGCCACCAACAGTTTATCCAAGTTGAGGATGAACACTCAGATGATAAGCGTTGCAATCCTCGGCACAAAAGGCCCAAAAAGAGCTATTACGAAGCTCATTCTGTCGGGAAAGATGTTTCTATACGCTCAAAAGATCGTCGTTCTGAACGATAGACTAACACCCCAGTTATCATCGGACAGCCCATCAAAGAAGAGGATCTCTTCTTTACCCCTCTTAACTTCAAAATGCCTCCATGCGAGTCATACGATGGTAAGGGGGACCCAATGGAGCATCTGTCCCACTTCACCTCTGCATGAATCTGCACCTCCTTTCAGATCAGATCATGTGCCGAGCATTTACCGTAACCTTGAAAAGAGCAGCACATGTGTGGTTCCAACACCATGCACCTCACTTCATTTCCTGCTGGGCTCAGCTAGCCGAGTCCTTTGTGGCCATGGCTAGGGGTGTAAGACCAGGGACGCCATTGCACTTTTTACTAAACAAGCACCCCAAAAAACATGGCGGATCTCCAAGATAGAGTAAAGAAATATCTCCGAGCAGAAGAAGACTAGGCATTCCCTCAAGAAGAGGCACACACCGGTCAAAAGAGACGCGACCGCCTAGATGGTAGAGCCCCAGATTACGAGCCGAAGCGCTCGCGAGCACCACTCCCTGGACCGTTCACTCCTCTCAACACCTCCTGAAAGCTCATCCTTAATCAAATTAAAACCCTAAACATCTTCAAATGGGCCAAACCTATGAGGGTGCTAACTGAGAAGAGAAATGTCCAATTATATTGCCATTTCCACTAGGATCACGATCACACAATTGAGGAGTGTAAAGTTCTCCAGCGTGAGATCGAAAATATCATAGCCAAAGGACACCTCAAGTAATTCATTAAGATGAACAATCAGCAACAAGGTGAAAGAATAGGGAATCAGAGGAGACCAAGGGAGGCACCTCCAAGAGATCCACCAATGATTAACACCATCTTTAGAGGACCGAGTGCAGGAGGATTATCCAACTCTTCCCACAAGGCCTAAGCTCTGCAGGTCAACCTGACTGAAGGTCCTGTCAAGCAAGAAAAAATAACGATCTCCTAAGGATTTGACGACTCAAATCTTGAGGGGGATAATTTTGCCCCATGATGATGCTCTCATCATCACCCTACAAATAGATGCATACTTCGTCAAAACGCATTCTAGTTGACACGAAGAGTTTGGCCGATATCATCTTTAAGGAGGCATTCTTACAGATGGAGATATCAAAAGACCGAGTGAAATCAGTTTCCTCGCCTTTTTATGGTTTTTTTGAGAGCGTTTGCACTAGTGGAAGGCATCATCCTGCTCATCGTGATTGCTGATGCTATGCCCCTTCAAGAATTCCAGACCATTGACTTCCTTGTGGTCAAGGTCAAGTCAACTTATAATAGAATACTGGGACAAACGGGTCTCAACAAGTTGCAAGCCGCTGCTTAAACTTACCACCTCAATATGAAATTTTCCACGCCTAATGGAGTTGGCATAGTAAAGGGAGATTAGACAGTGGCTAGGGGTGAAACTTGGGCCGGGCAACCCGTGGACAACCCGTGCCAGCCTGCAAAAATATGAGTATGGACTTACTTTTGTAGTGACCATGGTGGGTGTGGGTTCAAATTTTGCGCCCATAAAAAATATGGGCTAGACATGAGCAAAGGTTCCCACAAGCCCGTCCAACCTGTGGGAAAATCAGCCCCCCTAACTCTCTCTCTCTCTCTTCCCTCTCTCTCAGTAAGGGGAACAGCACCCCTGCTGTTACAGCAGGGATATATATATATATATATATATATATATTCATTCATGTTACAATATATTTATTTTGTTTCCTTTAGTTATTAAAAACTGTGGATCACATAAGTCTATACAATTTTGACCATCAAACTCTTAACCTAATAGAATACAATTTTTTTTGTACTTTCTGAACTCTCAACCGTCACTTCGACAAAGTCAAAACCTCAAAGCCAAATGTATACTCATATTCTTGTCTTATTTTTCTGAACCAGGTTGAGCGACGGTTCCCACTTTTCATTCATGTTTAGAGATCTTTGAAGACTTCACTTTTCCTACTTTATTTCTTATTATAAAATTAGAGACTTTTTTTTTCTCTCTCATTTTGTCCCAAATATTTGTTTCCATGCTTATATTTAAGTTCATTTTGAGACTTTAATGTATTTTTTTATTATCATGAATACATTATAGAGTTAGATGGTCAATGATATGTTTCGAAATTGTTAAAACAAGAAAAAGTAATTCATAATCATGTACAACCCGCGGACGGCACGCGTCCAACCCGTGTCCACCAAAATTTTGATGAGCTTGGCGTGGACACATATTATTTTTCCCGTAGATGGGTTGGCTGGACATGGGCACGACCTTTGAAGAATGGGCTGGTCATGGTCTGACCCTTGGGTCCGTCCAGCCCGCCCAAGTTAAGTGGCTTGTAGATGCTACGTAACATCTTGCAAAGCCGAGGAGACACTCGCCATTAAAGATTAGCCAGACGAGCAGACAGTGAAGTGTGCCGAGCATGTGAAAAAGCTTATTTCCATACCCTTGGAATGAGACGAGGAGCATCAGCTGCAAATTAGCTACACCTTAGAGCCAGCTCTTTGCGATTAGCTGATCTCTTTCATTCATTCCAATGTGGATGTCTTTGCATGGAGCGCGGCAGACATGCCTGGGATAGATCCATCAGTGATAGTCCTTTATCAGTTGATGCCAAGCATAAGCCGATTAAGGAAAAGAATCGTCCTCTTGCGCTTGAGCGACAAACAATCATCAAGAAGAAGGTAAACAAACTTTAAGAAGCCGACTTCATCATATAAA
The DNA here is from genome assembly GCA_033070095.1 of Escallonia herrerae. NCBI lineage: Eukaryota > Viridiplantae > Streptophyta > Magnoliopsida > Escalloniales > Escalloniaceae > Escallonia > Escallonia herrerae. Next base: position 85,690 of record JAVXUP010000710.1, read on the forward strand.
TTGACCATCCCGAGTGGGTGGCCAATGTCGTCATGGTGCCTAAGTCAGGCATCGACAAATGGCGCATATGTATTGATTACACTAATCTGAACAAGGGGTGCCCCAAAGATAGCTATCCTCTGTCGCGAATCGATACTTTGATCGACGCAACGTCTGGGCATAAATTCCTCAGCTTTTTGGACGCCTTCTTCAGCTATAATTAGATCCAGATGCAAGACGACAACGTGGCAAAGACGGCCTTCATAACAGCCCATGGCCTCTTTTACTACAAAGTCATGCCCTTCGGACTAAAAAATGCTAGATCACCTACCAGAGGTCAGTCGATAAGATTTTAAAAACTCTGGTAGGAAAAAAACATGGAAGTCTATGTGGACGACATGCTTGTTAAGAGTCTGTGCGTGAAGGATCATATTGCTGACCTTTAAGAATGCTTTGATCTTTTACACAAATATCGTATGCGCTTCAATCCAGCCAAATGCGCCTTTGGAGTATCATCAGGCAATTTTTTGGGCTTCATGGTCTCGCACAGAGGCATCAAGGCCACACCGAAAAGAATGAAAAAGGTACAAGTACTGGCAAGCCGAATCACTCAGTCGATTCTTCTCCAAGTCGGCTGAGCAATACCTGCCATTCTTCAAAGCCTTGAAAAATATTAAGAACTTTGAATGGACATCTGAGTGCCAAGCTTCCTTCGAAGGATTGAAGAGCTACCTATCATCACCTCCTTTGCTCTCCAAACCACTTGTGGGAAATGAGCACTTTCTATACTTAGCGGTGGTTAAATCAACAGTTAGTGTTGTGCTCGTCCGAGAACAAGAGGGCAAACATCCCTATTTATTATGTGAGAAAAGTTCTTCAAGGGGCCGATCTACGATATCCTAGTACTGAAAAGCTTGCCTTTGCTTTCGTAATCGCCGTACAGAAGCTTCGTCTGTACTTCCAGTCCTATTCAATCACCATGCTCACTGACAAGCCATTACGATGAATCTTGCATAAGCCCGATCTATCTGGCCAGCTGGTACCATGGGTATGTCAACTTGGGAAATTTAGCATACAGTACAAGCCTCGTCCTTCTATCAAGGGCCAAGCTCTCGTCGAATGCACCTTCCAATTAAGGATAAAACCCCCTAGTCCGACTCAACAAGAGAATCACTTCACGTGAACACTCTACGTTGATGGCTCCCCCAATGCAAATGGAAGCGGAGCAGGACTAATCTTCAAAGGGCCAGATGGCCTTACAATTGAGTACGCCTTCCACTACAATTTTTTTGCTTCAAACAATAAGGCCGAGTATGAGGCCTTGATAGCAGGCATACATTTAATCCGTGCCACGAGTAGAGCCACTTCACGCATATAGTGACTACCAGCTCGTAGTCAAACAGCTGTTGAGGGAAAACGAGGCACGTGACTCCAAGATGGCCAAATATCTACACAAAGCCAACAAGCTTGCAAAATCCTTCATAAGATTCCAGGTTACTCAGATCAATCGAGAAGACAATGCCTCGGCTGACGCCCTCTCACGGCTCACTTTTATTGACCTATTTGAGTAGGGCTACACCATTCATTTGGAACTCCTACATGAGCCAAGCATCACTGAGCACAAGGTGATGGACGTCGCACACGAGGGGTCATGGATCAATCCCATCAAGGCCTACCTTATGGACTGCACCTTGCCCGCTGATCGGAAGTAAGCCATGAGCATCATCAGTCGTTCGGCCAGATACGCCATTGTAGAGGATGTGCTTTACAAGCATTCCTTTATGATCCTTTACCTTCGATGCCTTACATCGTCTAAAGCAGATTAGGCCCTCCAAGAAGTCCACAAAGGAATCTGCGGCTAACACCTAAGAGGACAAGCATTGACACAAAAGATCCTTTGGCAAGGGTACTATTGGCCCATGATGCAACGAGATGACTTGGAATATACGAAGAGGTGTGCTACATGTTAATGCTTCTCAATCCCCAAAAAATCACCGAGCCCATTGATAACATTGAACAGTCCAATACCCTTTGCAATATGGGGCATGGACATCTTAGGCCCATTCTATCCGACCTCCGCACAACATAAATTTGTGATTGTCACCATCGACTACTTCACCAAGTGGGTAGAGGCAGAAGCGTTGGCTACAATCACAGAGAAGAAATGTGAAGATTCTTGTGGCGTGCTGTTGTCTCCCAATTCGACATCCCTCGTGTCCTCGTCACTCACGACGGCAAGCAGTTCGATAATCCTATCTTTTCTCACATTATGTGCTAACCTCTCAATCGAACAATGTTTTACCTAGTGGCACACCCGTAGACGAATGGACAAACAGAAGTTACCAATCGCACTCTGCTCCAAGGCATCAAGAAGAAACTCGATGGAGCAAAAGGCCTCTAGGTAGAGGAACTCTCCAAAATCATTTGGGCATATTGCACAATGACTAGGAGCCCTACAGGTGAAACTTCCTTTAACTTAGCCTTTGGAACAGAGGCACTCATCCCCATTGAAATCAGTCTACTATCTCTTCAGCTGATAACGCATGACCCTATAAAGAATGATGAGGCCATTCGAATCAGCCTCGATCTTCTAGACGAATAGAAAGAATAGGCATAGGACCGACTCGCCGCTTACCAACAGAGGGTTGCAAAGTTCTATGACCGAAGAATTCGCCTTCATGGTTTTTTTACATTGATGACCTCGTCCTTCACTGAATGGAGGCCTTAGCTCCACACGATGCCACTGGAAAATTAAAACCCAATTGTAAAGGCCCTTACAAGGTGACAAAATTAAGAGGTCTGGGATCTTACCTCTTGGAAGACTTGGATGGCAAAGCAATCCCTCATACTTAAGACACAGCCAATCTAAGGCGCTACTACTCATGAGCAAGTCCAAGGTTGGGGGCATCCCCTTCCCCACTCAAACATCTTACTCATATTAGCACCTATCTTAGACTTGGTTTCTTAGACTAGTTTTATTTTTGCAAGGTTCTCGTTCTTTACTCAGCCTTACACGACATTGAATTATAATTGCCTTTGGCACGTTAAATAAAAACTTCTTTGCAAATAAAGCCTTGTTTACATTAATGTTGCAAACATTACATAGGTGGGCTTCAAGGCCATAAAAAAAAAGACAAACCCTAAACTGAGTCTATAATTCTTACTCGGCTACCTCCCTTGGTGCCTCCAGCCTCGGCCTCCAACTGCTGAGGTCACGCAACTACTCCAGAGGCAGCACCACATGCTCCCAAACTCTGACTAGCAGAAGAACTTGGACATGCAAACGCCTGAGTAGACTGAGATGCTTGGGCAGCCAAAGCGGCCACTTTGCGCACTTCTGCCTCTTCCTGATGAGCAGTCTCCTCCACAGCAATCTCACGAATAAACTTGTGCTCATAAATACCAAGGTCCATCTGAGGGTGGTCCATTGAGATGTCCATTTTGCACTCGTTATAGCTAAAGACAAGTGCTCTCTTCGAGTCACGATATCACTGAGCAGCATAGACCTGTGACTTCTTGAAGTTGAATAGCTTGGACAGTAGTCTTTGCCTTCTTAACCTCCAATTGTTCCACTTGCGCAATCAGGTCAGCCTTAGAATGCTTCAGTCATTCCACCACCTTGTTTAGGTCATCAACCTTCTTTTCGGCTTCCCTACAAAAGTTATTCTCAACCATAACTCGCTCTCTCTCCTCGTCTAGAACCTTGTCGGCAGCAATCAACTTATCGACCTTAATTTGCACTTGTGCTAAGGCCTGCAAAAGAAAAAAACTTAAGAAACAACCAAAGGAAAAACTATCAAACAAGTACTAAATAAAACTCATCTGAGACATCAATTGGACCATCCCATTAGCTGTCTCATTGACACCATAGTCGGAGAATGTCTTACGATCCATAGGAATTATTGCGTGGCTAGACCACTCCCAAGCTATGAGAGGGCTCTTAAAAACACTATCTTCTATCAATGCACTATATTCTGCCCAATGAGTTATATCAGACCGAGCAGAGGAAGATGTCTCAGCTTTTATCGGTGCCTTTCGCTTTTTTGACGCCTCATTCGCCTTATCCTTAGAAGTCCCCAAGCCAAGGACAAAGTCCTCTACCCTTGCCTTCTTCAACTGAGGCCCAGAGACTAAGGTCCCAAAGTCCAAGTCTTGGACCTCCTCCTCTATGTCGTGGATAGACGCAGTTCGTTAGAGATTATGTATGCCAAAAGACCCTTGGGCATTGAACCAAAGGGGATCTCCTCGGTTGTCGTTAGCACTTCCGTGAGTTCCTCAATAAGACATGTTCTCTGCAAAATTTGACATGCATAAGATTACAATAAGAAGACTAATACAAACGCTCGCAAAGACATTTACCAGATCATTCTCGCTATCATCCTCTTTGTTCAGGTTTTTGTTGAGGGAAAAGATGATTCCACGTTCGCGGAGCTGAGCATTGCTTAAAGGGCATTTAGACACTAAAGGCTCGGCTCCTTTGAGCTTTTCCATATGTTCAAGGTCTGTATCACTCAAGTCCTTCTTTTTTAAAACATTACAAGTTCTAGTATTGTACTCAGATTACCAGATGTTGCAGATAAAGAATCTTTGGGACTTGGGAAGCCTGACGAACAAAAACCTATCCTTTTAATTATGGTTAGACAAAGGAGGATGGGGAAACAAGTTGGCCTCGACCTTAGAATGTCGAGTCAAAAAATACCAACCTAGTTGTCTGGTTATTGAGCATAGGCTGAAAAACCACCTAAATACCCTCACTCTAGATTTCAAACCAAGCTTGTGACACTAATATATGAAGAAAGACATGAAACGCCAGGCATGAGGGAAAAACTGACCGGAAGCAATACCATAGGTATTCATGTTAGCCGCCTCACCATCGTCAGACAACCTAAGCTTTATACTCGACAAAATTTTACAGCGTTCCTTTAAAGTCTTGAGGTCATAGTAGCTCAACCTACTCCTAAGAATATGGGCATCAAAGGGTTTAGGGCTTTGAGCCTTCTCAGTCAAAACCTCCTTACCAGGAGCCCCCCTCGGCTCTTGATAAGGAACTCAAGGAATCCTCACTTCTAAAAACAAAGGGTCAAAAGTTGACTCTACTCTAACACTCTTAGCATCATCACTAGGTTCATAAACATGTTCATTATTTTGGCTAGACATGATTCATGATTAAAAGCAAGGAATTCAAAGAAGTTGAAGAAGTTTTGAAGCTTACTTGAAGGAGAGAGGGGATGAATCTTCAAGCTCAAGAACACCAACTTAGAAATCTTCTTCAACGAGCTCTCAAAGTCACCAACTCTCTGAAAAAGTCTCACTCAAAATGAAGTGAAGTGAAAGAAAAGTAAAGAGAGTTCCCATTATATAGACACTCTATCGAGATTTAACAGACAAGATCTCGCGACCATCAGGATAACCAACATGTGGAACCCATCCGTCAACAAGATTGGGGCAAGTTTACCTTTGTACCCCTTAATTAAAACTTTGACAAAACTTAGTAGACATAACACTCCACTCTAGCACTTTACTCGCCTAACCGAGTGGATGAGCTCTTTTGGAGTCTAAGCCTCTGCTCGCAAGGCCGAGTAGATGAGCGCATTAGACCCCCATTGCATCTACTAGCTGAGCCGGGTAGACGGGCTCCTTTCAGTCTAAACCTCTGTTTGCAAGGCCGAGCAGACGAACGCATTAGACCCCCATTGCCTCTACTCACTCAGCTGGGTAGATGAGCTAATTTAGGGTCTAAGCCTCTGCTCACAAGGCTGAGCAGACGAGCGTATTAGACTCCCATTGCCTCTATTTGCTCAGCCAAGTAGACAAGCTTCTTTGGGGTCTAAGTCTTACTCGCAATGCCGAGCAGACGAGTGCATTAGACCCATATTGCCTCTACTCGCTTAATCGAGTAGATAAGCTCCTTTGGGGTCTAAGCCTCTGTTCACAAGGCCGAGCAGACGAGCGTATTAAACCTCTATTGCCTCAACTCATTCAGCCGAGTAGACGAGTGCATTAGACCATCATTGCCTCTACTAGCTTAGTCGAGTATACTAGCCCCATGAAGGCCTCTACTCAGCCAGGCCGAGTAGACGAGCTCCATGAATGCCTTTATAGGCCGAGTAGATTAAACTCCATAAAAGGCTAGGCCAGGCTGATTAGACGAGCCCCATGAATGCCTCTACTCCGCCAGGTCAAGTAGACGACCCCACGAACGCCTCTACCCGTCCAGGCCTAGTAAACGAGCCCCATGATGACTTCTACTCGATTAGGCCGAGTAGACAAACAACTCATTTGCCAAAAAAGGTTTCTCTATACTATCACTGAGTGGAATACATTACCTCTAGCTAAAGATTTCCAAACACGGAGAACACAAAATTCGATGCTAAAATAATTGTCATGATTCCATGCTTTTCTCAAAAAGAACATGGAATAAGGGGAAAATGATATGGGTAAAAAATATCACCAATAGGAAGTGGGAAGTGGGAATTGGCCACTCTTCACTCTTCCACTCTCCCATTAAACTGCCCATTAGTTTGGTAACTCCCCATTAAGGAGACATAATTGATCCATTAATGGGAGCCATATATAAAGAAAGTGGGAATGAGGAAAAAGGCGAGTCATTCATTTTAAAACTATTCTCTAAATTTCTGGAGCCTTTCTAACTTTAGCATCGGAGATCCTTTGTCGAAAATCCTTCCAGCGAGTCACCAGTGTCATCTATGCTGTGCAGGTCTATTCACGAGCCAATCAGATTGTCCCGAATTTCATCCACAACAATAAATATTTGCCCAACGAAGATTTCGCACGTGGACAAGTACCATCATCCTCAACCACGTGGATTTAGTCCATTCTTACCGCTGTCCTTGTACCAGCCAACTATTAGCACCGTTGTCACCACTCAGATATCATTATCAAACCACCGGCAACCCGACGCATAATCAACACCATCCACATGTCACTACTTCCAATGTAACTATGGAATTTTAATTTTTTTGCTTTTTATATTTTGATGGATAAACATGTAATTTTAAAATAAAATTCTATGGTAATCTCATAGCTTATCAGTTTATTATTTTATGAATTCTAAAAAATTATCAATATGTGTAAACGCAAATTGTTCTCTATGAGCTTTGTGAAATGTGATAAGGTTAAGGCGAGTTAAGGCTATGCAGAGAAAGGTTACGAGCCTTTTGTTTTTATATTAAATGTATCAATATTACTAAGCAGAGGCACGTCAAGTTTTGTTATCTTTTAGGCTTCTTTAGCACTTTTGTTAAACAAACCTGATATACCAACTTTTTATTCATAAGCTTTAGCAATGATCATATGGAAAAAATAATGCCCTCTCTAATGAAAGTTTTATGTTTGACCGTAATTAAATTGCACTCTAATAACAATCATAAATTAGATAAGCATAATTGTTGTTTGACAAGTCAAATTGGTTGAAAAAAATAAGCAAAATTGATATTTAATTATTTGCTAGAATTATTTATTTTTATTGAGCATAATAATGTTGTGGAGGAAAATGCTAACGATGATGGAACACCTATCTTAAGAGAATCTGGGCAACAAATTCAAAGTTCCTCTGGAACTCAGTTGTTGAAGAAAAGGGGAGTTAAGGCACAAACAAGACCGGAACATGATAGCAGTTGCTGGTTGGAATATTAGAGGACCGAATGATCCTGTCAAATAAAGGGATGTGAAAAAAGTGTAGAATGAAAAGTTGAACTGGCGGGATTATTGGAGACAAGAGTAAGGGAGAAAAACATAAAGAAGATACAAGCAAAATGGACTAAAGGATGGATATGAATATAATTCCAACAGTAAGGGTGTATTCTAGATTATGGCTGGGTTGGCTAAGCACAAATATCAATAATACAGTGGTGAACAAGTCAAGTCAGCATATAACTGGGAATGCAGTGACTAGCTCAGGACTTTGCTTCTATTTCACCTGTTTGTATGCTAACAATAAAGGTACAAAGAGAAGAACCATGTGGCAGCAGTTGGTAGTAGATGTTAACTCTATTGGAAATTGTCCTTGGTTAGTAGTTGGTGATTTCAATGTGGTTAGGAATCACTCTAAAAAATATGGTGGCCTTGGACTTAATATAAGGGATGCTGAGGAATTTAATAAATGCTTATATGACACTTACTTAGAAGACTTGCCAACAAGGGGTCAACGAAGAAGAAGAATTAATAATGTGCAAGCTGGATGGAGCCTTGCAAAATGAAAGGTGGATGGAAGTTTATCCTAACACCAAAGTTGAAGCCCAATCTCCAGGGATTTCTGATCATGCAATGATCATGATCGGTTTCATGTTGCACTACGAGGTAGGTCATAAGCCATTTAAATTTTTTAGTTGTTGGATGAATCATAGTACATTTGATCATATTCTGAAAGAAAAATGGGAAGAAGTGATTGAAGGAGATGCATGTATGCAGTTGAGAACCAAGCTAAAATGATTGAAACCTGTGCTGAAGAAATTAAATAAGGTGCACTTTAATAATTTTCTACTAGAGTACATAATTAATTTACTGAGTTGCAAGAGATAAAACAACAGATTTTGCAGCACCAAGATTTAACAAAACTTCAGAAGGAGAAAATACTTCATAGAGAGTATTACAAGTTATTCCAAATAGATGAGGCATTTTACTATCAAAAGACTAGAAGAAAATATCTTAGCCTTGGTGATAGCAACACTGCCTACTTTCATAAGCAGATGCAAGTGCACAGAGCCCATAATAGGATCATCTCTATAGCAATAGAGGGAGGTGTGCAAGTGTCTGGTACTAAAGAAGTACACCAAGTTGCAATTAAGCATTATTCAAAGTTCCTTGAAAGTCCTGTGCCTACTCAACCTCATACCCTTACAAGGCGACAACATGTAATCACTAACCATTTCCTGATGAGAATCGGGCAATGCTTAGTGCTTCTGTTACTGACACTGAAGTAAGAAAAGCTATGTTGAATTCAAGCCAAACAAGGTCCCTGAGCCTAATGGTTTCACTGTAGAATTTTTTTCAGAAGAGCTAGGCTGTTGTGGGCAAGACTGTGACTGCAGTTGTGTTAAAAATGCTCAACAAAAAGAAAGGTATAAAGTTTTTTAATAGCATTGCATTAATTTTGATACCTAAGACTCCTTGTCCAAACACAATGAAAGATTTTTGACGAATTGCTTGTTGCAATGTGGTCTAGAAATGTGTTTCAACGGTTCTGTGTGCATGCTAGAATAAAAAAGATATTGCCTGAACTGGTGAGCTTAAAACATTCAGCCTTTGTGGCCAATAGGCACATTGTTGATGACATCCTGCTTATGCAAGAACTAGTAAGGAATTATCATAAAAAGTGGGGGTTCACCAAGGTGTGTATTGAAAATAGATTTGCAAAAAGCTTATGACTCTGTGGGATATGCTTTCCTTAATGCTGTGATGGAGACTATGAGATTCCCAACTGTCTTTGTGGAATAGATTATTCAATTTTTCAGTACTGCCTAGATTTTCTATAAATCTAAATGGTAATGTGGAAGGTTACTTTGCTAGTACTAAGGGTTTGAGACAAGGAGAACCAATTTCTCCTTATCTTTTTCTACTAGTCATGGAAGCTTTTCCTGGAATCATGGCAAATTATGCTCAGTAGCCTAGCTTTCTCTACCATCCAAAGTGGAAAGACTGCAAATACACCAGTTACGTTTTGCAGATGACCTATTTTTGTTGGCCAAAGCATATCATGGGACCCTAATGTTGATTAAGTAAGGTCTAGACGAGTTCAACCTATTGTCTGGTCTATCTCCTAATCTGTCTAAAAGTTCTATATTCTTAGTTGGTGTAGTCCTAGAAGAAGCTATAAACTTGGTTAAGATAGTGAATATTCCCATGGAAAGCTTCTTAGTCGCATATCTTGGGATACCACTCATCTCAACTACGTTGCATTATAAGGATTGCTCAGTTCTAGTGAAAAAATTACTAAGAGGATATCAAGCTGGACCACAAAGGCACTATCATATGCTGGAAGATTGCAATTGGCATTATCAGTGTTATGTAGCATGAAATTCTACTGGTGTTCTATATTCATATTACTAAAGAGAACTATAAAGCAAATTGAGCAGGAAGTAAGTTCTTGTATATGGCATGGAAAGGATATGAAGTGCACATGAGCAAAAGTTGCTTGGAAGGATATATGCCTTCCCAAAAAAGGGGGGGACTAGGCATTAAAAGATTGGAAGAATAGAACGAAGCATCTGCTTGTAAACATCTTTGGGATCTAGCACACAAGAAGGACTTCTTATGGATCAAGTGGTGCCATATATACATGATAAAGGAGCAACACATATGTACCTTCAAACCACCTGTGATCTTGTCATGGACATGGAGTAAGCTTCTGAAACTTAGAGAGCAATGTAACCAATTCATTCATTACAAAGTGGGGGATAGGAAGAGCACTTGGTTATGGAAGTATAGATGGCTAAATGAGAAATCTTTGCTGGAGCAATTTGGGAACAAGGCTATCTATGATTTTGGACTTTAGAGTGTTGCTAAAGTGAGTGACATTATCCAAGGAAGGAATTAGAAGCTTCAGGGCTATCTATGATTCTGGACTTCAGAGTAATGGTAAAGTGAGTGACGGTATCCAATGAAGGAATTAGAAGCTTCTATTGCATAGATCAAGGGAGTTAAGAGACTATAAACTCTCTTCTATATAATGTACAGTCACCAATACAAAGCTACTTGATCAAATGCAATGGACTCTGAACCAAACCAGGCAATTCACCATAAGATCAGCTTGGGAAGGAATGAGATCTCATGGTAATTGTGACCCTTTTATGGAAGCTTATCTGGTTTACAGAAAATATACCTAGATGCTCAGTGGTGCTATGGATATTATGCAGAGGAGGTCTTGGGACTAAAACTAAATTGAAAGCATGGAATGTCCTCCAAGATGATCAATGTGTATTATGTTTGAGGAATGCTAAAAATGAGAACCATTTGTTTACTCAGTGCCCTTCTGTAGTTGAACTATGGCACATAGCTTTTGGGAAAATGTAGCAACAAATTCACTTTGCAGTCATGGCCATAATTTAGTGCCTATGTTGCCCAACTCTCTAGAGGAAAAAGTCTCAGAGCCAAGCTAGGTAAATTAGTGATAGCTACTATAGTCTATGGACTATGGCAAGAAAGAAATGCCAGAATTTTTAAGAATAGAAGATCAAATATCCAAGGTTGTATGCATATGATTAAGCAATGGATCAGGTATAGAGTTTAGAGCTGGAAACAAGCCTCAGCAAATGCCAGGAACCAAGCTTTATGCAGAGAATGGGGGCTTGATGAAACAATTTGTGCTGTCACAAGAGCTACAAAGGATGACAAATTGTACGTGTTGAGTGATTAAAGTACTATACTCAGGGGCGGATCTAGGAACTCTAATCATATAACGCCCCCAAAAATTCGGAGCTCCACCGCCCCAAACTCCCGAGTCGTTAACCTACCGGATCACATCAATCTATCAAATATGTTCATTAACTCATACTTCAAAATATATAATCTGATACCAACTCAAATTCTTCAAATACAAGTTTACAGAACTGCTTAAACTTGGTCTATTAAAACCTAGGTTCTTTACAACTTCAGTCCTTATAAAACAAGGTGACAGTCCCGATCCACGCGGGGGTCTCACATCACTGTAGTGGCGGGCTTACCGGAACCTCAAATCGACTCTAACCCATTTCCGAACTTGCAACAGCTTATCATCACCTGCAGAGGGGAATCTGAGTTTTTAAGAGCTCAGTAAGGTCGTACAAGGACTAGAAAAAGAATTACCAAACGACTCTAGATGATCCAAATGATGATGATTTTTAAAATACCTCAGACAATTCAAAGAGCTCAATGATTTCCAAGATGATCAACATCCATCATAGATAGATACCCAAATAACAATAATAATCACGATGGTTTCCAAATGATTAGTAAAATATCACTTCCAATGTCATCATTTCTAAAGTACCACGAAAGTTACTCAAGGGATTTCAACATAAGCACAAAACATTCAGATATACTTTCCAATCAATTCTGCCCACACCAAATCCTCTAATATACAGAAATTTTGAAGTAATTCACAAATGCAATTCAATGATTATATTTTTGCGAGTTTAAAAAGAATCATAACTCGTTCGATAAGATATGAAAGAAATTTTTTAGATACGATGCAGACAATCATAGATACACCGACTAGTCCGTCAAGTTATTAGCCCACACCAATCCACCGACTAGTCCGTCAAGGTACTAGCCCATACCAATACACCGACTAGTCCATCAAGGCACTAGCCAACACCAATGCACCGACTAGTCTGTCAAGGCACTAGCCCACACCAATACACCGACTAGTCCATCAAGGTACTAGCCCACACCAATGCACCGACTAATCCGTCAAGGTACTAGCCCACACCAATACACCGACTAGTCTTTCAAGGTAGGTACTAGCCCACACCAATGCACCGACTAGTCCGTCAACGTACTAGCCCACACCAATACACCGACTAGTCCGTCAAGGAAATAGCCCACTCCAATGCACAATCTCATGTCAATGTACAGAATGACAACAATTCAATAATACAACATGTTATGCAATGCTCGATGGGTAATAGGTAATAAGCATCGTTAAGAGTTTTTATAAATGTTTTAAGGCTCAATGAAAGGTTTTTAAGACAAGTAATGCAACTTGTATCCACATAACAGAGTCCAAACGAATAGAGATGACAAATCAGAACAACATACGATTATCAATTGTTTTCAGCATGCAATAACAGACAAGCATCACAAGATTTTAAATAACTGATTTAGGTTCAATATTGGGGTTTCCTGAACAATTATCTACTGATCTCAATTCATACCTCAGAGTTCGACATTAGTCATAAGTAAATCAAATGAGTACTTCGAGTACGAGTTATCAAAATAAGGATTCGGAAGAAAGTCCTTACCCTGAGTTTAGATAGAATCCCTTACCTGAATCCGCAGTTATCTTATCATAACCGAAAGTCTTTAGCTTTATCATAAATGGAATGATCAAATCATTAGAACATAATCTAAAATACTAATATTATAACTTATTACAGACTCATACATGCTCACAGAATGAACCTCCCTCACCGCGTATGTAAAATTAACAAAACGTCCCTAAGGTATAAAATAACCAAAAAGCCCCTCTCGGACTTAAATCACCCAAACGACCTTCCCGTAAGTAAAATCACCCAAATAACCTTATTGTATGTCAATTTATGCAAAAATACCTTTCTTAGGTCAAATTACCAAAATACTCCTTTGGGGTGGTAAATTACCAAAATAACTCACGTTACACTTAAATCATCAAAATGATCTTTCTATAAGTCAAATCACTAAAATTTCCTTACCGTATATAAATTTACTCAAAATACCCTCTATGAATTAAATTACCAAAATACTCCATCGGGGTGTCAAATTATCAAAACACCCAAAGGGGTTTCCAGCATCGAAAAAATCTCAAAAAATCTTACAACGCTATTTTAAGCATCTTGATGACATTTCTGTACTAAAAAGTATTTTAAAAAATTTTTGCCTGAAATTCCGAACCGGTATCCGGACCGACGCTAAAAGACTAGTTTCGCAAAAAAAAATATCTATCTGCCTCGAAATGGTACGAAATTTTATATAATGAATCATATCAGTAAAATAGAGTTTTCATAAAAAATTTAGATTAAAATAACTTGGTTTACTAGTCTAATTAATTTACAAATTTGGTTTAAATCGCTACCCTAATTTAGCGCCCTTCGTGGATACCGAATTTTTTTAAAAATATTCCAGAGCGTACATCTCATAAAAATATTATGGGTTACAGTTTTGCACTTTGTCTAGTTTTAGCCATAACTATTGATAAAAATTCATGAAATAAGCTGCCTAAAGTAATTTATGTTTTTAGCGACAATTACACAAACTATTCACATTAAAACACATAGTATTACACCTAAATTGCACACTCTGTCTTTCTCATCTCTCTACCGAAGCTATTACACCCATATCCAATTCGCATACACCTGCTTCTAACTCTCGGCAACACATACAACCACACAAAATCACTTCCACAATTCCCTAAACACATCCTAACCCATGAATTACACTTACACACATAAACCAAACATATATACACACACTCCATCACACCTGTAACACACACACACACACACACACACACAGTGAAACACACTCATACACACACACACACACGCACACACACTAACACATGACCCTCACACGCAAACACTCACCAAGTCGTCCAAAACCCACGAGTATCCCTCCTCCACCCACACAGCCACACAACCACTGCACCTACACGCACACAATGAGCACACACAGCAACTATATGCACATACACACAAACACTAGGCACAGTGTCAAAAACACACTCAAGACTTGAATTCACATACTAAAATAAAAGGGGAGAATTAACCTTGAGGTTTCTTCCTCAATCTTTCTCTCTCACTCTGAGGTGGCCTTATTTAGAGCAAGCAGTTGGCCTTATTTAGAGCAAGCAGTTTCTGAAATTTGACACATAATACACAATTTTTAAAAATTGCAAAATTTCCCCTCAAGTTCCAAAATGTACAAAATGCCTCCGAAAGTTTAAAAAATTATACTTTTGCCCCGAGACTCTTCTAATATTTAATAATTTAATTAAATATCGCTAAAACATACAATATCATTCGTTTTATTATTTTTCATCACCAAAACATTAATTTAAAATTATGCCCCAAAGTTTTTCAAAATTACAAAAATGCCCCCAAAATCTTTTTAAGCTCTTATGCACTACTAATACCCGAGCATTACTTAAATTTATCGTCCGTTTATTTTTCAGAGTCCGGATGATTATTTGACCGGTTCCCAAAGTTCAGGGTATTACATTCTTCCCCCTTATAAAAATTTCGTCCTCTAAATTTGTTCGCGGATCACCTATCACTTATAACGTTTAGGTACTACGCTTCCGTTGCATCGTTCGGATGAATGTCATATATTAGCTGAGCTACATTCAACTTCGCACCCAGATTCTTGTTATGTGAATACCCGACACAACTATTAATTTAAACTCGTACAGTTAAATCCGAACTCTTTTGAGCGAATATCCCGCTTTAACCCTTCCAGAACTTTACGAACGACGACTTAGCTATTACAAAACCTACAAGCAGAACCTACACCGCTTCGAGTTTCGCACCTATCAGACAGATCAAGTCAAACTCTAATGCCACAAACTTTTATTGCACTTTACTGATAATGTACCATAAATTTTATCCTGTACGAATTACTTAATGATTCTAAGCTTAACTCCAGGCTCGAGGCGTATTGAAATACTAAGCGCCAATTACGTGTGACTTGCAGTCTACCAAGGCTATCATGAATACGATAACCAATTCATGTAAGCACTTACACCTCACAACAGACAGTAAAACTGTAGCCACTAGGCTTTTATTGTACACCCTAAAACCACAAAACAACGAGTCCAAATTATTGCCAAGTTCATCACCGAGAGGCGTGTTATCTTAACATAGCTATGTATTGCATACTTACGGTTCTGTGTACACGTCATAGAATGATAGAAAACTATAGCTACTACGAGTTCGTTGCACACTTGGTGCCTTAAATCAAATAGGTTCAAACTATTACCAGAGTCATTACAGAGAGATGTGTTATCTTAACACAACGCAAAACATGATTTTGCATTCACTTGTCTTGCACTTCTACTAAAGTTTAAAGCTCTAAATCATCACATCATTTTTGATTCACAGTCACATTATTTACAAAAATCTTATAGCCATATCCTTCGATCATCCGTTTTAGTCAAACCGTTAAGATCTTCTGGTTCCAAAAGCAAATAGCATATTGTCTATTATCATTGTTCAGCCAAGGTTCCAATCACACACCAAATCATCGAATAGCTTATCCAAACCTTACGTACGTTCTCAGAATCTACTCTCGTTCACAGACTATCTTAGGCTTAGAAATCTACCTAATCTCATATCTAGGTAGAGGAAACTATGCAAATAATGATAATAATAATCATAATCAGGCAATCAAAGCACATAAAAAATCTGTAACAAAATCATGTACATTGGCTCTCGGGGTTCATAACAAAATTCCATAACATTCCAGAAGAAACGACAGACACAGAAGAGATGATATAGGTCTGGTGAAGAAAAGTCAACCCGACGACTCGGAACAATCAAAATCAGAAGGAGTTATTGGTCCTTAATGGAATTCGTAACTTCCCCATGGCCAGTGGGTCAGATACTTTCCCATCAAATTCAAATAGATTCAGAAGAAAATAAATAAATAAATATTTCGAGGACGGGATAAGCCGACTGAACATGAATGACATCTTTCCCGACGTCTTAGGGTAAGCTGGCATTCAATTAAGTCGCACTCGAGTTCAATATGCAAAAGAATGAATCAGATGACAGAATAAAATCCCAAATCCCTTCTTGTACCCTTAAACCAACCTTCAGTCTGAACGCTAGTCATCTTTTTAAAGCAATATTCTTACTCATAAATCAAATCATCAGTTTAACTACCGTGCATACCTTATAAACTTTCCAAATATGACTAGGGTTTCTCCTAGTAATACACGGATGCGTGACTAGCAAGTCACCAATTCATACCTAGTGAGATATCACAATCCTAAACAACAAATGGAGTGAGGTCCATATAAGGATTCCTTATCCCAAACATAGACTGTACATTCACAGATAACCGCAAAATAGTCGAACTCTCTTCTAACGGGGTACTTATCACGATATTTGTTCTTAAAGGACGGATCTTCATCCTCAATCTCTATGCTAAGGTAACAAATGTAAAAAATATAATGCTCCCAACTTAATTAGTATACACGTACCTAATAGGTTAACCTGTAAAGTGTCTGGCACCACATCATCAGATGTGACCACATCATCAGATGTGACTACATCCTGAGCAGACATTAAATAAATTCTAGCTGATATTCTGGGCCTCAGCCCCTACTGATCTTGTCCTCTTTCCTGCCGAGGAACATTGTTCGCTGTTACACTAGCTATAGGTACACAACTGATTATTTCTCACAGACAAACAATTTTGAACTTAATGCTCTATACTGCCATGCCTAACACATCATCCAGTAGCTTTATTGCATAACTCACCACTCTGACTTCTATCGCACTTACCACATGAGGTGGCCAAAAAACTGACCCAAAACCCTGACCAGTACTCTAGATAGGTCAAACTTCAAAACCTTGTGATGGTTCAACCCTAATACTCTTGAGCTGGTCGAGCGCCTTCACCCTGTGCTCCCCTACATCCCATATTATGCCTCAATCAAATTACAGAACTATGTCCATCTACAATATAACCGAAGTGGCCCTGAATCCCTGATTCTGCCCGACCTTTAACCCTGGAACCGTACTGTGCTGGCTGTAAAAACTTTTTGCTGATGACTGTCAACTCCTACAAATCCGTTCGGAGAAAATTCTTACTTATTCCTCTTCTATTCGCCCTATATTTACTTATACCATTCCCCATTGTCAAATTTAAACTATTCCAAAATACATACCCAATAAAGACATTCCATATAGCTCGTCAATCGAAAGAAGATCATTGCATCTCTCAATCAAGGTCTGAGCCCCATTCAGACTTCCGGCAGCTATCTGTCATCAATAACATTCTTATCGTAAATCTAGCAAATCATGAAATCTCATCTCAGTCTTGTCTATTGACTCTTAATTTGCTTGCCTCACATTAACTAACTTTATTAACATCGGTTCATGAAATCTCGTAAAAATACATGTCGAGTAATAACTCCTTACACTATTCCCCAGTGACATCAATCAATAGCTGATGAGTTGAACCTTTCGCTACCATTTTCAACCACTAATTGGTCTCCCCTCTTAGTTTATAAACAACACCAATCTTTCATCACTTCACTTACAGTTGCTCAAAATTTATATGATCAGTTGCTCCAAATCTCCTCAATTTTGCCAATCCAGTTCGTTGTCCCTATAGGGTCCAGCAACCCCCCTATAGCTAGTCATTTCATCTATTAAGTTCACCCAAGATACTTTCATCTTGAGGTTATGGTTATGGTTGAACATGATTCGGTACTCCTCACGGCTGGTTGGCCAGATTCTATGTCATCAAAGTCAAAATCGGGTTCATAGTGTTCAGAACCGCAACCATCGATTCTGCATCCTGTTTTCCCCTTATTAGGTAGAAGTACCCTCTATAACATTTCCTAATCTAAAGATTGTTTGGTCAAGTCTATTCAATACTGGGGATACGATCCTTGCTCACCTTATACAAACCTATTGGAATCTCATCTACCGGGGACCCCTAGGCCCTCCCTACCATCTTTACTTCTAGTGCTCCGAGTGCAGACCACACTAAACCAATAAACATTTATCAGCGTTATATCATCACATGTCTAAAAACCAAAACAATGACTAGCTAAAGGCAGACTTCTTAGCCTTACCACCATCCTACTCCACTCTCATTAATCAGAATATGATTCTACTGAATCGTGTTGCCTAAACTATGTGGATCCGTGGCAACAGAATCAGATACTTAAGCTCTAAATACCACAAGGCCAAACTACTCTGATACCAACTATAACACCCCCAAAAATCTGGAGCTCCGCTGCCCCGAACTCCTGAGTCGTTAACCTACTGGATCACATCAACCTATCAAATTTGTTCACTAACTCATACTTCAAAACATTTAATCCAATACTAACTCAAATTATTCAAATACAAGTTGACAGAACTGCTTAAACTTGGTCTATTAAAACCTAGGTTCTTTACAACTCGAGTCCTTATAAAACAAGGTGACAGTCCCGACCCACGCAAGGGTCTCACATCACTGTAGTGGCGGGTTTACCAGAACCTCACATGATTCTAATCCATTCCCGAACTTACTACAGCTTATCATCACCTACATAGGGGAATCAAAAGAAGGGTGAGCTTTTAAGAGCTCAGTAAGGTCGTACAAGGACTAGAGAAAGAATTACCAAATGACTCCAAATTATCCAAATGACGATGATTTTTGAAATACCTCAAACGATTTAAAGAGCTCAATGATTTCTAAGATGATCAAAATCCATCATTGATAGATACCCAAATAACAATAACAATCACGATGGTTTCCAAACGATTAGTAAAAGATCACTTCCAAGGTCATCATTTCTAAAGTACCACGACAATTACTCAAGGGATTTCAACATAGGCACAAATCATTCAGATATACTTTCCAATCAATTCTGCCCACACCAAATCCTCTAATATACATAAATTTCGAAGTAATTCACAGATGCAATTCAATGATTATATTTTTACAAGTTTCAAAAGAATCATAACTTGTTCGATAAGATATCAAAGAAAAATTTTAGGTACGATGTAGACAATCACCGATCCACCGACTAGTCCGTGAGATACTAGCCTACACCAATCTACCGACTAGTCCGTCAAGGTACTAGCCCACACCAATACACCGACTAGCCCATCAAGGTATTAGCCCATACCAATGCACCGACTAGTCCGTTAAAGGTACTAACCACACCAATACACCGACTAGTCCATCAAAGGTACTAGCCCACGCCAATACACCGACTAGTCCGATACTGATCTCAATTCATACATCAGAGTTTGACATTAGTCATAAGTAAATCAAATGAATACTTACGAGTACGAGTTATCAAAATAAGGTTTCGAAAGAAATTTCTTACCCAGGGTTCAGATAGAATCCCGTACCTGGATCCGTAGCTAACTTATCATAACCGAAAGTCTTTAGCTTTATCTTAAACGAAGGATCAAATCATCAGAACATAGTCTACATACTAATATTATAACTTATTACGGACTCATACATGCTCCCAGAATGAACCTCCCTCACCGCGTATGCAAAATTACCAAAACACCCCTAAGGTGTAAAATGATCAAAAGCCCCTCTTGGACTTAAATTACCCAAATGGCCTTCCCGTAAGTAGAATCACCCAAATAACCTTACTGTATGTCAATTTATGCAAAAATACATTTCTTTGGTCAAATTACCAAAATACTCCTTTGGGTAGTAAATTATCAAAATAACCCTGTTACACTTAAATCATTAAAATCATCATTCTGTAAGTCAAATCACTAAAATGTCGTTACCATATGTAAATTTACTCAAAAGTACCCTCTATGGATAAATTACCAAAATACCCCATCGGGGTGTTAAATTACCAAAACACCCCTCGGGGTTTTTGAAACGAAAAAATCTTAAAATATCTTGCAATGCTATTTTAAGCATCCTGATGTCATTTCTGTACTAAAGAGTATTTTAATAAAATTTCGTCCGAAAATCCCGAACCGGTGTCCGGACCGATCGCTAAAATGCTAGTTTTGCAAAAAAAATTAATTGGCCTCAGAATGGCACAAAATTTTATATAATGAATCATATTAGTAAAATAGAGTTTTCATAAAAATTTTAGATTAAAATAACTTTGTAAACTAGGTTAATTAATTTACAAATTTGGTTTAATCGTTACCCTAATTTAGCAACCTTCGCAGACACCGAAATTTTCTGAAAAATTCCAGAGCGTACATCTCATAAAAATTTTATGGGTTACAGTTTTGCACTTTATCTAGTTTTATCCCTAACTATTGATAAAAATTCATGAAAAAAGTTGCCTAAAGTAATTTATGTTTTTAGCAACATTACACACAGTACTCACATCAAAACACATAGTATTACACCTAAATTGCACACACCGTCTTCTTCATCTCTCTGCCGAAGCTTTTACATCCATATCCAATTTGCATACGCCTACTCCTAACTCTCGGCAACACATACAACCACACGAATCACTTTCACAATTCCCTAAACACATCCTAACCCATGAATTACACTTATACACATAAACCAAACATATACACACACACACACACACACACTCCATCACACCTGTACACACACACACACACACACACACACACACACACACTCACGGCACACACTGAAACACACTCATACACACACTAACACATGACCCTTACCGTAAACACTCACCAAGTCATCCAAAACCGACGAGTATCCCTCCTCCACCCACACAGCCACACAACCACTGCACCTACACGCACACAGTGAGCACACACAACAACTATACCCGTGCGCGTGCGCACACACACACACTAGGCACAGTGTCAAAAACACACTCAAGACTTGAATTCACATACTAGAATAAAAGGGAACAATTAACCTTGAGGTTTCTTCCTCAATCTCTCTCTCTCTCCCTAAATTCTTCTCGGCCGAAGTCCCTGCTTCTGTCTCTGTTTCTTGTTTTCTGTCTTGGTTCTTCTTTCTTTCCCGAAAGGGGAAGGTTTGCCTTTTTTGTTTTTTTTTTTCTCTTTAGACTTTCCCTTAAATTTTTTTCTTTATTTTCCTAACTTAGTCATTAAGCTAGTAAGAGGTGTTTTTTTTTTAGAGCAAGTAGTTTCTGAAATTTGACACATAATACACAATTTTTAAAAATTGCAAAATTGCTCCTCAAGTTCCAAATTTTACAAAATGCCCCCAAAAATTTTAAAAATTATACTTAACCCCAAGACTCTTCTAATATTTAATAATTTAATTAAATGTCTCTAAAACATACAATATCACCCGTTTTATTATTTTTCATCACCAAAACATTAATTTAAAATTATGTCCCAAAGTTTTCAAAATTATAAAAATGCTCCCAAAATCTTTTTAATCTCTTATGCACTACTAATACCCCGAGCATTACTTAACTTTATTGCCCATTTATTTTTTGGAGCTCGGATGATTATTTGACCAGCTCCCGAAGTTAAGGATATTACAATCAGGGGGACAAAAAGGTGATAAATTTTTTTGAGAGCTAGTGTATAAGACTTCAGAAGGTTCAAGTTCACATAAAATATGATTTATTTAATTTACAATTTTACCATTCATAGTGATTTATATAACTTGATAACGTTAGTCAACAATAAATTATTAATCTTGAATAAAATAAGCTTAACTCTTACATGTAAATACGTCCTACTAAGGTGATAATTAGTTAGACGAGGACAATAGTGTATTTATAAATTAGGGCTAATTACAGCAGTGTCCCTGAGGTTAGGGTATAATTACAGTCAAGGACAATAAGTTTTAAAATGTAACACTCGTGTCCATCCGTTAGGGTTCCGTCCAAAAAGTATACGTTCTTTATGATGTCATCATTACGTATTTATAAAATGACAATACTACCCTTGTACTGTATATTTTTAAATTAAGATTTCAAACCCTAATTTAAAAATTAGGGTTTTAAAATTCTAATTTGAAAATTAAGATTTTAAAATTAAGGTTTACAAACACTAATTCTCAGATTAAACCCTAATTTATGATCTTACATTCAGTTGCATGTCCATAAAATTCAACAATTTTCACCTTCCTGAGGTACTGATTGTAACATTTATAAAATCTAACAATTTACAAAAGTAAATTTTTGCTGAATCAGTCGCTGGAAACACAGGCCATTTCGTTTACAGCACAACAGGTCCAGTGAAGAAGACGGCCGGAGGACGACCATCGTCGCCTACCAGATCTAACCAACGGCAAACCAAGCCACGGTTAAGACCAACCTCCGACGCTGTGGCGTTGTGCGGGGTTGGTTGAGGCCACGGTTAAGATCTAACCCGCCGACCAGATCCACCGATTGCCGGAGGACGACCATCGTCGCCGACCACATCGAAAAAAATGGTTCTAGAACGACACAAGCATATCTGGAATTTTACAACCACCACGACTTCGGGTTTCATCCTGTTTGACCACCACAGTTAAGACCAACCTCCGACGTTGTGGCGTTGCGACGGGGTTGGTTAAGGGAGGGGGTTGCGACGGGGCTGGGCGAGGAAGGGGGCTGCTGGCAGCGTGGTCTAACGGAGGTGGCTACCGAAGGGGTGGGCGAAGGGAAGTCTTGGTGGCCAGTGGGTGGCATGGGGGGAGCAGCAGCGGGCAGGGTGGAGGAGAGGGTGGCGGCGAAATGGGTGGGGAAGGGTGCGGGAAGAGAGAGAGAGGCTATATTTCTGATTTTCTGATTAACTTAGAGTTAGTCTTTTCTGATTTTTTTTTTTGGAAGAGGTAATGGCATTTGAAAAAAATTAACTTTCCAACTTAAGGGCAATAATGTCATTTTCTTATAACCGTTAAGTTTTTTTAAGATTCCGTTTGGTCAACGGACATAAGTGTAATTTATCCAAACTAATGGACATACCTGTAATTACACATAATCTCAGGGACACTGCTGTAATTAGCCCTATAAATTAACATACTTTTTTTATTATTAACATAAAAGAATTCAAAAGGTTCAAGTTTACATAAACACATGAATAATAAAAAAATACATTATAATTAGCATCAGTATTGAATCCATTAAATATAAAATAGATTACTTAATTTGACTAGTAATAATATATTTTCACCATGTACAGTGATTTTAACTTGCTAAGGTTAGTCAATAATAAATTTCTAATTTTACATGAAAGAAGCTTAAGTCTTACTGTACAAATATATTACTAATGTGATTATTAATTATATGAGTACATTAGTTACGTATAAGTTAATCAACTATAAAAATTTAAACTAATAAAAAAAGAACGAATCTTAATCTATTCTTTTTTTTTCTTTTTTGGTAATGTGGAGATTTAGAATTTGGGATTTAGAAAAATTAAGATAGAGTAAAAAAATGACAAAGATAAAGATTATAATAGGGCACAAAAAGTAAAAGACACAACAAAAATAAAATCTTAATAAATCAATATTGCAATATTACAAAATCAAATTAAAGGCAGGTCAAGCAGGAGATCCGCCTATGACTATAGTGATTTGTATATAATTTTTTTTTGATACAATTTGTATATAATTGTGGAGACGTAAGTTTTGTACTTAATGAAGTAAAAGGACTTTATTTTAAATAGTAATAATAATAATAATATTTCTTATGAATCGGCAATTAGTCAATTACTACACTTTGCCGTCCCAAATTAATTTACGTTGCACGGTTGCAGAGGTTTCCAGCACACTGGTCATCTTCTTCATCTGCACTGTTGTTACATGCGCTCCACCTCACCAGTCACATCACAGTATAGATTGGCGTAAAACCCCGTATTGCTTCATGCCCCACCTCACCGTTGAATGCTTCAACATCCAGGCGAGTCACCCACGAGTTTTGCTATAAATTACTTGGAAGGAGTCCAAGTCATGTGTGCCATGAAAAGAAAACTTGTCTGTCAAAATTGGAAGGACTCCAAGTCACTTGCCATGTAGAAAAAATTCGTCTGTGAAAAGTCGTAAACCCACAGCGCACAAACGGATTTTGTCAGGTGCACGCAAAGAATGTCTTTTTTGCCGCCTCAGATTATTCAACTCCTATATTTCAATTGGGTTGATCGTTATAGAAGGGTGATGTTGTTCAATTCTTCACATAATCTTTCCATTCGCCCGTTGTTGGCCAGAACCTTGTATGTGAATAAGAGGTTTGAAGCATCATTTTGCAGGAATTCCAGGTTTGTTCATAGCCGGCCTTTTCTTGGTGCTCCGTCTTCGAAAGGTACACGTTTCACCCTTGCACTAGCTGTATATCGAAGTAATTGCCAAAAAAAAAAAAAAAAATCCTTAAGATGATCAATCTTTTTGGGCTTTGCTTATAGTGGATAACTGGATGGACGATCTTGTGTTTGATTTTGTTTATTTTGCTATGCAAGTGTTTCTGTTTACCATCAACAGTTAGGCTCCATTCTATGTCTACATGCATCACACGGGCATATCCTTGGGATACGCCTCAAGGGAGCAACTAATAGAAGACAAGCTAGAGACATAGCTCAACGTACAAGCCTGTGACGGCATTTCCTTTTTCAAGGAAACAAAGGGGTAAGCCACCGGTATAAACATGAAAAAAGATCAAAACTAAGCAGGCTAGTGTCTGATTACTATAGTGCTGGAACCAAAGATAGGCAAAGTGTACACTGCCTAACTCACTACCTGGAGGTCCCAAATAAGTAACCATACTGAGACTTGACCTGAACCCCTAACAAAAGCAAGCAGCAGCTAAGCAAGAAGAACAGTCTGTGCGGCCTCTAATCGGACCAATGTCCAAGCATTGAAGGAGGAGGTGTGGGGATGGCCGAAGGTGGACGGTTGGCAGAAGAGTAGAAGTGATAATCAACATCAAGGTTCCCAAACCTCCAGAAAATCTCAAACAACTCAACTTTAAGTATCAATGGTTAGCGAAATACGGGTCACCTTCAACAAATACTCTCTGTTGGACACACAAAGCCTACACTTATCGATGAGAATCCTGACAGGAACTGCAGAAGATCATTTACCCGCACCGGAATACGTGCTTCTTACTAACTAAACACGCTCTATGCATCAGCTCAGTGCGTAACAAATACCTTAAGGAACCTGTATAAAAGCATATAAATGACCAGAACAAATTGAAGGGTAGATATGAAATGAATATATTGAAGTGGCTGGACGTATAAGATTTTAGGAAAATCTAAACCCCTGCCACCCCCCAGGGTTCGACATTGAGTCAGCACCCACCAACAGCAGATCCCATTTCCATCTAATGCCGTCAATAATTGGTAACCTCTCAACCAAATTACACAAGCTATACACGCCTCTACACTTGTAATGTGATGTTCTAATTGATCATTCTGATTCTCATAATTAGTCTTAATAGCTAAATAGCTAATCCAGTGTACTCCATAAACCGCCTTAGTCAAGAGGATGTTGATCCCTGTTTGGCTTGTAAGTTTCTGATGGACAACACAAAACAAAAGTTAATTCGTAACGGATAGAAGAGGGTGAACCTTAACTAAAGGCGAGGTTGCTCTTTTCTGAGCTGTAAAATGGCGATAACAGGTTAGCAATGTCAAAGAGCCCCTCTAGAACAGTGGGGGTAAGTTTTTGTATCAACTGTGATAGACCCTACAATTGCGAGATCCTTGTGCCTTGTTGTTCCCTTTCTCTTGTAATGAGTGCATGGCGGCCTTACTTTTCATGGACAACTAAAGATTTATTCTCTAGTTACCCGAAGGAAAATTTTGGAAATTCTTACGATTCAGCTAGTAGACGTACATAAAATGTATGGCATGCAGTATCAAAATTTAAAGAAGGAAGAATATCAAGGAATAATTTTTCTCTTCAAAATTGGTGGCACATGAATAACAGAATACTGATTCTTGGACATGGATAATATGATTTTTGGTTCCTTATAGGTCACAAGGTTCAAGCTGTTAGTACACTTTGGATAAGACTCATGTCGAGTGAGGCACATTCATCACTAGTTGAGAAGCCAGTGGTTCCTGAAAATAGAATTCAGCATATAGATTTACTCAATGCATCTGAAGATGCCTATGAAGGAGTTAACGTGGAAATGAAGGAGCCTATGGATTCTAATGTTTTTGTTTCTTTGCTTAGAGCATCAATATCACAATGGAGGCAAAAGGTCTTCTTTCCTTTTCCACTTTTAAATTTGTCATTGATAATTTTGAGGACTTGATTCACTTTTGTTATACCTTAGCTTTAGTAAGTGTGCTAAAATGGCTTTGAAAAATAATATAATGTGTCCAAATCATGTAGGGCAAGAAGGCGTCTGGCTAAAACTGCCTATTGAACTTGTGAATCTTGTTGAAGCTGCAGTGAAGGTAATACCAGTTAATTGACAGTACAATTAACTTGAGGCTTTTGAATGATATTGCACACAAGTAGTTTTGAATAAAGAGTACGAATCAGTAAGATATTCTAAGATATATCCGCAGTTATGTCTACTCTTTCGCATGCAAACATTTCTGCTCCTGCTAATGTTGCAGGAAGGATTTTGGTATCATCATGCTGAGCCAACATAATTGAAGCTTGTCTATTGGATTCCCAAAACCACCCATACTATTCCTGCAAATGCTTCACATCGAGTCGGTATTGGAGCTTTTGTCATGAATAATAAGGGGGAGGTATTTACTCTGCAGTAATTGGCGTTATTATGCTGCCTTCTTTTTTATGTCATAGGAATGCTATGTTTGCTACTATCTTTACCAGCTTTGAAATCATCACTCATTAGGTTCTTGTGGTCCAAGAAAAAGGTGGCAAGTTTGGGGGCACAGGGGTGTGGAAGTTACCTACTGGTGTAGTTGACGAGCTGAGTAACTTGTTTTTGGTGTTTCATTGATTCCTTTTCAGTGTTCCGTTTTCACCGTGAAATGAGCTTTACATTGGCAGGGTGAGGATATATGTGTGGCTGCAATCAGAGAGGTGAAAGAAGAAGCCAGAGTAAGTGATATCATCTTCAGTGCATTATTTGAATAAAAAATCCAGCATACTAGCGTAACTTCTGAGTTAAAGCCCTGTAGATATAATCTTTTCGTTTGTAATTTGGTTTCAGATTGCGACGGAATTTGTGGAAGTCCTTGCATTTAGGTAAGGCATGCTTAATTTTGAGGCAACATTTCTTTTATGACAATACTTCCACTAAATGGTGCTTCCATTTATACATTTTCATTGAAGAATGGAAATGCCAAGTAATAAATAAGTAAATATCTATGAGCAAAGAGCTAGGATATCATCTTTCAGTTCCCAATATTATGTTGATTTTCTAAAACTCACAAATGTATTTGTCACAGGCAAAGCCACAAATCATTCTATGGCAAGTCAGATTTGTTCTTTGTGTATGCTAAAACCACTCTCTGTAGATATCCAGAAGCAAAACTCGGAGATCACTGCAGCACAGGTAAATCCTGGTAGACAGTGCATCCTTTTCAACTTTATTTTCTTTAAATTCATCAACTCCTTAACCAATCATAACAAAAGCTGTCTGGTAGTTCTATCTGGACAAATGTCAGTACACGTATTTCCCCTACCTTTCCAACCCCATCTTTATTGTAAAAAGAAGTTTGGAGGCATAAGTTTAGGTGCCTGAACCTAAAAGTAGACTGTGAAAAGCCGTCCTGCTGGTTCAATGGTTCGAATTCATATCATCTCTTTAACCGTGGTCAGCAAGTAACCTGCACAGAAAACATTCCTAGTAATAATTCTAGCTGGACCCATGATCTGATAAGATGGTCTATGTTACATGGACTCTTTGGTTTTGCGTGAAGTACCCGTGTCGGACACTCGACACTTGGACATGGGTATGAGATATGTGTCCGACACATCTCATAGGATATGCTATTATGATACTATCTTATAGTCTTTTGTTTAATTAGTAGTTGCTTTGAGTGAAGATAAGTTGTCAATTAAAACCAAATGCATCACATAAAACACCCTTTTGCCTTCGAAATAACTAAAAAACAATAGTAAATATGAACATTTTGCCGTGTCCCCGTGTCTTGCATTTTCAAAATTAGACGAGTCCGACACTTGGACACGTATCCGATCCGGACACTTGTACCGAGTCCATGTAACATAGAAGATGGTTTAGTCATTCATGAAGTATTCTTGACCAAAAATAGGAGGCAAATGAAGGAAAAAAAAAATCGGATCCTTCTGGTTTTGGACTCTACTTCAAGAGTTTGTAAGGTCTCCGCTTGGAGAAGGTCCCATGGAATTTTCAGAGAAAAAGTGGAAGCATTTCTCAATAATGGAATGCCAGCCACAATTTGAGCTTCTTGTCGGAGGTGCAGCCTATAGGGCACCTTTTGGTGGTATGCTTGAGCAATTATTATACAAGACCAGTTCCCTCCTGTGTACTTGTCTTGGATAAGGGCTGCAGATCCAGTTCTCTGCGTCATTTCTAGGAAAAAGCTTAAAAATTTGGAACATTGTACTAACCTTTTGCCTTTATAGGTTGCTGAAACAATTTTAACATTGTTGCTAACCCCCCCCCCCCCCCCCCCCCCACGGTTTTCTCCCCTCCTTTCAGTGGATGCCGATTGAGGAATATGCAGCACAGCCCTTTGTGCAAAAACACTCGGGCTTCAGTTATATTGTCAGGATATGTTTAGCAAAGAAGGATAACAGGTATACAGGCATTCTGCTGTGCCGACATCAAGAGGCTTTTCTGCAATAACGAGTTTTCTGTATTTCAACGACGCTAAGGACCTTGAGCTGAAGCAGTGACTGGCTTATGATGATTAACAGTAGGAAGGGTTACTCGCAGCATTCGATGAGAATATATTACCCATAGTCTAGGACAAGGGACTGAACGACCTTTTGGTGAAGCTATCCCCACAAGTGACGTGTGAATTCTTTACTTTAGGTTTCAATCAAAAGAAGTGGCTGTAGTATTGAGATTTTCATTTACTTCTTTTAGTTTATGTACACCAAATATAATTCAATATGCTAATAAATTTTAGGTGTATGGGCTCCCCTTAACTTTTGGACTGTCTTTGACTTGTTTTGATTGCAAAATTTAGAAGTACCTGGTGCTCTCTTTCTTGCTGATGCATAGCTATCAGTTTATGTTTTGTCAGTGTGCACCATCCATGCAAGTAAGTCAAATATCTTACTCTCACTTCATTTGCCACATTGCTTGCTATATGTCATGGCTTGTGCTTGTGTGGCATGAAAGACAGGAATTCAGGCGCAAAAGATGATATATACATTTCAGTGTGATAAGAAGTCGCCTATTCTCCCATCTCTTTGCTTCTTACAGTTACTGAGGTCTAAACAAGCAGGATGTGGTTGTCAAAGGTTCTGTGCCTGCTAGCAGTTTGGTTGATGGTTTCTGGTATCCACTGTGCAAAAATTAAAGAGGGATATGGTGATGGTGTTTCTGCACCAATTCCTTGTAGCAACTGTTCCATCTGTCAATATCCTTGCCAACCTCAATCGCCACCTCCACCACAGTCGGGGTACCCGTCATACGGTACTCCTCCACCTCCTGCTGCTCCTTTAGGCAATTGTCCACCAACTGTTCAGTGCTGCCAGTATTCACCTCCCATGCCTTACACTTATTACCCATATGGCAACTATTCGGGATCATCGCCTTTGCTTTCACCATTGAAGCCCTCAAGTACCATGTGCTCCTCCACAAATTTTATGTTCTTGTTCTTTGTAATTTTCCATGTTTAAAGGGACTTTGATACCCTTCAGTTTCGCATGTATGAATAACCTCTTATCTGTAAATGATTCAGAAAAAAGAAGAGATGATATGAACCTCTTCTATTATATTTCAGCTGCTTTTTTTTTTCTTTCTTTTTTCAGTAGAATATTTCAGCTGTTGTACGTCAGTTAGTTTTCTTGTTTGTTTGAACTCGCAAGTTTTACTGCGGCTGGTGTTGCTCCGAGGGCCAGAAGAACAACCCTCTTTGAATTGCAGGATTACATGAATTTTCATGCTCTGAGAAGAAAATGGTTTGGTGTATAGTTGATGACTTACAGACTTTTTCTATTCGCATCAACGCATATCAAGAAGTAACACAAAAGTAGTCTTAAGGGGGTCACACATTTCAGTTACTTGGCTTCCTCTTAACCGTTGTGGAGCAGCAGGGCGGAACGGATCCCTCACTACCTGCATGTGCTTATGGTGATGAAAGAAGAATGACCTTCACCAAACTTAGAAATGGGGCTGTATGCCAAAAGTTTTCATAGCATTAGACTTCCATAAATCACAAGAGAAGCCACAAGTAGAGAGAATCAAACACTCTTTGGAATTGCTGTGCTATGCTTCTGTTCTGCATGTCCAAGCAGATTTTCAGAATCATGGTAGCGGAGCCAACATAGTATACACCTTTACGCCAAGTCATGATAACATATTTTGCGTTTTATTTCGTTTCAAGGACATTGTAAACACCATTGTAAGATCATTTTACACTCTTCACCTTCATCCAAAGTGCAAAGATCATTGGATTTCCCATGCTACTGTTGTTAATGATCTTTCCACTTTATCTAGAGCTGATCGTGCACCAACCTGTATTGTTGAAGATGATATTCAGGAATTTGGCCAATTGTCTAGGCTTATGCCTAATTCACAGATTAACTGAATTTTCTTTCCTGGACTAGATGTAACGCAGTAATAGGAATTGGTGAACCTGATTGGAAGTCCTTTCAGGTCAGTTTCCCTTGATCTTCACAAAACTGAAAGGTGGAGATTGGAATCTAAGATATTGGGGAAGGTTATTAAATGGGCTAGTAGATAACTGTCCTGTACCAGGAGGATCTAACTTGCTGTTTCTCTTATGTTAAGAATGCAATTTGTTGGTGCTCCAAGTGCATATTCCTTAAGCAAGTGACTGCTGGGATTGAATCCAACATTAGATCCTCCTTATATGGCATGGGATGGGCATCAAATGCTAAGGCCAAAATTGCTCGAAGTGATGTTTGCCTTCTTAAGAAAGAAGGTGGATGAGGGATTGAGAGGCATACAGATTGGAATAAAGCTGCAAATGCTAAGCATATTTGGGGCCTATTTGTCCTCAAGTTTGGTGCAAGATGAACAAATGAGAGGGTTGTCAAGTATAAAGTGGGTAGGCACAAATAGTTCTGGCTTGATAGTTGGATGCTTTATGGTCCCTCACTGAATATATTTGGCCCTAGAATAGTCTATGATCCCCGGCCCTTGGTATCTTGATCTCCTTCAGGTTCCAGTTCTAAACACTGAGGATCAGGACCAACTGGTGTGATCTCGTCCTTCTAATGGAACATTAACCATCAAATCTACAAGGAATGCCATCAGAAGACATAAATAGGTAGTTAAATGGTGGTGAGTACTGTGGTTTGGCTGCTTATTCCATGGATGTCATGTGAAGGGTGCTTAAGAACTAAGGATATGTTGAAGGTCTGGAATGTGATTGCTGCAGATACATGGCCTGTGTGCTTTCAACAACACGAGAAGGTAACCGTTGCTCTTTCACCAATCTAGTCTAGGACAAGGTTCTAAAAAGACTTGTTATCTCAGATGGATTCTATGTACTTGGGTGACAGTTAGTTATGTACATTTATTTTGCATGCGTGTTCAGTTCCGAGGTACAAGCTTCAGGGCAACAGTCACTGTTTATGGGAGAGGATGGAGAGAAACAATCAGTGTTTAGAAATGAGCAGATGACTGTTGATGGTGTGGGGCTTTGGCAGTGATTGAGCACTGTTCATAGGAATGGCAATTGGACCCTTACCCGGCGGATATCCGTCCCGCCTAAATCCTATAAGAGCGGTCTTTTTTTTTTTATTTTTTTTATATATATAACCGAGTCATGGTACGGGTTTGGTCTCTTTTTTTTCCCCTCCCATAACCTGTGGCAGATACGCGGCATGCATGGTTTAAAATGTATCTACCTTGCTATCCAACCGACCCGACACTACAAGAAAACAGGGTTTTAGCGATGGGGTAATCCGTCGCTAAAAGCCAAAAATCCGTCGCTAAAATAATTAGCGACGGATTTACCGTCGCTAAATATCCCTCGTATAAAAGCCCGTCACTAATAGTTTAGCGACGGAATTTTTAAATCCGTCGCTAAATATGTCATTTTTACCGACGGATTTATTTTTAATTAGCGACGGATATTCCGTCGCGAATTATATTTTTTAGCGACGGATTTATATTTTCGAGACGGAATATTCCGTCGCTAAAAAACTATTTAGCGACGGAATATTCCGTCCCTAAATAATTATTCCGTCGCCAAAAGTCAATTTTTTTTTATTTTTCAATTACCCAGACCTGTAATACAATTTTCAAATCTCAACAACAACGCGCAATAATCAATACAGAAAGAAATATATATAATCAATTATAAAAAATATTTATAATAAAAAAAACATATATGTACAAGCCGGGAACCGGATATAGCCGGTTAGGAGAGGGGAGAAGAGTACAAGCCGGGCACGGGGGGGGGGGGGAAGCTAGGAACGGGCACGGGAAGGGGCTCATCAGGGGTTCCCGAGTCCCGGATCTGGATCCTGCTGATCCGGGGCCGGGGCGGCCTGTCCAACAGTGCCCTGCTCCCTGATCATCCGGCACACCACTGTAGCAATGCGCTGGATCTCCTCGTCGTCCAACTGAGGCCGAGGAGCCGGTGTCTGTGGAGGGGCAGCAGGGGGTGAGGACGCTCCTATCACGGCACGAGCAGTCGTGCTAGGCAGGCCGCGTATGCGGCCTTTCGGCCGATTCACGACCTCCGGCGTATCCAGCCATCGCTTCAACCCCCCAGTACTCGCAGCCGTACTAGTGGACGCTGATGGCTGTCCGGACTGCTGCTCGGACCCCCTTAGCTGTTCATACGAGGCCTGCAAAAATAGTGGTTTAACGATATGTTAGGGCATTAATTAACGAAACAGACATTGAGGATAGAAAGAAAAAACATTAACTTAAATAAATTGACTCACATCGATCCGCCGGGCAATATCTGAAATATAGTCGCCCGCCCGGTGCGTCTCGTCCTTGTCCTTCTTCCGCACGTGCGTCTGATTATACGTCAGAGCTACGACCTCATCGTCCTCCAGATCCGGGTGCTCGACCGCGTTCTTGTGTCGGACGATGTCGTGTGGCACCGACCCCCCCGTGTGCGTCGGATCTTTGTTCTGTCTGTTCTCAGTCCCGCTCTTACTCTTGGCGTCCCAACCTGGATCCGCAGCCCACCGATCTATCATCTCCCCCCATACACGGTGAGATATCCAATGTGGGGGATATCTCGCCATGTCCGTCATCGGGGCACCCGCGGGCAGCGCCTTCTTCGCCCGGTCCCGTGCATCGTGGAGCCATCGGCGGTAATTCTTGCCGATGTAGGCAAAGAAAGCCTGCTGCCCCAGTACCTGCTGCTGAGGCGTGTCAAACGTGAACCCCTCCTGTAAGGCATTCAATAACACAAATTAACAACATAAAACAAACTGTAATTTAACATTTACTAACGCTGAAAAAAATACTTCACCGTACCAGCCACTCCTCCCATAGGGCCTCCCTCGCAGCGGCATCCCAGTCCTTCCAGTACAGGCGTGGCTCGAAGAATCGGCCCTTCACAAGAACGCCGATCTTCGTCCTCGCCATATTCTCCAGGATCCTGCCAAAGAAGTAATTAAATTAATTAATACAGTTCAAATATAAATTAACACCCCAAAATTTTGTAATAAGGCATGAGGTGATATTTTTAGTACTTACAGGCCCTCCTGCGTGAGCGTAACTCTCTGTTTACGCTGGGGGTCGATGCGTACCCCGCGTGTCGGACCACGGCCTCGTCGAGATCCTACAAAACACAGACATTAATACAGTTCAAATATAAGGCTAGCGAAAATGTACGAAACACCGTTATCAACTATACCTGAGGTAGAACCCACGGAAGATGGAGAATGCACGCGCGTGTGGGATGAATCTGCGTCGGGCTGGGGCGACGGCTGGGGCAACGGCGATGGCTGGGGCTGGGGCGACGGTGACGGCGACGGCTGGGGCTGGGCCCCCGATGGCTGTCCGCGATCACTCTGTGCCTCGTCATCAGTAGGCAATGACGAGGTGGGACTAACCGGGGAGGAAGCAGCTCGGCGTCCAGCCCGGCCACGAATAGCCCGTATCCTATCCATATCTGACTTCATATAGATTATATACAAAGACATTAACACGTGAAAAATAATAATTTAGGCATAAATCATCATATATATATATATATATATATATATATATATATATATATATATATATATATATATATATATATATATATATATGAACGGATGTGCAAAAACACATCAATAAACACCAAGTTCTAAAATGTTACTACATTTTTCCCGTGATGTTACAACATTACAAGTCAATCATTTTCAGTTTGCGAATCATCTTCATCACTTTCCTCGTCGCCCTCTTCTTCGTGGGACTCGTCGTCCTCTTCATCTTCTAATTCATCCTCTTCATCAGTAGACTCGGTCACATCATCTCCAACACTTTCAACATCTTCCGCGTCATCATCTACGACTTCTTCTCCCACAAGAAGTGTTGTTGGAAGAGGAAGATCGTCCTCCTCGTTGTTGACCTCAACAGGAAACAAGACACGTGGTTGGTCGGCTTGAAAGGAGTCTAGCTCACTGTCATATGTCACGGGCAATTTCTTGGACTTGATAGTTGTATACCAATGAGATTTGGGATTGGCGACGTCCTCCGCGTAAAAGACTTGTACAGCTTGACTAGCAAACACAAAGGGCTCGTCTGATGCAAGTCTTGACTTGACATTGACATCTACAATCCCTTGAGAGCTAACACGGATTCCTCTACTGCATGTGACATCGAACCACGTACACTTGAACATTACCAGGCGGTTTTGGGAACCCAGATATGTTAGCTCAACAATCTCATCTAGCTCTCCGTAAAAATCCATGCAATTCTCGGCATAACAGTCGCCGTTGACCAAGACTCCACTGTTTTGGGTTTGTTTTGTTCGGTCATCATCTTTTACGTTAAACCTAAACCCGTTGATGATATAGCCTCCGTAACAGGATGTTTGTTTGTTAGGGCCTTCGGCTAGTAATTTCAAGCATGAGGCCACTGGTCTATCCATTGACTGAACCTATTGTAGATGACGGTAAAAATTAAGGATAAATCAGTATACTAATTGGCCACAGAACTGTATATAACACATAATATAATTTCGTTAAATAATCTTACACGGATTTTGAACCACTGTACAAATTGTGATTTCCGATGAGATTCAAGTCCAGCGGGATCAGTGATTAAAGATTCCGCATCGAACTCACTGCAAACCAATATGCATTTAACTCGCTTAACACACACTTTCAATTATGTACAGCAATGTAAGTGAATTAAGACTTTAACTTACTCAACGAATGCCGAAACTTCATCGCAATTTAGAAGGGCATATATTGTTGCAGCACTGTACTCTTCATCTGTTAGCCATCGAGTATACGTTCGGCCGAACGGACTCCCTAGCTGCTTGAATATTGACAATTGCCCTTCCAAATTTGTGCTTGCTCTGGGATCATTTCGGCCTAGTTGATTTAACCTCGTACCAACATTAGGCCCGAAATATTGACTACAAAAGTTTACAAGTTCTTCCGTTACGTAAGCCTCCGCAATTGAGCCTTCAACCCGAGCCTTATTACGGACTTTTTTCTTTAAATGGAACATGAACCTAGAAGTTTAGCGAATCGAGTTAGGTGGAATATCAATGATAACAGATGTCGCATTAAGTGTAAACGAACAACTGTAACAATTTAAGGATTACCTCTCGAAGGGATACATCCACCGATATTGCACGGGTCCACCCATCTTAGCTTCATACGCCAAGTGAACAGGCAGATGCTCCATTGAATCAAAGAACGAAGGTGGGAAGATTTTCTCCAGCTTGCAAATCGTCACCACAATGTTCTTCTCAAGCACTTCCATGTTACTCACCCGGATCGTAGAAGAGCATATATCTCAAAAGAAATGAGATAATTCAGTCAAAGTCTCGCAAACAACCCGTGGCAACAGTCCCCGGAAGGCAATAGGAATGAATCTCTCCATGAATACGTGGCAGTCGTGACTCTTCATCCCTTGGAACTTGCATTCCGATACATTGCAACAACGAGATATGTTGGACGCAAACCCATCCGGAAGCTTCAAATTCTTAACCCACTGACAGACCTTCTCCACTTGTTTCTTGTCTAGACAGTAAGGTGCTTTCGAAAGTATGGTCCTCCCACTGACTGTCCGAGGATGCAATTCACGGCGTACACCCAACTGTTGTAGATCCCTTCTCGCTTTAAGGTGATCTTTCGATTTGCCCTTGACATTCATCACTGTGTTGAACACATTATCAAAAACGTTCTTCTCAATATGCATCACATCCATGTTGTTTCGGATAACGAGCGTCCTCCAGTAGGCTAACTCCCAGAAGATACAAAATTTTCTCCAGTTGTGCTCTTTCCCGAACCCTGAAATCTTCCGATCCGGCACACCCTTACCGTGTGGTATGTCAGTATCAAGTGCCTCCAGGTGTGAGAGTACTTCTTCACCAGATGGGTAGTCCAGTGTGACAACCTCACGCTCGATTGTCCCGTCAAATTTATCCTTCTGCCTACGAAACTGATGGCCCGGTGGCAAAAGCTTACGGTGACATCCGAACCACGAGGCCTTTCCGCCGTGCTTTAACGTATGACCGGGGTTCACGCCCATACAAGCAGGGCATGCTAGCTTCCCATGTGTGCTCCAGCCACACGTCATTCCCAATGCGGGGAAATCATGTATAGTCCACATCTGAAAATTTTGTTTAAGGGATGCATCATATGTTTCGACTCCATGATTCCATAATTGTTTTAACTCATCAATCAACGGCCTTAAATACACATCTATGTCCTTACCGGGACTCTTCGGCCCCGGAATAAGCAACGACAAGAACATATACGGCTTCTTCATGCACATGCCTGGTGGAAGGTTGTAAGGGACAATAATAACAGGCCAACAGGAGTAAGGCGTGGTAGACTGACCGAAAGGGTTGAACCCATCGGTTGCCAGACCAAGTCTAACATTCCGAACTTCCTGAGCAAAGACTGGATGCCTGCGGTCAAACTCCTTCCACGCCTCTCCATCAGCTGGGTGTGTCAGCACATCGGCATCGTTGCTGCGAGTCTCACGGTGAGCCCTCATATGTTCAGCTGTACTGGAGGAGTAGTACATTCTCTGAAGCCGTGGTGTGACCGGGAAATATCGCAATATCTTCCATGCAATGTTTTTCTTCTTCCCTTTGTCCGGTTTGTACCTCGAATGATCACATACTGGACATACTGACAAATCCTTATTCTCTTTCCAGAATAATACACAATCGTTATTGCACGCATCTATCCGGTCATAGCTCAACCCAAGTTTCCTCATCATCTTCTTCGCGTCATAGTACGACGGCGGTAGCTTTTCACTTTTGGGCAGTATTTCTTTGATGAAGGTAACAAACTCGTTAAAACCTTTCTCACTCAGCCCGTGGTCTGATTTCAACTGTAATAACCTACTAACCGCAGACAGCCGTGTGTGTTTCGGAGCTCCATCCCACAGCGGCTCTTCCGCAGCTCTCAACAACTCATAAAACTGATGAGCCCCCTCGATTGGCGGTTGTGGACTGTCGTTACCCCAGTCAACATTAGCATGCCCAGCATCCATAATCATATCTCGAAAATCATATCGTGCCTCCTCCCTAACTTCAGTTTGACTAGCCAGGTTGGACGACAATACTATCGTTTCCCCGTGCTGCGTCCACCTTGTGTATCCACCCATAAAACCGTACCGACGAAGATGCCATTTTACTTCAATTCTTTTTCTCCAGTGCAACAACTCACATCTACCGCACGGACACCTTATCTTATCAAGGTCAACATGTGCAGGATGCGCATAAGCGAAGTCGAGAAATTCGTCAACGCGACACTCAAAATCTTCAGCATTCTTCCTTTTCATCCAACTTCGATCGACTGACATGACGACTGAATTATCGTACTGTATACCACCTTCAATAATGACCAGTGATTAGGCATTGCCGATGTAAATATCAATGCATGAATGTTACAACATGTCTACATATTTTCCCTCCACTCTTGAACAGGTAGTGGTCCTATCCCATTCAGAAAAGCACATGTTTATAAAACAGTGAATAACTCATGCTTAGTCCGATGTCTGTGGAAAATTCGGCAGCACCTCCCCGCATTTCTCCAAGTACACCACATCGATTAGGTGTTCTAACATTCATCTAACCTTGCTCAGGAAGGTTTGACGGATGTTAGAACACCAGATCTGTATGCACCCGGAGAAACACACGAGAACGTGTACCATATATCCACGACATAGAACATAAAGCATGAGTCAAAATACTGTTTTATAAACAATTAGCTTTTCCAAACTGTCCAAACTGGACATCCAAAGGCTCATTACAAGGCATTACTTTGTAATGAGTACCTTTGAACGGGAACTAAGGGTTTCTATGCATGCATGTGTTCAGAAATTGATAAGATATGCAAGAATCTTTCCGAAATATCAAAACTACAGAATGATCGTTGCATATGTTACCAATTCCACATTAAATAGAACTCGTTGGCAACGAGTTGAACCATCTCGTTGCCAATGGACTTCTCAAAACAACAATTAATATAAAGAAGGCAGGGTTTGTAAACAACGAGTAATTGAACCATCTCTGGGCAACATGGAGTAATTATGGGATGTACAAGGGCTAATTAGGGCTAACTGGGTTATTAGGGTTAATTACGATTATTAATTATAGCTGATTAGGGTTGATTAGGACTAATTAGGATTATTTAGTCCTAATTAGGGTTTAATTGTGCCGAGTAGTGATGATTAGTCCTAATTAGGGCTAATTGGGCTTAATTGGGTTATGTTAGGGCTAATTAATGTTAATGAGGGATAGTTTCGGATAATTATAGCTGACTAGGGTTGATTAGGACTAATTAGAGTTATGTAGTCCTAATTAGGGTTTAATTTTGCCGAGTAGTGCTGATTAGTCCTAATTAGGGCTAATTAGGCTTAATTGGGTTATGTTAGGGCTAATTAATGTTAATGAGGGCTAGTTTCGGATAATTATCGCTAATTAGGGTTGATTAGGACTAATTAGGGTTATTTAGTCCTAATTAGGGTTTTGATGGTTCCGAGTAGTGTTGATTAGTCCTAACTAGCGCTAATTAGGCGTAATTGGGTTATGTTAGTGCAAATTATGACTAATTAGGCTAACTACAATCAATATGCGCGGGTTTTGGGTTCATTTGGGCTAATTTGAGGTAATTACAGCTAATTTGAATTTCATCAGGTTCTTAGGGTTAATTAAAACTAATTAGGCTCGTTAGAGCTAATTAGGGTTAATTGATTTACTAAAATATTGTTAATCAGGACTAATTAGGGCTAATTATAGCCAGCGCTGGAGCCACGATTAGATTCCAGGGGGTGCATGCTAAAAATGTCGCATTAACCTAACTAACCTAAATTTAATGCACATTCAACAACCTCAATTCCGACACCTCATATAGGGTGTCGATATGGTGTCCGATACGTGTCTGACATCTCCGGACACGTGTCCGACACATACCGACGCGTGTCCGACGCCCACCGACACGCACCTCCAGACACATCGGCATACGTTAATTTGTTTTTTAAATGCTGGACACCGTCGATCAAACGTGGTGTCCATATCTGCGCTAACTAACATGTATCTCAATTCAATTGGGTCTCATCCTCCGTCAACAACCTTAATTCCGACACCTCATATAGGGTGTTGATATGGTGTCCGATACGTGTCTGACACCTCCGGACACGTGTCCGACACATACCGATACCTGTCCGACGCCTCCGGACACGTGTCCGACGCCCACCGACACGCACCTCCAGACACATCGGCATACGTTAATTTGTTTTTTAAATGTCGGACACCGTCGATCAGACGTGGTGTCCGTGTCTGCGCTAACTAACAGGTATCTCAATCCAATTGGGTCCCATCCTCCATCAACAATCTCAATTCTCAATTCTCAAATGTTCAATGTAATAAAAATTAACAAAAATCACACATTCAATCCAATTGGGTCCCATCCTCCGTCAATAATCTCAATATCTCAAATGCTCAATGCACAATTAACAATCTAAAATCATCTTTAACTTTTCACAGCAATTTACATGTATAAGAGGAAGACATAA
Source organism: Escallonia herrerae (assembly GCA_033070095.1). Taxonomy (NCBI): domain Eukaryota; kingdom Viridiplantae; phylum Streptophyta; class Magnoliopsida; order Escalloniales; family Escalloniaceae; genus Escallonia; species Escallonia herrerae. The sequence goes on from JAVXUP010000710.1 coordinate 126,251, forward strand.
GGTATAGCGTAGAGCAAATAGAGAGGAAGACAAGAACTTTACCTCACGAGAAATACTGCCGGAGGTGAGAAACCGTCGTCTCCGGTGGTCCCGGTGGTCGACGCTGCTCTCTCTCTCTCTCTTCACAGATCTGCCGGAGGTGAGGGCCCGTGGTCGCCGGAGTTGCAGGTGGTCGCCGTCGTTGAGGGAGGTCACCGCCGGGGTCGAGGGAGGTCACCGCCGGTGTCGAGGGAGGTCGCCGCCGGGGTAGTCTCTCTCCTCTTCACAGATCTGCCGGAGGTGAGGGCCCGTGGTCGCCGGAGTTGCAGGTGGTCGCCGTTGTCGAGGGAGGTCACCGCCGGGGTAGAGGGAAGTTGGGTTTTGGGATTTTCGAAGAGAGAAGCAGATCTGTGAATTTAATAGACTTTTAGCGACGGATTTATTCCGTCGCTAAAAGTCCGCCGGTGAAGACCTATTTGTACCGACGGAGTTTTTTGCGACGGAATAAATCCGTCACTTAAATAATATTTCACGGCGGAGTTTTATCGACGGAGGTTTCCGTCGGTAAAACGCCTTTTTACCGACGGAGTTTTTTGCGACGGAATAAATCCGTCGCTTAAATAATATTTTACGACGGAGTTTTACTGACGGAGGTTTCCGTCGGTAAAACTCATTTTAGCGACGGAATCTATGCCGTCGCTAAAACTCCGTCGCAAAAGACGCCTTTTCTTGTAGTGCGATACGCTTTAAATTCTAGTCAAAATTTAATCTCAATCGTCCATCTTTCTCCCCCATTTTCTCTTATTCTCCATAAGCTGTTGTACCCATCCATATCCTTGGAGACTTTAATCTCTCTTTTTTGCCCATTTATGTGTGCAATTTACCCAGAGATCCATTGTTATGCTCCAATACGAGTGGTGGGGCTGGTGCGGATCTTACGAACCCGTATCCGACCTGCCAACTATTGTTAACATCGAGACGCTATCCACTCAAATGTAGGGCTGCAATTTGGGTTGGTTTAGAATGGGCTTTAACCAACCCAACCCAATTTTGAACAAGTTTTAACTCACCAAACCCAAAAAATTCATAAATGGGTTGGTTCGAGTTGGGTAAATGTTTAAGTGAGCTAAATTGGGCCAAACCCATTAAACCAAGTTAACCCATCCTAACCCAGATCAATTCTGGCTCTCCCGGTCGTTATTCTCCATTACAAGCAGAACTCGTTGATAGCTCGTTATCGGAGGACGGCCGCCTCTTTGCCGATTGCCTGCTTATTGTGCCACCGTTTGGGACTCTGCTAAACCTCGTGGAAGGTTTGGGGATAGCAGGAAAAGCGGCGGCGGCCTTGGAATCGAAAACGGAGAGGATGGGAGAATTGGAGATGGAATCAAGGTCAACCAGATCGGCAGGTGGGCCTTCGTAGTCGACGGCGATGGAGTAGTCGAGCTGCTCTTCGTCAGGCAGAGGAGCACCCACCGGCTACATCTTCCGCTGTGCCGCCTCCTAACTCTTGGACTCCGAATCTACCATTTCCTGCTTACTGCTGAACTAAGTAAATAATGGTTCACTGTGAGTTTTGAGATTTACTAAAGGAGATAGTCAGAGCTGGATGGAAGGTTCTGGTTTACCTTTCTTATATGGTTCTCTCTATTGCTGGCTATTTGCAGAGCACGCTAAAAGTATAAAGGAAACAGCTATTGCTGACATATATCGACCCCCCGTAAAAGTTTCTACGGGCAGCAGAAGATTTATTTTTTAAGTTTCATTGCATAATCTGATCCCAACCTACCTGAGAATGTCCGATGCTCTTGTGTTCGTGGATACATATCCATCAAATACATCATCGCATTGCCCGGGTTTGCTTATCGAGTTATGGACTCAAATCGTATGTGCAAGTTTAGGCACATAATTCGTTATATGTATTGATTTACTTGTTTGCTTAGTGGTTATTAGTGATTTCATAATGGATTGCAGCTTAAAGAGTTGGATGGAAGAAGCAGGCCTTCTGATTCTTATAAGAATATTGAACAGACTACTGAGAAGAGGAAATGTTTGGGTGACTGGATGAACACGATAAAGCCTGTCAATGAAGAGAAAGCCTGTCAATTAATTACATGTTAGTTGCGTTGGGTTGGGTTGGGCTGAAACCCAAACCATGGTATTTTTACTTGGGTTGGGCTGAATTGGGCTTTCTTTAGAAAAAGTCCAAGTTGGGTCGGGTTGAGATGAGCTTTTAAACGGTTGAGTTTTTTCGGGTTGGGTTAAAACCCAACCCAACCCGTCTAAGTCGCACCCTGCTCAAATGTTCAGGTTCGCCTCCTTATTTATATTATCGTGAAAAGGTCGACATCTTGCTTGTCATTAACGTACTTTCTGGCGTGAAAAATGAAGAAACGAAAACAGCAATTTCCCCGCTAACAAACAAACAACACAAAAATCCTGCACTAGACGAACCGGAAACTTGGCAGTTGGCAATAAATGTTACCAAACCAAACCCACCTGGTGGAGATGCCCACGGATTTCAGCAGGAAGCCAAATTTATTAAACACTTAATCACTTCAATTAATTAACATTTAATCTTATCTTCAACTTCCCATTGGACTTTCTGTCAGCAAAACGCGCTGCTCATGCCCTTGGCATCGCATCCCACTACAATTTTTTCTTTTAATCTAAACTGACAAGTAAGAGTGACGTCGAAAGTATATTATATTGTCTTATGAAAGCTGGAAGAAAAAAAAAACACCTTCACCCTCGACCACTTTGTCAGTTAAAAAGACAATTAATCGATTATACATGTGTTGTTATAGTGGTATTGGTAGTTGATGCGATCCGTAGAAGAATCCATAGACCAAAGTTTTTTTAAAAAAAATTCTGATACATGAGACTTCCCGAATTGCGGAACCCACCTTATCAAACTCGTTAAAAGGATGGTCGCTTGAGGCTTGATCGATTTCATGAGTTAGGGTCAATGTACCCGACATTTTTATTAACTTTTTATGCAGAGGCTCCTTTCATATCATACCCAAACTCTTTTATGACAAAAAAAGATTAATTGCAGATAGCTCCCCTTGGTTTGAGCGAGTTACAAAAAGACCGTTCAAATTACAAAAATTCTAAAAAGAACTTAGATCGCAACAGTGTTGCATATGATGGTTCTCATACATAATAAATGAATTGTCTGAATTATTCGTACATATAAATCACATTAAGAGATTTGGATGTTGGTTCAACATCTCACTTCATCGTCTTCATTCTTACCAAAATTGAACCATAGCGGTAGCTGCAGCCACTCCATCTCAACCACCCCAGCCACACCTAAATCATCAGCTCCCTACCTTCAATGACCCTTCAATGACACTAGCCCTACCCATGCAAACCCTAGCCCCACGAACGACCCCAGCCCCCCACCCAAATAAACCATACCACTACCTCCAAGACCCTAGCCCCACCCAAAAAATAAGCGTCGTCTCCAAGTCCCTACCTCTAACAACCCCAACCTCACCCAAAAGGAACCTAGTCACCACTGCCAAGCTCCGTGCCTTCGACAATTCTAGCTTCAACCAAACACAAGTCGGCGCCACACTCCTACATCCAACCACCCCAAACCCACCCAACACCAATACTGTGGTTGTCTTAGATCTTCAGTCAAAAAACCAAAGTCAAACATGAATTTGGTGAATTAAATCTCCAGGTGCAAAAACGGGTTTCAAAAAAGTTTGGCTATGCATGCTTACCACACAAGCAGTTAAATCAGACGATTTCCTTGATGGATGCAAAACTTTTGCAACCTAGGTCTTTTTGCAACTTTTGTTATATGAGGGTCATTTTGCAATACACCCAAACCATATGGGGGATGTATGCAATTAACCCAAAGATGAATGAGAGTTTTCCTTAACATGCTTTAGTAGTAAAACTCTCAAAGCCACAGATTTGATATTTGCACAAGACTTTTGGAACATTCCCTTTCACTTTCGTCGGTAAAAGTTTTGGAATACAATTAAAGTATAAAATAATGTATGGTTCAGGACGATTAGTTTTGGTCATCATGGACTGTTAAATATATTGAGAAATAACCATATGTTAACCCTTTCTTCTATCAGCTCTATATTCTATCGTCTAATTTGGAGAGATAAATAGTATGAAACCATGCAATTTTTGCTCAAACCAAAATGAATGATCTGCTTTCAGATGGGGTGGATTTTGTCCGTTCATTAAAACTATTTTGTTAACGGAAGTACACATGCAGGCACTGTCAAACCCCCCTTGTGAACCTCCGAATTACACTAAAAGGTTAACCCCTGTCCATGTAATTTTGGTCCAGCTTTGAGGGTATTTGTAGTGTCCTGTGACGGCAGTGCTCATCTGGGTTTCCTTATAAAACCCAAGCATCCACTAAACCCCGTAACACGTACTGTGACATTTCATTGCCAGCGGTGAATCAACAATCTCCGGCCGATGGCTCCTCTTGCACAAGGCAAATGGGTTAAGGTAGCTCTTTCTATTTTCCCTTTAAATTTAGTACTGTTTAAAGTGTAATCCTGCTCCACTGCTTATGTATGATCCTGCTCCATTGCTTATGTATTAATATCTCATTTGTCACTTCTAGTGTATGATTTGAGGCTATTAAGTTTTCGGTAAACAATGTGCGAATAAGTCTGGAATTGTTCAATTTATCAGTAGTTGCAAACTTTCTTTACAATCTTGGATGTTTTCATGGAAAAAAACCCTTGACCATAAAACTGCAAGTTTATTTTTTTCCTTGACAAGCAACGCAAGGGGTTATTAAGACCAAATTTTGATAACCCTTGTCTTTTTAGGAGATATATCTTCACTTTATTGTTGGGTGACTTAAATACTTGTGTGGAGTTGATTAGGATCATAAGCAGATCATGGGAATTATTTGTTGGAGTTGGAAGTGAAATTTTTGAAAAAAAAAAGAGTTTTAAATATGATTTAAATTGAACTCTAATTCAAGTTTGAAGGAACAGAATAGCAGCCCTTTGATAAAGTAGAGATGTGAAGTTACAGCTTCTGAACAAATCAAGTTTAAGAGTTGACTTTCAATTAAACTTAATTGGTTTAACCTTTTAGTTGAATCGGTATAAAATGTTTCCTAAGATCGTTCAGTGAAGAAAAGGTCATCTACGCATCTTCAACTGAAATGTTCTTTTGTTAGCAGAATCCTTGGAGATTATTGTTCTAAGTGATGTACATCATGTGTATGGAAACTGGAAAGCCTATCAACTTGAGATGAAGTCAATATTAGGTACTTATAGGTGAAGGACCAGGCCCTTAGATTTTTGGATGAGCTTATCTTGACCACTTCCAATAATGTTTATGCAACCTATGTACTCATCTTGCTTTTACTATGATGCAAAGGGTGGAAGATTGTAGTCAGTAGTTCCAAATATGCTCATGTGGGATCTGACTTTCAGTATTGATTTTGAATGAGTACTTCAGATAGTCTTGTATGCCATGGTGCTCTTGCTTTCTTCGATAGTTAGTTATATCATAGTTACAACGCTACATGAAACTTTAATAAGCAGCTTACCGTATGCAGCTGGAGCAGAAGGGAGGTACTAGACCTGGAGCAAGAAGTTCACATGCGATCACTGTAGTAGGACAAAAGGCCTATGCTTTTGGTGGCGAGTTCAAACCGCGTCTCCCAGTTGACAACAAGCTATTCGTGTTCGATCTCAATGACCTGACATGGTCCGTGGCTGATGCAGCAGGTGACATCCCTCCGCCACGTGTTGGCGTGACAATGGCATCTATTGGTGCAACCATATACGTGTTTGGTGGTAGGGACACTACACACAAGGAGCTCAATGAGCTGTACTCTTTCGACACGAGTACGAACAAGTGGACACTACTCTCTACTGGGGACAGCGGGCCCGCTCATCGGAGCTATCATTCAGTCACCACTGATGACCGCCGCGTTTATGTCTTTGGTGGCTGTGGCAACGCCGGCCGGCTTAATGATGTATGGGCTTATGACGTTGTTGATCAAGTGTGGATCAAATTTCCAGTACCAGGGGAGAATTGTAAGGGGAGAGGTGGACCTGGATTGGTTGTGGCCCAAGGGAAAATTTGGGTTGTGTATGGTTTTGGTGGTGTGGAGCTTGACGACGTGCATTTCTTTGATCCTGTTGGTGAAAACTGGGTTCAAGTGGAGACAAGTGGCGAGAAACCAACGGCTCGAAGTGTATTTTCCACTGTTGAGATTGGAAAGTACATATTTATATACGGTGGGGAAGTGGACCCTAGTGATTTGGGGCACCTGGGTGCAGGAAAATTTACGGGCGATGTCTATGCACTGGATACACAAGAACTAGTCTGGAAACGCTGCGAAGATGGGTCAGAGTCAGCTAATCATCCGGGAGCCCGTGGATGGTGCGCATACGCTGCTGCACAGCGAGATGGAAAAGAGGGCTTGTTGGTCTATGGTGGCAATTCTGACAGCAATGATCGGTTAGGTGACATTTTCTTTTTCGCTCCTCCTTGATTGGATGCAGATGACAAATGACCTTTCATGGCCGTGATTCAACATCCGATAATGTGATGCTGACCTGATATCGTATTATATATGTTTGATGTGTGTGGTCTGATTGGTGTTTAGTGTTTACTGTGTGGTTATGTGATTTTTGAATAAGATTAACACTTTTTCAGACCATTCATGTAATTTGGCCGATACTGATACGGTGCTGAATTCTACATGATTTGATATGCATTGCATCAGACAAGTAACACTTACTTTGAGGTGCATATATGGATCTGCTTGAGTTTCTATTCATTCTTATCTAGGTCTTAGTTGCGGGGGCGGGGGCGGGGGCGGGGGCGGGAGAGCGTAAGCAACAAGAAGAATCTAAGGTTGAGAGCGGTTTGAATAAATAAATGAGTAAATAGTATTATCATCTATTTAGTATAGTTTATATAGCCAGTAATAACAGACTAGGAGGCTTTAAGGACTTGAAGGAGAAGAGAAATAAGAAATTGGGTTGAAAGAGCTTGATTTTCAGGTATTCTCTCACTTGTTACATGCATCTCTATCCAGCTAACGAGATCGAGTTCCTATATTAGTTTGGGACGAGATCCCATGGAGTTCCTAACTTGGGATCGCAAAAACGAGTTTCCGAGAGAGAAACATCATCTTATTAGGAGTTTCCTGCAACTAAGATCTAGGTGCACAACTTCTATAAAGAAAACAATAAAGCTAGAAATTGTGCACTGGGTTTTTCTTGTAGTAAATAGAAAATATAGACTAGCAGTTCAGTCGCTTTATTTAGAGACTTCTATGTTTTAGTTTAAGAAACGATCAGTTGTGTACACATTACCCCACTTTCAAATTAGTGACTTAATTTTCTAGTGCAGCTAGAAGTTGACTTGCTGCATCGATTCTAGAACAACCCTCTTGCAGTCTGCGATGTATATTGCATCTTGCATCAAGACCGCTTGGAGAGTTCTTCCTAATTAAACCGGCCCGTTTATCGAAAACTGGCTGGTTTTATCCCCATTATTAAATTGCTTTCTCGAGGAACCCTTGAGACCAATTGGCGAGGGAAGGATTTAGCTCATAAAGATTGAGTTTGTAGAGTGTGTCTCTCAGCTCAAGTCCCTACTTCGGTTTAAGCTTAGCGGGGAAGTATTCATCCAACTTTTGTTATCAGGAAGGTCATATGCTCCTCTTGTTACGTGCTCTTGAATTTGAATATTATCAAAGTAGACTTTCTTCAATAGACAAAGTGATCTTGATGCTGATTGCACTTTGCTCATGCAATGGTTGTAAGAAACCGTAGATAACAAGGTTGTTGAAACGCTTACCCTATGCTGGTGGAGGGCCAGTTGTGGGGGCGGTTCGGGGGTTGGCACAAGGTTAAGCATGCGGATTGTAGCTTCAGGGGGCTCTTGAGTAGTTCAAAGTCATTTTACCCAAAGGTTGGGAGTTACACTTGTGGCTTTTATACGGGACGGATGACAGGATATCCTTTTTAAGCCTATGATCTGTTAAGTCGTAACATGTTTGCAAAACGAGTTCCCCCCTTTCTGGCCTATTTTCCCACATTTGAACTCTGTCTCTCCTGATTTTTGGCTTGTGATTGTTGCCATTTTAACAACGGATAGTAAGCTTAGCTTCAAGTTGTTAATGCACTCTACGCATGCATATGGTGCAGTTATTAAAGTTTATAAGCAATTGGATTTGGCATCACTTAGGCAACCTTTTAGGGACAACTTTTACCACGCATAGTGGATGCATTCTTGTCCACATGAATTATCAGTAGAAAGGACAATAGCAAAAGAGTGAAGCAGGAGGGATAATGACCATTTCATGATTAGGGCTTCCTTACTTCGAGTCAGTTGGATTGTTACTACTGTCTAGAAAGCCATCCCATCATCGCTTCCCTTGCATTTTTCTTTTTTCTGGTTGGGTAAAGTAAGTGGGGAGCAAAAGGTTTCCAAGATAAAAGTAGAAGATAGAAAGGAAACTGCTGAGCCTTAGGCAACAATAAGAAGGGGGCAACAGTAATATAGGGGAGAGAAGCGTTCTTTAAATTCTAAAACAACTTACCAAATTTTCTCCTTCAACAAATGGTTGATCATTTTGTATGGAGTTGTATTACGTATTTCTCTAGCAGTTTAATCGAAACTGCAAGAAGCTTATGAAGGGGCTGCTCTGGGTGCTGTTCGTCTAATTTATTGGACTAAAGAGCAACTTTAATTTACTTGAAGTTGTTTTCTTTACACCGCGGTCAAGTCATTGTTATAGAAGATAGAAGAGAAGAAGGTTATTCGTGTGTTGTGTTGCTGCTTTGGCTCACAGTGTTCGAAGTCATTTTACAAGGTTGAAATCACATTGTAGTGCTTAGCCCCAATTGAAAAAAATACAAACGAAACAGAAATCTAGGGTTTCGTACTTGGTGGAGGAGACGACCATATTTTCTCTTTCCAGTGGCACCTCATGTACAATAGCTGCACTTTGCGCGTAGTAAGGCAGGGAGTGCCATTTCCTTCCGGAATCAGCAACTTAGGAGTAATTAATTGGGTTCTAATTCTGTCGCTTTATAATAGAATTTATCTTTGTAGGCCTCCGATTTATGGTTAAGAGAAAATCCACTGTCGAATTCCCTTAATCTACATCTGGTGTGTGGTTCCTTTTAGGGAGGGAAGCGAGTGATGCTTCTCTTTTATCTGCAGAGCAAGCAGGTTACAATCTTGCCCTTGCAAACTGTCAGCAGACAGGACATTGTGCAAAGGAGCAAAGTAGGAGGAGGATATTCTTTTCTTGCTCAACAAAAAGGAACACTCAGAAACACCAAAATCTGAAACAGATGCTAAGCTCATGATGGGTCAGTCTGTAGGAAGAAGCTTCTGTCTCATGATGCTTTTCTACATCTCCTCTTTCTTGAACACAAGCAGTAGCATATATGCTGACAGGACATTGAGCCTATGCCTAGATGGCCTTCTGATCGCTTCCATTTTCGCTCAACCGTTTCTCGTAATACGACACCAGGAGCAAGTCTTGATCGGCAGAAAATGGCCAAGCCAAGGACAAGCAATCAGTGTCGGAACCAGAATTTCACTTTAGGGGTGCTAAAAATATATCGAAGTCAGTAAATTTTTTTTACAAATAAAATAGCACACAAAAACAAAGCGCACTTTTCGATAACATATAGAAAACATACTAAAATCCAATTGGGTCACATCCTCCATCAACAATCTCAATCTCAATGTACGATTAACAACCATAAAGCCTCAATTAATAATTCATTTCTCAAATGTACAACTAACAACCTAAAATTATCAATCAAATAATCAATTCTCAATGGAAAAAAAATTGTTCAAAATGCACACCGACCTCAGTCCTTAGAAATCAAAACGGTGTCGTTGTCGGAAAGTCACAGGCGGTGGGTTCTTCGCCGTCGGTGTCGTCACCGGTTGAGGTGAGGTCGTCACTTTGTCAGTCTGTCACGTTGATGTTCTGAAAGTTGCAGTTACAAAATACAAACATTAGAGCTTACAAGTTAAAGCCTTTAGTATTCTGTTGATTTCAAATCCAACGAGAAGAAACAGAAGTCTTAGATTAAAATTTTCAATTTGAAGTTCGAACCTTAGACTAGGCTAGATCCGGGCCTTTGGCCGGAGACGGGAGACCGGAGTTGGTGAAACCGTGAGGGCAACCGCCGTCCGTGACTGGTGACTGAGGCTCAAGAGTCGGGCGTCGTCCGTGACCGGTGAGGTTCGTCACTCTTCGTCCGTCGGCTCGTAGATCTAGGCTAGATCTGGCCGAAGTTGCCGAGTTGGTGAGGGCCTTCGGGGCTTCGACCGCCGTCCGTAACCAGTGACCGATAACTATGAGGTGACTGGTGAGGCATCGACTGCCGTGGGCCGTGGCCGTGAGACACTGAGAGTCTGAGACGGTGAGAGGTCGACGGGAACTGAGAGAATGAGAGGAGAAGAGAGAGAGAGAGAGTGTGTCGCGAGTGAAAAAAAAATATTATATATATAATTTTTTTTTTTTAAATCTCAGGAGATGCATTAGCCCCCGGTACAAGTGTAGTTCCGCCCTGCAAGCAATTCAGAGACCCTTCACCCCTTATTTTCAAAATTTTTTGTGCGTTTGATCTGTCAATCTTTTTATGGGTGTCACCGACTATTAACTTGACAGAGATTTCCCTTTGTTGCCAGTTATGCTTGTGCTGACAGGAAGGCCATAAGATCGAGCACAAGCAGACCCACCCTCTGTAAAATACATCTTATGAGTCAAAGTTGCCTATATCTGCCAGAGGAGCATTAGGTATGGATCAAACCATAATTGACCCCGTGACACCGTTCCCATATGAATTTACCCAACATTTGGACACCGACACTCTGTCTCCATCAATTTCCTGTCTTCAACAAGCTTATTATCATTTTATGTACTAGTCAAAAAGAACAAACATATCGTCTTTCCCCGCAAGTGGATGCCCAGTTGGCCACGAGGCCATTTTTGGCACTGGGTGGCACACGTTTTTTTCTTCCTTCTGTTTTCCGGCCAACAGGGAATCTCCGATTGGGTCGTTGGCGCGAAGGTAGTGTTCTTAGATAAGCTCGACAGATCAAGTGAGCTCAGGTGCAGACATTGCCCAGTAGATAGCAATCACACCTTTCAAATACGCAGCGAGTTCTCATTTTGCTGACCCAAATCGCGATATGTGATTTCTCTTCCAACACCTCAAGACACTTACTTCGCCATTGGAGCTACATTGTGCACATTCTGATACTTGTCTCCCCCGCTTCCCAACCTAACCTAACCCAACCCAAGGAAGGACGTATAAATATAAGAAGGAATAGAATCAAATTGAGCATCACACAATACCATCTTGTATAACACAAAAATCACACAATTCCATCTTGTATAACACAAATACTTACAAATCGGAGAACGAAAAAAAAGAAAAGAAGTAAATGGCCCTGATAAAGGGACTTGTTATTTTTTGGACAGTAAAAATAAGCAATAAAAAACCTATGAGGACCAAAAATTAAAGAAAAATAAATAAATTAAAGGAGGTTTCGAAAGCATTCTCCAAAGCTCAGACAAAGGCCAATACTCCTCCAATACAGAAACCCAAAACCAAACTCACCACTGATCTCCCACCACCAATCCTCACGACCCCGTTGCTATCACTAGCCGTCTGATCCGCCGGGTCCTCATCATCGGATGCGGGTCCGGGCGCCTCCGCCGCCGCCTCACCCTTGGGAGCATGCGGCGATGGAGCTGGCTTAAATAGCTCCCTTGGTAACAAAACCTTATCGATCTTATATATCGCGAGCGGCTCCGCGTCGATCAGCGTCGCAACTATCTTGGCTGTCGCCGCCTTCGTGTCCAGCTTCACGTCCTCCCCGTCGTTCTGTATCGTAAAGTCGTACTTATTCGGCCCCTCGGTCGCCAAAGTGTTCATCAACCCATTGTTAGACCTTAACATCCCCATAGACTGATAAACCGGCACCCCGTGGTAGAGCAGTAACGACGCCTTCCCGGCCGCCGTCAAGTTCTTGTACTTCGGCATGAAAGCCGTGACAACGGTGTCCGTCGGGCAGAACACGGTCAGCCCACCGTCGGAGTTTTGTATGAAGGTGACGTCAGCTCCGCTGGAGATCAGAAGGTCTGCAAACGCCTTGCAGCCCTTTTGGCTCATTAAGCCTGTGACGTTTTTGCCGGTGGGGGCCGAGGCCGGAGCCTCGGCTTCCGGCGAGGAGAGGATATGACTGATCTGTATGACGGAGATGTTGTAGGGCATTTCCAAGAGGGACTTGACGTAGACGGCGCTGAGGCTGCCGTCGCTGTCCTCGGCGGAGAAGCTCACGCGGCCGCCCTTGAGGTCGGTGATGTTGACGTAGCCGGAGGTGCCGGCGGCCTCGCCGGTGGCCTGGAACATGGTGGCCGTGAGGGTGGAGCCCTTGGTGATCTGGTGGAGCTTCTTGGCGCCAAAGTAGTCGGCGAAGACGTGAAGGGAGAGGACGTTCTTTATGGAGTAGACTGTGAGGCCCTTTGAGAGGAGGGCGGACATGGCGGCGTTGTCTACGGCGCAGACCGTGATGGTCTGGCGGCGGTTGATCTCGGCGGCGAGGTGGGTGATGGTGAGGTAGTGGTTGAAGGTGGAGAACTCGGGGTGTTTGGCGAGGATGCGGGTGATGTTGTGGGCATTGGTGGTGGTGAGGAAGAGGAGGAGGAGCGAGAGGAGGAGAGAGAGTGGGAGTGCCGGCGAAAGGTGCATTGTGCCGGCGGCAAATGGTGGTGGCGGTGACGGTGGCGGTGGGAGGGTTCTGGACTAGAGTTCTTGAAGGATAAAAGAGGGAAGTGAGTGTGGGGAGTGCTTTGCTTGAAGCGGGTAATTATATTATCTGGTTTTTCAAGGGAGAACTTTTAAAACTTTATTTTGGAAAATAATTAAAAAAAGAAAAAAAAGACAGATCCTCCCCTCATATCTTATGCTCCGTCATCGTGATTTCATTTTTCATATATGGTCTGTCCAGTGGTTCCCACACCACATAACGTCTTTTGCGTTAACTTATAACGGCAGTTTTTAGCTCAAGTAAAAAAGTATCATATGAGATTCTCATTTTTTATTTTTATTATTTTGAGAAAAACTTCTGGAAATCGTTTGCATGGTGATTCACGTCAACTCAGTTGCTGTAGTGAAAATCCAGCAGCCACCTCCTCTAGCAGCCGCCTCCTGCTCCACCGCCATTATTGCTATTGACGCGGTTCATTACCACGACGCTACATAATCCAACACAACCATTACAGAAATCAAGACACACACCGTCAAATTTGTAACAAAGTTCACTAGATATTATCGCTGTCATCACCGAAAACCTACCCAAAAATTCAAGTGCCCAACTATTTGTTCTCGCCCTTTATCAAACCTTCTTGTTACTGGGCAAATTTGGCGCTAGCCTCGGGTTCGTCACTTGCTGGGAAAGTAGACAATCATTGTCGTTTGGCTTCCCCTTGCTCACCCGAAAATGGATAATGATGATGTGGATGTTGACAAGGAATAAGCAAGGTACGTAACGAAGATTTCGAAGTTGTGATTTTCGTGTAATTTGATTGAGCAGTGATACCACGTAGCGATGGTGATGTGGTATCACCGTTACAATGAAGTTTTTCTCCATTTTCTGCTATGAGTAAAAAAAAATTCTCAGGTGAGAAATTTTGAAATGTCTAATATGCGGAACGTACAATGTTCATCTTTAGCTTAACTAAAATGTGAAACTTTTGAACATTAGTAGTACATTTACACGCTGAGTTCTCATTCGTTGTCATTACAAATGGCGCTTTTTTTTAGAGTAGTTAGATGACATGCTGTGGATGAAAAATTTTCAATGCTTGCCGTACAAGAAAGTGAATACTTTCCGACTGCATGTCCTAAATTAATTTTACACGGCATTATTGGTCTTAATTTCACTTAATATTTACTTGTCACAGCAACAAATTACATAAGAAGTACGACCATATGCTGTAAATTTATACACTCTCAATCAAAGAAACCCGATTGAATCAATATATCGGTTGTCATCTAGAAACAAAGTTGAACTAAATTTCTTCCTGAAACAAAATTTTCTTTTTCAATTGGGATGGGACGATGCTTTGGAGGGTGTTATGCTATCACTCTCTTCTCTATTTCTCATCTTGAACATTATGCAAAATGTGACAAAAATCCTTAAGGGCAACAAGTTCTCAATTTTGGTTTCTTCAACAATGAATAAATAACTCAATCATCACATTTTTCTAGTTAGGAGGGAATCCCCGCTGAATTGGGACCGTTCTTCACCCAAAAATAAGGGAGAAAGAAATGTTTTTTTTCCCCTGCTTAACTACGTACATTTCATATCAATAAAGTTTATGTAACGATCGTACAAGAACTCGACTTATTTTTGCATTTATTTCACTAAATTGAATAATAGTTAAACCTAAAATAAAAAAAAAAAAAAAGACTATAAATATTGGCAATTCATTATGACTTTGTAAACTAATGAGGGGTCCTCTTATGCAACTGTCTTTGATTGTTTGCATGCACTTCTTCTTCTAGATTTCTAATAGAAACCACAATGACAAAATTTTCCTACCAACGTAGACTTAACAAATGGTTATTAATTATACTAAAAAGAGCACCAATCTTAATTAGTAAAGCCAAAACATTAAATCAGAAGACTGATTTAATTAGTATATTTGAATAATGAGTGCAACCATGTCATTCTCGAACACAATTGTGTATTATTTATGTATGTCTTTCTTGTATTAACAACAATATATGTTAATAATATGACTACTTTGTTTTTTCTGTCCTTGTGTTCTTGTTGTGAAATTGTGGGCCCAATTAGTGTCGGTGGCAATCCTTCATGCAAAATTCCTAGTCTGGCTGTGCCAGATGGGTAGCCACCAACTCCCTTACTTCAATAATGATGAATATAATATTTTCGAGGAAAATTTTCACGAAAGTGCAAAAGTTTGAGCTTTTTATGGTAGAAAATAAAAAAAAAATTAGAATTATAGTACAAGTTACTTGGAGTGCCTTACAAAGGCAATTCCACTCGATCATATCAACAATTGGTAGGATGCTCATTTTTTTCAATTTTCCTTGGACGTGCACATAGTATTCTATCTGTACAACTCTTACGTTTCTAAGATAATCTGCTCATCAGTTTTCTTCTTTCATATTGCGTGACAGATGTCGACAATCTTCCACCAAGGCACGTAGCGGGTGGGTTTTTCATCTCTTGCTCCATGAATAGGCGAATAGCTGTTGTGGAACCAGTTTTAATGGCAACCTTTTGTTCTGTTCTTCTCCTCAGCATGCATAGTCATTTGTGGTCGCCCCATATTTCAGCGTCGAGCGAGACTTTGGTTGTTTCCGGTACTTTTATAAAATCCTCCCATCCACAAAATTTCGAGTCCGGCAATACTCTTACGCACTTATTCCTGTTTTAGTTTTAACTGGTGAAATGTCACTGGTGTATTTTTTTTAGTGATAAATGAAGGTATAAACAAGTATTGTATGACATGAAAATAGACGCTCATGTTGACAATGCTTTTCAAAAACACATACACAAAATGGATGGATTTGAAATATATGGAAGTGTTGTTTACTAGAATGAAGTAACATTTTTTATGTCGAAATGACGGGGTGAATCTGAATATGAATTTTAGAAAGAAAATAAAATATTACTTCAATTTAGTGTGAAATCTAAATTTGACAATACTAATCGTACACAGTGTGTGACAAAAAGGAGTGCACTTGGGCCGGGGCGAGGATGGGGTGCCCCAGTATTGCCATCCCTGCGCAAACGTCCAATAACAATAACATTGGGGGAGAGTACGGCTGTGCTGGCCCAGGAAATAATATAATATGCCATGCAAATAAGGGCCGTTGCCAGATTTCTCAAGGCCCCCATTCGACTAGGAACAAGAAAGTGGGGCTTCCGGGGCCTGCCAGATCGCTCTTTAAGACAAGCTTTGGGGATCCGGCTGCCAGGTCGCACTTTAAGCCCAAGTAAAAATGTTCCTGGTGGTAAGCCCAAAAGATGATCATCACAAGCACTCTATCGGCCACAGTACTCTTTGACTTTTCAATTTTATTATTGCACTTTGGTTGATCAAGTTTAATCAATGAGCCCATCGACGCGCTGAACACCAAGAAACAGGTCGTATACTGTTTATGCCCGATGGCGTTGTCAACCATGATGAGCGAGTAAAAGAGTATCTACTCGAACTTTATGTCGAATGAATTTCTTCGTCAGGAGTCGAGACTCATGTATGCTACTGTTGTTGAAGATTGAACCCAACTACATCAATGTCGTCGAGTAGTGAACAGGCCATTCTCAGTTGGAATGCAAAGTGTTCTTAACGCTCAAAACTCATGTTTCCTCGAAGCCATGCTCGGCTAGCTTGACCCGCCACCACTCGCAAGCTCGGCATAGCATAATCTGGATCCTGACTCACCCTATTAGTACCCAGCTTGGAAGCAGCCACGAGCTTCAACAAGCATTTTACGAGAGCTCAAGCCCAGCGCAGTAAGTCAATTGATGAGCTTGAATTACCCAGTCTCACAGCCATTCATTAATAAGGCCCCATTCTCTTAGCAAGGCTGTGCAGTGATTTCTGTTACAACGCTTATATTTGGTTATTAAAATATTTTCTCTCTTTTTAGAGAAATGTGCATTTTCTATAAGTTTGGATAAAATATGAATTTGTATGAATATCAGGTACAACATCCTAATGATACAAGAGAATAATAGCTGACGGGTTAAAAAGGGTTTCAAGTTTAAAGAAGAAATATTACGTACTGCTTACAGACAAAAAAAAATAATAAAATTACATTTCTTTCGTAAATGCCGTGTATAATTTAACCTTAATGCTCATTAAAGCTATATTTCTTTTCAACGGTTCTGGCAATATAACAAAGGAACATGATAGGAAAGTGTCTTTTCGGTAACGGTAACAATTTTGCGCATCACACTCCGGTCTTCAAATAATAACTCAACATTCGACTCGTCTTTGCTCAAGCCCAGACTCAACTAGCTCATCTTACCACGTGTTAGGATTTGAACTCTTAAAATAGGTACAATTAGTACAACAAGAAAAAGAAAAAATTATAAAAACTGTCACACGCAAAAATATGAACACATATATTTAAAAAATCAACCACACCGCCATGTGAAACTAAAAAATCATTTAAAAAATAGTGTATCTAAATAGGAAGGAATTTGTCTATCACCTAAATTAGTTAGGTTTTGTCTCTACTTCTTTCAATTTATGAGATTGATTTTTTATCATGCAAAACCTCTTTCTTGAAATTTTTGGTCACGATTATTGGCTATCTCTACCTGTGAAATTGGTAACACCACGCACATGAAGTCGGCACACAATAAAAAGCACACTTTTGGAACCCGTCCTTTGGCTCACGCTTGTTCAATAGACAATTTCGGAAGAGCATACTATAACAAGCTTTTACCTAAGCTCGAGCCCAACTGAGTAAGATAATCAGTGTGCTTGAAATGAGCTTGAAGGAGCTATCGATTAATAACTACTTGCTCCTAACAACATAAGTACATCCCACGCTTTCTTCCCTATTTCAACTTGGTTATGTAAGCAACACTTTTCCTTCATTTTTTTTGGCAAAACTTATCTACCCAAAAATTAGAAGAGAAAAGGGTAGAAATACTAAACTCATTTGTGATAGAATGAAGGGATAATATTTATCCTAAAGTTTTGAGTGTAACGGAAGGAAAAAAAAAAAGACTTAATTATGGCATAGTATAACCCGTATTGTCGATCAAATGGAATGCAAATGGAGTGAGTTGTTTTTTTAACAAAGAACAAATATTGACTCCTACCCGGGTTGTAGGAATCTTTTTTCAATCCCGTGTATAGTAATAATAGTCGCAAAATATTTTTAGTGGCTTTTGTTCTAACACTTTCAGTTACAATTATTAGCAACACAACGTTACTAAATAAAAGTTACAAAAAATATTTAGAAACGATTAATTGTCGCTATATAGGATATAGGGAAAAAATTCTTCCAACTGGGATACAGCCAAATTTTTTCCTTTAACAAAAGACCAAATTGTTCTCTCTATTTAGGGGTGAAAGTCAAACAGTTAAAAACGACCTGAACTTAGAGTTGTCAAATGGGCCGGGCGGCCCGCAGGCTGGCCCGGCCCGGCCCCTTTGATGAACAGTGCTGACCCTGCCTTTTAGGGCTTGGGCCTAGGCCAGGCTTACATTTCCCAGGAAAAAGCCTGGGCCCGGCCCGGCCCGGTTTTGGCCTGGGTTTGGCCCGGCCCGGGTCAGGCTCGGTTCAACCCCCCTCTTTACTTTTGAAATTTCACTTTTCCCCCTTTCCCCCCAATGGATTTATTCCCCTTTTCCCCCCCTAAACAGTACTGAAGATTTAAGTAATGCGAAGAATAATAACACATCTTAAAGTCTTTGATTTTTTTTTTATAAATATAGTGGTCATGGGATCGAGTAAATTTTCAACATCTTTATGTATTGAAATTGCTGACCCCAATGCATCGTGTACCCCACATTTGCTATATTTTGTCAATTTATGTTACAATTTGAGTGGGCTGGAACTTAGAATCTGTTAGGGACGCTTTAATAAAGCGTCCCTAACGGCAAATTACCATAATTAAAAAAAAACCCTTACCTTAAATAACAAGAAAATGCCAAAAAAATTAAAAAAAAAAGAAATTTGGGCCCGGCCCGGCCCAAGCCCGGCCCTAAATGTTGGGCCTAGGGCCTGGGCTTGGACCGGGCCCAGATATCCTCAGAACCAGGCCCGGCCCGGTTGGCGGCCCTTGGCCCGGCCCCGGCCCGATTTGTTGGAGGCCCGATGGGCTTGGGCTGGGCCGCCCCAAGCCCGGCCCATTTGACATCTCTACCTGAACTGCTCGAAGCGATCCAATCCAAACCCCCAAAAATCTTAGCAGTTCGATTTCACATTTATCAAACCGACCTCGCTTCGGTACGGATCACGATTCACTTTTATGAAACCGATCATAATCTGAACTAAACCGACTCACAATATATTAATTTTTTTTAGTGGCATTCATTTGATAATTTTCACATACATGATAGTAAGGGTGTGTTTGATAACGCAATTAAGTACTTGAAATTTTCAATATTTTTTTATTAAATGCGTTTGGTAAAGCTTAACGGTTTATCACTTAAAAAATTAATTCTTATAAAAAATAGACTAAAATTTTAAGTCAAGGCGGATTTACTTAATGCTTATCATATATAATTCTAAGTAAGAGTGTTAAAACTTATTTAACATAATTTTACATAAAAAAACATAATTACTGTCATGTTGTCGCCTTAATTAATTTGCTGATAACATCGTCTTCACCGTACTACAATCACCACCACAGTTACCACAACCTAGCCACTATCACCTCCACCACCAACACCAACACAAGGACACTACCACCATCACTTCCACCACACCATTGCATCAGGTTCATATCCGTTAAAACCATCTAAATATTCACCACACTACAACCACTCTCATGACCGTCATGTCGTTGTATGTCGCTACCACCATAATTTTCAGCACCATGTCTTCACGCATCATTACTGTCACCATTGACACCTTTCTGCCGCCACCGCCGCCATTATTACTCCATAGCCACTACCACTACCACCAGTGACACAATTTTGGCCCAAAAAAGACTTATAAAGTATATAAATAAATGCATAATTTTGATAAAAAAAATGATAAATTGAATAATTTTCAGACATTTGCTTTTGTTTTTAACAAAATGTTAACTAATTTCACACTAAAAATTCAGTGGTTAAAGTTTTCAGTTTTACGAATTCAATGCTTAAATTTTTAAACGCACTTAAATTATAGTTTTATCAAATATCCCCTAAGTAAATTAAAATAAACAAAACCTTGAAAGTCAAAAGAAAAGAAAATAATAAGACCGGTTGTAGTGTAAAAGTCAAGTGATCAATATCTCTTCATTCTCTTGTATATTTACTCAATCTTACTCGTACATCAGTGACAAATACATAATTGAATTTCTATTGTAATATATAAATGGAATAGTACTTATGTCTATTGTTGACACGAGCATTTAGATATTGAATGTAAGAAGATTATGTACAATTCAGAGAAAATATGACTTCAACTTTGAATAATATCTAGATCTAATGTAGGTGTGCGAAGGGACAACTTTTTTCAATGGGAGCAAACGGATCAAAAGCGACCAAACCAAATCGTTATACTAACTAACCAAATTGTATAAACTGATGGCCTTTGGTTTTGTTTAGTTCAGAAATTTCCAAACCAAGAGATAACAATTTAATTGGGGCAAACGGATCAAAATCGACCAAACCAAATCGTTAAACTAACTAAACCAAACCGTCAAAACTGATGGTCTTTGGTTTTGTTTAGTTCAAAATTTTCCAAACCGAGAGCTAACAGTTCGATTTGTGGTTTGATCCATATACCGAATCAAGTCAAAAGGTGCTTACCCTTGTCTTTATTCTCATATAGTTGAGTATCACTTTGAGAATATGGTATGTGTGTGGTTGCTTGGAGAATGGTTAAAACAGGTTGATTGTGGGATTAAATAAGGCAAAATAGGTATCAGGGGCTGCTTTACTGTCGCCACATGATAAGGCAGTGTGTTAAATCTCAGTCGAGACGGTGGAACATTATGCTTTTTTGGGGGGTCTTTTTTTTTGTCTAAGTTTTAGGACCAAGAACCCGAATTTTAAGTATTGGGATCAAGAACTTGAATTTTTTTCTAACTGTAGGAATGGGTGGTTTTGGCCCCCTCGTCCGCTACATTATGTAGCAGGCAGTGAGACAGTTTCTTTGGGAATCCTTTTTCTATCTAAGTGTTTGGACCAAGAACCTCGAATTTTTTTAAGTGTTGCAGTGCGTCGTTGCAATTCATGAGTTTGAAAAAATAAAAAGCACTCAGCAACACCACTAACCTCCATTAGCCACCACCACCCCCAACCTTCACACACAAACCACCACCATCCTCTACATAAAAATCTGTCACCACCTTTCCCCTGTCCTCCTCCATCATCCACCACCAACCTCCACACATAAACCAATCTTTATCATGCACACAAAACCCCACCATCTCCTCCCTCGCCCTCCTACATTACCCACTAGGGGTGAGCATCAAACTGATGAAACCGATCCGAACCGTTCAAACCGAGGGAGCCGAACCAAAAAAATTCGGACCGTTGATAAACTTGAATGGTTTGGATTTAGATTTTCCAACAGAGGCTGATTCGGTTCAGTTCGGTTCACGGTTCAGAAATTCCAAACCTGCACGGAACCAAACCGAACCGAGGGCTTATAAAGAGATTAAAAAATATATCCCTTAACCCTAGTTAGCTGAATTACCAAGGTATAAAATAACCTCAATCGTACCTCAACCATAGCCTCACTCTTTCACTCTTCAGTTTCAACAGCCCCACTGTCCAAATTCACTCTTCTTCTTCACTCTTCAGAGATAATATACCCACACACACTACAAGCATTTTAGCTCTCCCTCAACCCCCACAGCCCCACCCCTCTCTATATGTATATACACATATATCAGTTTCGTTCGTAATGGTCATTGCATAGTCAGAGATCTCACCCTCGCCTTTAGACGAGACAAGGGTCACTGCCAAGCAGGCAGCCATGTCAAATTTCCCAAATCCCAGGTACTCTTCTTTAGAGACATCCTGATGTACTTCGTGTCTCCTACTTCTCAGTTTTTACTCACTTCCCAAATCCTAGTAAACTTTCAGCTCAAACTTTTTAAATCGAAGATTTCTTTTTTGAAGGGAGTCGTTAGTGTTTTTCCTAAACGTGCATCTTCCCAGTTTTATGTATATGATTATGTTCAGATGCTTTGTTTTTGTTTGACATAGGCTTTATAGCCGTGCTAAAAGGCGGCAACCAATTGTTTAAGAAAAACATAGCAGTGGGTATGTATCAAATTTACTAAACCTTGTTGGAATTTTGAGACTGCTTGTTTGATACCTATTCCTTTTTTTCACCTAGCCTTATCCATCTATGGTTTTCCCCTCCTGTGATAATATAAACTCCAGTAGTATGAGTTGATAGTACTTTGGCTTGGTAACTGTAATGTAACTTTTTGGTTATTAGACTGTTGTTTCTCCTTTAAAATAAAAAATGTGCAAAAGATCAAAATGATTCGAACCGTTCAATTTGAACCGTTCAAACCGTCCAAACCGAAGCGTTCAAACCGAGGTGTCTTGGTTTGGTTTGGTTCAAGAATTTGTGAATCGAGGTCCATTGGTTCGGTTTGCGGTTTAGCCTCCAAACCGAACCGTGCTCACCCACCACCAACCTCCCCACACAAACCCATAACACCCTTTCACCCAGCCCCATGCATAGACACCCCCTAACCCCCCCCCCCCCACCCCTATACACGTCACCCACCTTTACGCTCGCGAGCGCCTCTACACACAAGCACGGGCAACTGTGGGATCTTGGTTTTTTTGTAGGGCTTGGTGGTAATGAAGGAGGTGGAAGGGAAAGCGACAGTAGAGGAGAGGCGAGTGGCTCTGAAGGAGGATGAGAGTGCGGCAGTGAAGCCAGCGAGCGACAATGATCAAAGAGGAACAATTAAGCGCCAGTAACAGGGGATGCCATTAAAGAAGGAGAAGGAACAAATTAAAAAGAAAAAAACATGGCACATATTTTAATATCATGTGAAAATGAATTGGTCAAAATTAATTGATAAAAAAAATATTAAAAAGAACCTAGAAAGATGGAAAAACCCCTATCAACTAACATGAATATTAACTCCTTTTAGTAAAATCTTCCGATTGAAACACATGACAAACCTCGTGATTTTGCTGCCTTATTGTAAATCTTGAGGTTTTAGTTGCATCTTTAGGTAAACCTTATGGTTTAGGGTACAATTAAGCATTTTTAAAGTACTAAATTGTCACCTCAGGCCAAAAGAAAATAGCCTTTGTTATTGTCACAGAACCTAACATTTGGGAAAAAATAAATTGAGACCCTTTTTTATTTTCTAAATATGGGTGTATATTTTGTCAAAATGAATTGTTGAAACTCGGGAATTAAAGTGATGCCATCCCTAAAATGAAATACTTCCTAAAGCTTTCTCTATTTTTATAAGTTGTACAAAAACATCATTCTATGCTATTAAGGAACTAGGTAGAAAAAAGTGTTCTCTCTGCAAGATTTGCATAGAAATTTCTATGCATTATCGTCACCCTTAAAAAGCACCCCCACCCCACCAACGTGCCCTGCGCTCCAACCGCCGATCCCCGTACCCCACCCCCATATCCGACAGCCCACAGTATCCCACCTCACCCTCCTCTTATCGTCAAACAAACGGCCACCATTTCGCCACGTGTCCCAGGTCGATCGCGTTATCACTCCCCCGATCCAACGGACCCTTTCTCTCTCTCCCCGCATCCCCCGAACCCTCCAATCCCCCCAATCTTCCCGGAAAAATCCCTCCACCAAATTTCCCTAACCGGCTAATTTTCCCGCCAAAACTTTTCCTGAATTTTCGGGGATGGCGGATTCGGACAACGAGTCGGGCGGGCACGGCGGCGGAGGCAGCGGTGACCTGTCGGCTCGGGAGCAGGACAGGTTCCTGCCGATCGCGAACGTGAGCCGGATCATGAAGAAGGCGCTGCCGGCGAACGCGAAGATATCCAAGGACGCCAAGGAGACGGTGCAGGAGTGCGTGTCGGAGTTCATCAGCTTCATCACTGGCGAGGCCTCCGACAAGTGCCAGCGCGAGAAGCGCAAGACCATCAACGGCGACGACCTGCTCTGGGCCATGACCACCCTCGGCTTCGAGGAGTACGTCGAGCCGCTCAAGGTCTACCTCGCCAAGTACCGGGAGATGGAGGGCGAGAAGACCGCGGTCGGCGGCGGCGGAGGGCGTGAGAAGGAAGGGTCCGGGGACGGCGGTTACAATGGCGGTGGTGCTGGAATTTACGGCGGGATGCAGAGCCCGATGATGATGATGGGGGCCCACCAGCAGCCGCATCATCACCATCATAGTCAGGGACAGATGTACGGCTCTGGCTCGTTTCATCAAATGGGGGTAGGTGGAAAGGGCAGTACGGGCAGCTCGGGCAGCCACGGTGGTGGTGGTGGAGGTGGTGGAGCTTCCACTGTGAGAAGGTAGGTGGGCAACTTTAAGTCAAAAAAAAAAGGAAAAGCAAAAAATCAAATTATTGATTTTCAGTTGGGTTAACTATTTTAGGGCCTTTTTTTTTTTTACCACATTACTGTTTTTGGCTCTTACTACTACTATTTTTTAAGCAATTAACTTCTGGGAACTTCAGTGTTACATGTTTAGGCACTTTGTGAATTAAGATGTTCATATGTGGAAAGGAAATTAATGATAATGCATAGAGAGAGAGAGCAAAGATGGTAGCCTCCAATGATAGGGCTTGACAAAGGTGTACTGCTACTGCCAAGTTGTTTCAATGGAGATGTGGAAGTTTTCTAAAGATTTCTACTTTTAGATGATTTGGTTCATGGAAACTGGAAAGTTGGGGAGACTTGAAGTGAGATGTGTCTGACGATGTGGGTTGTGTGCATTGGAAAGGAGAAGGGTGTGTGTGTCCATGTTCCGAATCTTTTGTCTCTGTATTTGTGGTAAACTCTGTACAAAGTGGTGAAGGAGGCCTTTTCTTCTTGTCTTCGGGTCCAATTTCATGAATATCTTTCTACTTCTACCTTTGTGTTTCCATTTTTAGTAAATAATAATACATGTAGTTATTGTTTAGGAAAGATTGTTACCAAAGGGTGTAGCTAGGGTAACCCTACACTTTTGCTTTCCATTTTTGTATGGAAATACATTTGTCGGATTTATTCGCTCTCTTATAAATTGAATGAAAACCAATCACACACCTTTAGTAATACATATCATCCCGGAGTGGATGGATGGTGACGCTTTTCGTAAAATTGTACCGTTACCATTTGGGTACCATCTCGAATTTCACGGTAATTTTGTATCTGCGGAAGTTTTGTTATTAGCCATGTGTAATTATGTTGGATAAAAGTTTTATGTCACAAGATACCTCCACTCTTCCCTTCTTAAATATCATAAAGGGTTGTGAAAGTCATTTACTTGACACTAATCCAATTCTGCCATTGTTCGTCTTACATCCCCACCACCACCATCTTTACAATTTCATCCCATCAATTCTAGATGGCCAATTCAAAAGCTCACCGTCGGTGATTTGCGGCAACATTCCGCCTCACACCCTCGGATTTACCATCAAACTCCATGGTGTGACTACCTCAACATCACTGTCACCTCAATTTGCTTTTTCCCCCAACACAAAGCTGATTGGCTGTCGTATCAACCACATCCATGGCAACTATTTATTTGGCAGAACTAAGAAAGTTTGGCCTTTTCTGGGAGAGGTGGATACTAGTTGAAGTTGGTTAGAAAAAGATACAACTTTCCACATTTTTCTCTTAGCTATAGCTATGGATGATACGGTACCGATATTAAAAATATATATGTGTGGGCAACACATCATTTTTTCTCCTTCTACCAGTACAAAGACCTTAATATTTTGTACTAGCCTGTGCCCTGACTAATACTGGACATACCGACCGTTATAAGTCGTGGTGCCAAACGACAAGTACGTAATTTTTGGCCAAGATACACAACATATACGAAATATTAGGGTTTTTGTACTGGTAGAGTGAAAAAATTGCGTGTATCGGTTGGTATTTCTGGTAACGGTACAATATTTATAACCGAGGTTTATCCATGAAAATGGTGATATTGCAACCAGGGATGGCAGATGGTACCATTGTTTGGCATTCTAACGAAAAAAATAGAAAAGGAAAAGAACCATGTTGACCATCTACTTCATTTACAGTCTTGGAAAAGTGATATTATTCTCATAGTACTGATGTGAACAGTTTACAGATCATGGTACAATTGGTGTTCCTTGAAAGAAAGACAAGAGTACCTGTGCTTAAAACTAACAGAAAATTAGTTCACATGATTGGAGTTGCTTATCAAAAGCCTAGTGACTGGCATGGAGATTGGATCAAAAGGGGTTGTATCCCCTACTTAGAGAATCTTTTTTTCTTGCTGGTTTATGTTGTTTCTCGTTACTCTGGAACACCTTCTCTTGCTGTTCTCTCCGGTCCTTCCTCGCATGTCCGAATTCCGGCCGTACACGGATGTCTCATTCACGTGTATGAAACTCTGCTTCCATCTCCCCAACACATTGAGTTCAGATCATATATATGCCACGAAAAGCTACGGAGCATGTAATTCGTTCATTCTACTAGGGGCGTCAGCTAGATCTAAATCATTCGCCACATGACGTAGTTGATGAGCGAGTTGCTCATTTTGTTGAGTGCGAAATTAGAGATGCGCTTGCCTATTTAGTTTCACGTAAGTAGGACTCGAGTGTTCCTAGATTAAATTTATCATTGCTTCTACTGGGTTTTTCTCTGCCTCCCGTGTTGTTCCCCTTGATCATGCGTTTATCTATAGGTGGGATTCCTTTAACCCTACACAAGGTGAGACTTCTTACCATGATAGCGATGGTATATGAGAGCCTTACGTAGAGTGGCCAACAACACGTAGTGAGTGCATACTGTGTAGTAATTCTTAAAGTTGCAACTATGTTTGTTAATGCCGGTTTAAAATCTTCTAGACGTGCTTTTCATAATCATGAAATATTTGCAGCTCTTTTTTGAGTCCACTTGTAATTAAGTAATATCACAACTCAAGAACTCTGCCTTTACTTGTTTATTTAGTCACGTCAAGTCAATTATCATTCTTCTTCGCATTCCGTCCACTTTCTCATAGTTAATGGAGAAAACTAATAATTAATGACACCGAATAGAGAAATCTTCATTATTTTTTGTCAGAACTGAGACGAGTGTTTATGTGAAATCAGCCTAGCCTCCAGGGATGCTCTTGTTTCCTTTCATTGCCCAAGAAGTATCGTCTGTCCCAAAATTGGAATTCTTTTGTGCTCTTAATGTTGGGATTGAGGTTTTAAACCCATCGTGGAGAAACAATTTTGACTCAATTTTTAAATTGATTTCAAATCATATTTTGGTTAAGAACAAATTGATTCATGTTCCTCTATTGGAATAGATGATCGTGGTATATTCACACGTTTAAAACGAATGAGAAAATTGAAGTTAAAGTTGGTGGTTCACCTTGAAGAGAAAAGAGTATCCCACATTGAAGAGATAGAGCTAAGTTATTTTCTTATAAGGCTTAGCCTTGAGCTAAGGGTTGGGCCCCTTGGGGGTACCCATGTTTTGTAAGGAGGGAGGACCTAGGTTGACCTAAGGTCCACCACGCGCGCGCCGCCCGCCCCGGTCCGTGGCTTGGGTCCATCAGGCTTTAATCTTTTTGGGACAAATATTTTAAATAAATAAAGTTTATTTATTTATTTTCTTTTCCGAAAAGTTGTGACCTTTCCAGCTTAACAGTTTTTCTGTGAAGAGTTGCACCCCCCAGTGAATACTCTGTGTATAAAAACGAGTCAGTTTTTCAGAAGTTGAAGAACTTAGCCACTTTATCCCGAAATAATTCTTCTGCAATATTTCTGTTGTCTCGTTCCTGTGTCCGAAAGAGTTCTGTGCCATAGTTTTGGTTCGTCGGGTCTGCAAATTTGGAGTGCTCCTATTTCCAGACGTACTACCGTTGTATCCTGGGAGGCTTTTCGTCAAGAGACCGTTAGCACCGTTGCGGGACGAATAAAGTCTTAAGGACAGTGAATCAAATTCACGCCTCGGTTCTCCATTGCTGTTTATCTGATTTTGCTGTGAGTTAATTTTAATCGTTAATACTGTTTGTTCTGTTTAGTAAACTACATTTCAGTATTTTCGTACTTCCTTGTTTTCTGCACAAGTATACACGAAGTTATACTTTTTCTAACAATCTTAAGACTTTATTTCGTGCACTTTGTGTTGCATGTGTAGAAACAGTATTTTCAAAACAGTGTTTTCAAATTCGTTTTCATATTTGATTATGTCAATCTATACTAAAATTATTTTCACATTCTGAATTTAATTTTAGTGATTCTAGACTCTGTTTTATACTTTTGTGATAGACTGGACTGTTTATTAATTGTTGTTATATTCTGTTGATAGATATAACAATGGCTACTAGCGAAACCATTCCGAAAAGTGGACCGGTTCATCCCAACGGTGGGACTGTGTATGCGACACCTTACGTTGCACCTGCTCATGGTTCCGTTGGACTTGGTGAAAGACCGAAAAAGTTTAACGGAAAAGATTTTAAGAGATGGCAACAGAAAATGTTGTTCTATCTTACCACCTTGAACTTGGCAAGGTTCTTGCAAGAGGATGCACCAGATCTTGGTGAAAATCCTGACCGGCAAACAGTGGCTGCCGTGGATGCTTGGAAGCATTCAGATTTTTTGTGCAAGAACTACATCCTCAATGGATTGGAAAATGCGTTGTATAACGTATACAGTCCAATGGTCAATGCGAAAGCATTGTGGGAATCCTTGGAAAGGAAATACAAAACGGAAGATGCCGGCTCAAATAAATTTGTAGTCGGCAAATTCCTTGATTTCAAGATGGTGGATTCCAAGACTGTGATTAGTCAAGTCCAAGAGTTTCAGCTAATTTTGCATGATATTCATGCGGAAGGAATGGTACTTGGAGAATCTTTTCAAGTGGCTGCGTTAATTGAAAAATTGCCACCTACTTGGAAAGATTTCAAGAACTATTTGAAGCATAAGCGCAAGGAAATGAAGCTTGAAGACTTGATAGTCAGATTGAGGATTGAGGAGGATAATCGCCATTCCGAGAAAAAGGCCGGTAATTATCATCAAGAAGCCTAGGCAAATGTGGTCGAGCAAGGTCCGTCAAAGAGGAGGAAAATTTTCGAATCAGATGGTCCAAGTGGAGCAAGCGGCTCAAATTCCAAGGGCGGTGATAAAAAGAGGAAGTTCAGTGGGAATTGCTATGTGTGCGACAAGCCAGGTCATCGAGCTAAGGATTGCTACAGTCGCAAGAACAAAGGAAAGAAAAGAAAGCATTCTCAAGCCAATGTGACGGAAGTTACCAAAATAACCGAGGACGTGACAGATTTGAATCTATCTGCGGTGGTATCCGAAGTCAACTTGGTTGGAAATCCCAAACAGTGGTGGGTAGACACGGGTGCTACTCGACATGTGTGCTCCGAACGAAGTATGTTTACTACATATGAGAGCGCCAACAATGAGAATATGTTCATGGGAAACTCTTCCTCTTCAAAGGTGCAAGGGATCGGCAAGGTGGTCTTAAAGATGACATCCGGCAAGGCATTGAGTCTCAACAATGTGCTTCATGTGCCAGACATTCGGAAGAATCTAGTGTCAGGCTCATTGTTGAGTAAGAATGGTTTCAAGCTAGTGTTTGAGAGTGATAAATTTGTACTCACTAAAAGTGGGATGTTTGTAGGAAAAGGGTACTTATGTGATGGTCTGTTTAAGTTAAATGTAATGACCATCGTGCCTAAAGCTGTACTGAATTTCGATATGAATAAAAATATTTCTTCTGCTTACTTGTTGGAATCTCCTAATTTATGGCATCGTAGATTAGGTCATGTAAATTATGGTTCCATATAAAAGCTAGTGAAAAATGAATTTTTGCCTAAAATGAATTTTGACTCACATAATGCATGTGAAATTTGTGTTGAAGCTAAAATGGCAAGAACGTCTTTCAAGTCAATTGAAAGAAATACGGAACCTTTAAGTCTAATTCATAGTGACATATGTGATTTAAAGGTGGTACAATCTAGAGGAGGAAAAAAGTATTTTATTACTTTTATTGATGATTGTACTAGATTTTGTTATGTATATTTGCTTAGAAGCAAGGATGAAGCCTTGGAAGCATTTATGCAATATAAAATTGAGGTTGAAAATTAACTTAGCAAGAAAGTCAAAGTACTAAGAAGTGATAGAGGTGGAGAATATGTTTTCCCTCTTGCAAAATTTTGTGTCGATCACGGTATCATTCATGAGACCACGACACCATATGCGCCTCAGTCAAATGGAATTGCTGAGTGGAAAAATCGTACTTTAAAGGAAATGATGAATGCTTTGTTGATAAATTCTGGACTGCCGGATAACTTGTGGGGGGAAGCGGTCTTAACTGCAAATCATTTACTTAATAAAGTACCTCACAAGAAGCTGCAAAAGACACCTTATGAGCTATGAAAAGGTCGTCATCCTTCCTTTAAATAGCTTAAAGTGTGGGGGTGTCTAGCAAAGGTAGCAATCCCACCACCTAAAATGGTCAAAATAGGGCCTAAAACGGTTGATGGGATTTTCATTGGATATGCAAGCCATAGCTCGGCATATCGGTTCTTAGTGCATAAATCTGAAATTGATGACATACACATCAACACCATAATGGAGACAAGGAATGCACATTTCTTCGAAGATGTGTTTCCGTATAAAGTTGCACAAGAACAGAATTCTTTAGAAAGAACTAGTATGGACCAAGATCCCTCACAAGAGGAAGATGAGCCAAGACGTAGCAAGAGAGCTAGAATGTATACATCGTTTGGTCCTGATTTTCTAACATATTTATTAGAAAATGGGCCTCGTACTTACAGTGAAGCAATGTCGAGTCCCGAAGCTCCTCATTGGAAAGAGGCTGTTAACAGTGAAATTGAATCCATCATGCAAAATCATACGTGGGAACTGGTGGATCTTCCTCCTGGAAATAAACCATTAGGGTGTAAATGGATTTTCAAGAGAAAGATGAAAGCTGATGGAACGATTGAAAAATACAAGGCCCGATTGGTTGTCAAGGGATATAGACAAAAGGAAGGGCTTGATTATTTCGATGCATATTCACCAGTTACAAGAATAACATCCATTCAAATATTGATAGCTATTGCAGCTATTAATAATCTTGAGATACACCCAATGGATGTGAAAACAATATTCCTAAATGGAGATCTAAATGAAGAGATCTATATAGAGCAACCCGAGGGGTTTGTAGCTCCTAATCATAAGAGGAAGGTGTGCAAGCTTGTCAAGTCACTTTATGGACTAAAACAGGCTCCGAAACAATGGCATGAAAAGTTTGATAAAGTCATGATTGAAAATGGCTTTAGAATCAACGAATGTGATAAATGTGTTTATGTTAAAGGTACGGAAAATGGATATGTCATTGTTTGCCTTTATGTGGATGACATGCTCATTATCGGGAGCAATAATGAGTTCATTAAGGCTACAAAGAAAATGTTGACCAGTAAGTTTGAGATAAAAGATATGGGTGTAGCTGATGTTATACTTGGTATGAAAATTACCAAAACATCAAATGGACTAGTCTTGTCACAATCTCACTATATTGAGAAAGTGCTTGACAAATTTAAAAATTACGATGATAGTCCGGTTAAGACACCCCTAGAAGTAAATTTACATCTAACAAAGAATACTGGTGAAGGAATATCTCAATTAGAGTATTCGCGTGTAATTGGTAGTTTAATGTATATCATGAATTGCACAAGACCCGATATAGCATATGCTGTCAGTAAGTTGAGCAGATATACTAGCAATCCGGGAAAGAATCACTGGATAGCTATTGTAAGAGTTTTAAGGTACTTAAAATATACCTTAAACTTTGGTCTGCATTATTCAAGATATCCAGCTGTATTAGAAGGATACAGTGATGCCAACTGGATATCAGATTCTAATGAAACAAAGTCCACAGTGGATATGTGTTTACATTATGAGGAGCAGCTATTTCTTGGAAATCCTCTAAACAGACATGTATTGCCAGATCCACTATGGAATCTGAATTCATTGCTTTAGATAAAGCAGGAGAAGAAGCGGAGTGACTTCGTAATTTCTTGGAGGATATTCCAAATTGGCCTAAACCCGTGCCACCAATATGCATACATTGTGATAGTCAATCTGCAATTGGAAGAGCACAAAGCAGTATGTATGATGGTAAGTCTAGACATATACGTCGCAGACACAATACCGTTAAAGAATTACTTTCTAGTGGAATTATCTCTATTGACTACGTGAAGTCAAAGGATAATATTGCGGATCCGTTAACAAAAGCTTTAACTAGAGAGAAAGTAAATACGTCATCGAGGGGAATGGGTCTTAAGCCTATGAACTAAAGAGTTACCATAATGGAAACCCTACCTAGCTGACTGGAGATCCCAAGATCTAGGTTCAAAGAGAAAACCAAATTATATAAATGTGACTCAGATGGAGCACTGTGGGGGGTTAAAAACCTCATATCCATTCCTATGATGAGAAGACAGTGGAACCTACAAAAGGTTAGGTTAAGCTATGCTTTTAAGGACTCTTATATCTTGGAAATCCAAGTGGGGGTGCAGTAGGAACCTCTTAATAAGAAGTCACCTATGTGAGTAAGAAGTGGGCCGCTTCTATGAGAATTGTAAGGCTAAATTCTCAGAGAGTACTCATGAAAACCAGGAGCTGTTTAGGGCCAAAATGAACACAACAATGAGAACCTCAAAACAATGTTTGAGCGGTACTGTGTGAAGTTCTATTGTCTTGGTTTACACTAAAGGTTGAACAGTTCAAGACATCACGTTCACTAGTTAACTAGTAAATCCGATAGTTCTCACTAGGGAAGGTTCAAGGCCATCGGCTACCTATCCCGATGCAGTGTCATTCTAAAGAACTCTTTCTTGTGTCCGTGTTTCTTTGCCTATAGTGTCCAGTCAATTTTCTATTCATGTGGGGGATTGTTGGCATTGGGGTTTTAAACCCATTGTGGAGAAGCAACTTTGACTCAATTTTTAAATTGGTTCCAAATCATATTTTGGTTAAGAACAAATTGATTCATGTTCCTCTATTGGAATAGATGATCGTGGTATATTCACATGTTTAAAACGAATGAGAAAATTGAAGTTAAAGTTGGTGGTTCACCTTGAAGAGAAAAGAGTATCCCACATTGAAGAGATAGAGCTAAGTTATCTCCTTATAAGGCTTAGCCTTGAGCTAAGGGTTGGGCCCCTTGGGGGTACCCATGTTTTGTAAGGAGGGAGGACCTAGGTTGACCTAAGGTCCACCACGCGCGCGCCGCCCGCCCCGGTCCGTGGCTTGGGTCCATCAGGCTTTAATCTTTTTGGGACAAATATTTTAAATAAATAAAGTTTATTTATTTATTTTCTTTTCCGAAAAGTTGTGACCTTTCCAGCTTAACAGTTTTTCTGTGAAGAGTTGCACCCCCCAGTGAATACTCTGTGTATAAAAACGAGTCAGTTTTTCAGAAGTTGAAGAACTTAACCACTTTATCCCGAAACAATTCTTCTGCAATATTTCTGCTGTCTCGTTCTTGTGTCCGAAAGAGTTCTGTGCCATAGTTTTGGTTCGCCGGGTCTGCAAATTTGGAGTGCTCCTATTTCCAGACGTACTACCGTTGTATCCTGGGAGGCTTTTCGTCAGGAGACCGTTAGCACCGTTGCGGGACGAATAAAGTCTTAAGGACAGTGAATCAAATTCACGCCTCGGTTCTCCATTGCTGTTTATCTGATTTTGCTGTGAGTTAATTTTAATCGTTAATACTGTTTGTTCTGTTTAGTAAACTACATTTCAGTATTTTCGTACTTCCTTGTTTTCTGCACAAGTATACACGAAGTTTTACTTTTTCTAACACTTAATTCCAAAAAGAAAGAAAAAAAACAAAGGTACTTCCGATAGTTAGATTGATGTATGCAAAACTTCACTCACTTATGTGTGAGAGGCCATTTTTAGGTTGCAACGCCCTCTAAGCTGAAAGTAGAAAGATCGCCCTTTTTAAGGAGAGATGGTTCATATCCCCAAGGAGCTGAATTTTCTTTTCTCTCTCTAAAAATATCTCTCTGCCCTCTCTTTAAACAAAGCCTTCCGCATCCAGCCACCGGCCACCTTGGCCGCCCCACCGTGCTTTTGGCGCGGTTGAGGCGGTGGTGAGAATCCCGCCTAGCTCTTTTTATCTCGTTTAGTGTGGTCAAGTGCTCTGAGGATAGGCTTTTATATGGCTGACAGTTGATGGATGATGGAAGATGGTGGACGACGACGTCGCGCTGGCCGGTGCCATCTCCCCTAACCACGATCGGGGATGCGATGCTGTGGATCTGATGCATCGGATCTCTTTAGATCTCAGTTGATATCGGTAATTTATTGATCCTCTAGACCTGGAAGATCTAAATAATGGTGACGGTCGAAGGTTGATCTTTGTTAGAGCTTGATTGACAAAGCTTTCTTTGCTTGGTTCTGATTTATCAACGTCGCCGATGGCCGGAATTTGACTGGTGGTGGCCGGAATTTCACCAGCAGTAGTGAGGGCGTAATAACGGGCTGGGGGTTTGTACGTCATGTTTTTTGGGTTATGCATCTAGGGTTTTGGTGTGGTACACTGTGATGTCCTCAGGAGTAGTTGGGTGGGGAGGGGGATAGGGCCTCGAGAGGGCTTGGGGTTTTGGGTGGGTGTGTGTGTGTGTGTTGGGGGTGGGGGGGAGGCGGGTTGGGGCCTAGGGAGGGGGAAGGGGTATTCGGCGTAATCTGCTCTAGGGTGGGGGTGTTGGGGGGGGGGGTGGGGGTGTTGGGGGGTGGTGTGGGGGGAAAGAGGATGATATTATAGCTTAGCCTGGTTTGTGATTGTTGGTTTGTTGTCCAGTTTTACGGTTGCCGTGTTTGGGGGTGGAAATACCGATAGAATACTGTGAACCATGCAAGTTGAATGCCTCTTGTCTTTGTGTTGTGATTCAATTGATTGTCGAATACACCTTCGATATTGTCAGCCCAATTCACTTCCTCACTGAATCATTTGTGTGTAGATTTCAGTTGTTTGTTTTTGTTTTACTAGGTATTGTAACCTCTAGGCCTCCGCATGTTATTTAAAGGCACGCTAAAGTGTAGGATATACTCTACTTTAATTTAATTGTAATTTGTATCGAGTCTATAAATTAGTTGGTAATTTCTAACCAGAACGGTCGTGTAAACACAGAGTTACGGAATTGTCATGACCTTTTTGTCATTTGACATACTATATAATTGCTGTAAAAGCACTTTATCTATGCTATTATTATCTTTATTAAAAAAAAGTAGAGATGGTTGAACTTTTAGCGGCTCTAATACACTTTTCCGCTTCCTATATTTGCTCTCTACTGTACTTTTCTGCATCCTATGTTATTCGCAAGGGGTAATGAAAAGTCACTAGAGTTCCAAACTACATTCATTTTAAACATTACTAACAAGGCATTTTGCCTTTTTGGGAAATTATCGGTAATGAATAGACTCGAAATTCCTCATCTCCTTTCTCTCTCTGACTTCCATTCCATAAATTGTCAGTTCCTCGTCTCCTTCCTCGCCTGCCTTTCTGACCTCCATAAATTACCCTTTTTGAGGATTAGTTTAGTCTCCAAGTGTAATTTGAATTGGGCATAAGAAAAAATTTAGACATGGATGATTAGGGCACTGAACCAAGTTCCATATATCTGACAAAAGTGCAACACTGCACGTCTGTATCAACTGGATCTTATCACAATCCGTGAAAATGACTCAACAGGTGAACTAGATCATAAAGATTGAATTCTTACGTGAGACCCAATGACTGTCAAGTCTGAAGCATAAAAATGATGCCAAATGGGCAACTGGGATTAGGAGGTAAAAACAAGTGCAAGTGCAGATCAATTTACTAGCAAGTGCCCTTCAATCTTTTAGTACTTTAATGTGCACTAAGAGAAAACAAAGGGCCACAGTAAATGTTCTTTGATGGGTATCCAATGTTTTTATGGGGGAAACTTCAGCGTCTAGCACCAGTATCAAGTACTACTACAAGAAAAGACATTACACATTAATCTCAAACCTTGAACATATGATGGAGCCCATTGATATGTCGATTTCGATCAAGTTCTCTTCCTCATTCATGTCACTGATTTCTGAATAAAGCTCCTTTAGGCCATTTTCAGCAAAAATGGTGTCTGGTGAGAAATTTGGCAACTTGTGCTGCAGATTGAACTCGGGTTCCTCTTCTTCGTTTGGACTAACATAGTGCCCACTCGGAAGGGCGATTTCGATTAGGCTTTCCTCGTCGGATATCGAATCATCAGAGCAACCCACGTTGCCGGAGTAAGGCCAGTCAATATCAGAATCTTCACTTGTGCTTTCAGTTTCTGAATCTGATTCTTTTGACCCAACTATGTAGTCATGAAGCTGATCCACTTCAGTTTCTTGGGCCTCTTCAACCTTGTCTCCTGCTGATTGTGTCCCATTTAGAAGTAGTAATTTGGATACAACTTCCTCCTCCACCTGACGTGAACCATTTTGATCTGAGGCGCTGCAGATAGTCAAGTCTTGGTTTGACTTTCCTAAAAGAACTGGTTTTCGCCGCAAAAATTTCAAGACGATCATAGATAAAATCAAAACCAAGGATGCCATGAAGAGAGAGAATAACCCATGACCTGATAACTTAGCATATGTGAGAAATGAAATCAGAACAGCAACCCAAGGTATTGGAGTTCTGGAGGAATAGAGATGCAAAGCCATTTGACCCTTGCTTGTGCTTTCCAATTTCATGGATATCAGTAGCGGAAATTTTTTTGTCTTGGGGTACATGTATTGGGAAACGAGAAAGGGAAGAGGTCAGGAACTTTCCTTAATTGGGTTCAAAGATGAAAGAACCTTAGAGTTATTGGAGATGAACGAAAAGATGGTCAATCTGATTGATGGGTCTCTGGAGAAACGGAAACAACAGAAACCACCATGTAAGAGCAAGCCATAATACGCCTCTTAGGCTCGCAAGATGGATTTTGGATCTGCCTCAAGATGGAAAGAGAAATATGGACTAGATTGGAAAGTTGGCCGTACGGGGGTGTTTGAAAAAAAGGGATGAATAGGAAGTGATAGCAAAGCACAGACTATAAGGCTACTGTACGAGATTTGAAGAGAGATGCTGATGAACGGGTTAAGAAACAAGAAAAATGGTTTTCTAATGAAAGATAGTTGAGTTAAACTGAAATCATAGTGCTGGCAGGGTTGTTTCCTTCATCTCACACACACTGAAAACTGTGCTTTGTTTCGGTGCACCAATCAGGTGTTCTTCTTCTGCAACTGATTCTCTTGAAAACCCCAAAAGTCAAAACCATGGTTTACCTCTATCGAATTACAGCCTGAATGCATGGAAATGGGAGAAAGCCATGTGCCGACCTCTGGGCTCACCACATGGCACTAAATTTCCCTCCAATCTCCTTGAGGGAACCAAAACGAACCCTCCAAACGGCAGAATATCACTCCATGTTTCTCCTTCAGCCCTATCTTAACTCCAGAAAGCCATTATCACAACCATACCTCTAGGCTCTAGCCTCCCCAAAATTCTAAGATTGGATAAGGAACACCACCCAGAGTTTAAAAAGACCTCCTTTTCTCTCTCTCTCAAACCATCTCCCTTTAAGAAAAGACCCTAGGAAAGTAATCTACGTGCGCCATTAGACTCGATGCCTTTATTGGTACATTAGGCTGTCATCTTCTCTCTTGGCAACTCTGTGCACAGCCCTGCGAGGCTTTCCTGTTTCCATGACATCAATACTTGGCTAGGCATATGGACTTGTCAGATCACAGTAAGTGCTGAACCTTCTCTCATGTTCCCTTGTTTATTAATGGATCTGATCTGGGCGAGCGGACCAATATTTGTTAAAGAAAGTTGTAGACAGACAGTACTAATAGCCAGGGGTTAACTGGTCAAACTGATTGAAAAAACAGGACCGAAGAAGCCAGAGCAAATATCTTGGCTATCTTTAGCGACAAAATATTATATGCCATTATACACGAAGTTGACAAAATCAGATACAGGGCTAGCCTCACCTTGTATCCTTTCCATACGAGAAAAAATGACAAGGAGAGGGACTAGATATGGAAATAATCGACAGTGGGTATGTATTTTGACTCATGCATCAACACTTTGCGACATCCCAGAGCATGCAATCTGCCGAATTTCCTCTACCCATCAAACTAAAATAAGGGTACGCTCCAAATTAAACAGGCAAAACTAGAACAGTTTTGATTGTGATGCATATACTTTTGTTTGTGGCTTTAATGATGGGTTTGTGCATGCTTTAACATATGGGCATCAATGTGTCTCCCCATATATGTTGCGTCAAGTTGTGGTGGGTGGGACGCACGCACGCTCCTTGAGGTCAAAAAGGCCTATATGATAAGGAGTAGTAAGTTATTTTTCACCCTTTTGTTCATGTTTTGATTTTTATACTTCTATTTTTTTTGGAAAAGATAAAAACATCGGGTTTTTATTTTTATTTTTTTGGTATGGTGAGGAGCCTTGTCCGTTGAAGCAAGATTTAAAAACCTACTACCACTATATGTATACCATTATTAAGAGTGAAGAACTTTAAGACGAAGTCTTTGGTGTGTCTTTTATTGTAACTTTTTTTCTATTTCTTGAACTTGTTCTCCTCGTTCCTGAAAAAATGTACTACCGGTCATTTAAGAAGACTACACATAATCGTAAAATCTAAATACTTTCTTGTATTTAGTCCACTAATCACCTTTATCTCACTTTCTAGGGGTGAATACAATTCAATTCAGTTTAATTTTGGGGTTAAACTACACAGCGAACCATAGCCATCATTTTGGAAAATTTTGAACTGAGCCGAATCAACCATCATTAGCCTGGACAGTCTCGTTTAGTGGATTTAAACGGTTCGATGTGCATCTGTTTGAGCCTATACAAAGTTTTTTCATCCTTTCCGCACCTATTATTGGTTTCAAAAATTCCACAAAAAATGAAGTTATAATTTAGATGGACTGCATTTGTAATACCCTACAACTACACAGTGAGCTCATAATTAGTAGCTTGACAGTGTTTTAGTGACACTTATTTCAGTGAAAAAACTTCCTCTTAGCGACAATTTAGCGAGTGGTATAAAATTATTATTACTGTTTGTTCTGAGATTTTGAAGGAAATGATAGCAAGTGTTATTTTAATGGTGAAAGTCTTTAGTCTTTCTAGCGACGATTTAGGTGACGTTGTTCAGTACGAATATCTTCGTAACCTAGAGGGGTTAGAAAATACAGAGAGAAAGAGAAGGAGAAAGAGAAAGGAAATGAAAAGGGAAAGCCAGAAGGTTTAGTTGATTGGTAACCTATATTTAAAGTATCAATGAAAAGCCCTGTAACGTATGGGAGATGATGGATGGTCATGGTGTTAAATGCTAAATGGCGGCATATGATTACACCAATTTAAGTATGCTTTGCATGCAACCAGTGGAGTGTACCGAAGTGAGGAGAAGAAATGAGGGTCTCCTATTTGTTGCAAAAATGATACCCAAAAAAAAAGGCTGAGACTTGTTTAGGACAAGAAGAAGCTAAATTAAAAAATAATTAATAATAAAAAGTCACGCAGTGAACAGTGGTGGTTGTGGGTCATTGCGCCAGTGGACGGTGGTGAAGGCTTCCATTTGCTTGGCTTGTCTTGCCAGTGGCGGTGTGATAGTGGAGGTGGCTGATATTTTGTGGCGGTAGCAAGGAGAGGAGTTGGCCGGTAGATTGTGGTGCTCGGTGGTTGGCAAAGGTGGTGGACTGTAAGGGATTGACACTTCTGGCGATTGACGCTTTTGGCACTGTCGGTGGCACAGACACATGGTGAGACACGTGAGCATTGCATGTGTGTTGGTCTCGGGGCTTGAGTCTCGATTGGACAGGTGTCGATGACTCAGGGAGGTGGAGCTTAGTTGTGTTTTGTCTGCAGGTTAGTTAGCTTTTTACATAATGTTATTTAGCTTGTGTTTTAGGTGGGTAATTTTTATATTGTGATGTCCACGTCCGTATAATTTGACTGTTTTATAGTTTTTCATCAATAAATATTTTTATTATTCTCAAAAAATGACTAAGATTTCATTGTTAATTGTGGTGCAATAAATCCGCTTTTCTTCACTAAAAAGATGTACCTTTAGATGAAATTAGAGAACTCGGACATGGGGAATTTTTATATTTTTTTTCTAATCAAGTCAACGCATTAAAAGGAAGGAATTACAAGAACAGGGGCTTGGTTCCCAGAGTCATCCAAAGACAAAAGAGGAATAAAGGATGAGGACGGAACCAAGCCGAAGGAGTTGGAGTTATCAGCCCATTTAGCTAGATTATGGGCTAAACTATTTACAAGTCTACTAACTTTCACAAAAGACCAGCAATGTAACAAGTTAAGATTTTCCCCGGCTTCAGCAATGATGGAGTAGCAGCTCTAATGCGGCATCTGATCATGGTGGTTAAGCCAGTCAACAATTCCTTGCGCATCTCCTTCGAAGATAACATGCATGCACTTGGTTTGCAAAGCTAGATTTATCGCACAAAGGCCTGCTAGTGCTTCGGCCGCTTCGGGTCCATTACTTTGCTTGAAGTTGTTTGGGCAGAGATTATGCAACCATTGTGATCCTGGATGGTTGCAGCTTGGATGGTCCTTGATTCACGAACAACAACATCAAAGTTGACTCGATGCCAATACAAGGGAGGGTTGAATTTCTTAGTAGTGGCCATACTAAGAATTTCTACTGGAATTATAGCCTGACAGTAACTTCTATAATCCATTTGAATATTCTTTCCCAGTACTATTACATCAATTTTTCCTTCTTGGAATTCCACAACATTCCTACACCTCCAGATATGATCTATGACAGTAATAGCAAAGAGTGTGTAGCGAGTTGCCATGGGAGGATCATTAGTGAGCTGGGGTGAAGGAGAAATAATACCTGTGAGCCAATGAATAGTGATGTTTCGTGGGTACTCATTGAGATTATCATGTTCTTGGGATGGCAAGACTGGAGGCCTAAAATTCTTAGGTGATGAAGTCCATAATACTCGTGCCAGCGGACAAGAGATGAAAAGATGGGCTGTGGTTGCACAATCTGCATTGTGTATCAATGTCAGGGAAAAGAGCTTGAAGTTTCCTTTTGACGGGGAGAATATTCCACGCAATGCGCCAAATGAGTATTTTATGTCTCTCCCGAATCTTAGATTTCCAAAGCTTCTTCCAGAAAGATTGAGTCCTACCTTGCTCAATACGAAATCTGTTCAGTCCTACCTTGCTCTATACAAAATTTGTTCTCATTATGAAATAGGTAAGCTGATTTTGCCAAGAATTTTCCAGACTTGTCAGGAATCCAGGCAAAGTAATCTTGGGGCTTTGAAGAGGAGATACGAATTTTCTGTATCTCTCCAATAATAGAATCCGAAAACAGGCATTTCAGTTTATCTAAATTCCAAGAGAACAAAGTTTGATCAATAAGGCTAGACACTTTAGGGCTCTCTAAAAGGTTACCCAAAATGGAATCCGGCTTGAAATTCTGAATGGTCAAAATCCAAGCATCTCAAATGAGATTAATATTTTCACCATCACCAACAATGAAGCACGATCCTCCTCTCAAGATTTCCTTTGTTGAGCATATACCTTTCCAAATCCAAGAAGCTGACTTCGGTGGCGTATATTCCATAAAAGAGGACCCTTTGAGATATTTTGATTCCATCACCTTGACCCAAGTCTTATTTGGCTCATTAATCATCTTCCATCCCAGCTTTGCTAAAAGTGCTTGATTAAAGGCTTTCATTGGCTTGAATCCCAGACCTCCTTTATCTTTTGGGATACACATTGTATCCCAAGCTTTCAGGCACAAGAACTGTTTCTTGGA
This sequence comes from Escallonia herrerae, assembly GCA_033070095.1. Taxonomy (NCBI): domain Eukaryota; kingdom Viridiplantae; phylum Streptophyta; class Magnoliopsida; order Escalloniales; family Escalloniaceae; genus Escallonia; species Escallonia herrerae. Next base: position 167,927 of record JAVXUP010000710.1, read on the forward strand.
CTCATTATGCCCCCACAAAAATTTACGGAAAACACTATTAAGAATCTCACAGATTTTAACTGGAAGAGAGAAGGTAGACATTGCGTAGATATGAATAGCCATGGCAATTGACTTGATCAGAGTTCCACGTCCTGCCATAGATAAGCACTTGATATTCCAACCATTCTGACAATTTTTCACCCTGTCCACCATTTCTAAGAATAGTTGGCTTTTCCTTTGGTTTGTGAATAGCGGTAAACCCAAATACTTGTCATGCGGGGGAGCTTGCTTGATGCCCAAAATTTCACATATTTGCCTGCGGTTGCGTGCCTCAGAGTTTTTGCTAAAGAAAGCCCTCAATTTATTTCGGTTAATAGCTTGACGCGACCAAACTTCATAAACATTGAGGCAGTTAACTATTTCCTCTGCTTCACTAGAATTATCCCTGCAAAAGAGAAGTAAGTCATCTGTAAAAAGAAGGTGGGAAATGGCTGGGCTTCCAGGATTGGCTTTGATGCCATGAAGTTTCTTATGGATTTCAGCTTTCAGGAGAAGTCTAGTGAGAATTTCAGATCCAAGAATGAACAGAAAAGGCTAAATGGAGTCGCCTTAATGAAGTCCTCTACTCGGTTTAATGATCTCGTGAGGACTTCCATTAATAAGGACTAAAAGAGTAAAAGTACTAATGCATTGTTCAATCCAGTGAATCCACTTATGAGCGAACCCAAAATGCTTTAGAACCAATAAGATAAAGGGTCATTCCATCTTATCATATGCTTTTTTCCATATCAATCTTGGCAGCCAGCAAACCTCTATTCCCTTTCTTGAATCTTATAGTGTGCCAAAGTTCCTGGACAAGAATGATGTTGTCATTCATTAGACGGGACGGGACGAAGGCAGCTTGTAGAGGGGATATGAGTTTGTGGAGAATGGATTTAAGTCTAGCTACCATGATAGAGGAAATGATTTTGTACAAGACATTACAAAGGCTAATGGGTCGGAAATGGTTTACAGAAGTGGGGTTATCAATCTTCGAGATTAAGGCAATATGTGTATGGTTCTGTTCTTTCAAGAGATAGCCATGAATAAAGAAAGATTGAACACTCAAAATCACATCATGCTTAATGATCTTCTAGTAAGACTTGTAGAAATGAGCTGTCATTTCATCTGGACCAGGTGCTTTATGGGAGCCCATGTGATTGAGAATTTGTCTGATTTTAGGTTCTCCAGGTATCGCACAAAGCATAAGATTATCTTCATCCGAAATCGCTGGTTGAATCAACTCTTTAAGATTAGGGGGGATTATTGGATTTGAAGTTGCGAAAACTTCCCTGAAGTAGGCATTGAAGCAATCATCAATATTCTTTCTATCCGAGGTCCAGATACCATCTCCGTTCTTTAGAAATTCAATCGGATTTTTCCTTTTACGAATAATGGTAGTAAGATGGAAAAATTTAGAATTGATATCACCTTCCAGGATCTTTTTATGCCTCGATTTATCTTACCAAATTGTGTCTTCTCTTTTTAACTCTTCCTCCAATTCAATTTGAAGGTTGTTTCCAGAGCAATGTTCTCAACTGTCGGAGCCTAGTTTTGCAACTCATTGATGGCTTCGCTGATGTGCTTGATTTTGGATAGGGTAAAGCCAAAATGAGTATTGTTCCATTGCTTAATAGCTGCTCGCGTATTCTGAATATTTTGGCAGAGTCTATAGGGGGATCCTCTGATGTAGATGTTCCACGCATAACTCATAACAAGGTGGCTGGTTTTGTCACGCGTCCAGCAGGTCAAAAATTTGAAAGGTCTAGACACCCCAGATGGTTCTTCCATTGTACTCAAAAGAATTGGGCAATGATCTGTTAGATGTGCTGTAAGATGTTTGATAGATGTATTGGGGAATAACAGTCTCCATTGAATATTTGCAAATCCACGGTCCAGTCTTTCTTTGATGTTTGCTGGCAAAGGTCTCTTGTTATCCCAAGTATATGGGTTCCCTGAGAAACCCAAGTCTATCATGCCTGTTTCATGTACCACTTTGAATAGACCTCAAGAGGAGGAAGAAGCATGAGGTCTGCCCCCTTTGCTTATCACTTTGAGATAAAATTTCGTTAAAATCTCAGATACCAACCCAAGGTCCAGCAAAGGAATCCACCGTCTTCATAAGATTGTCCCAAAAGGCCTGCTTTTCATGTCTGTACGGGGGACTATAAACCACCGATAACATCCACGGAGTGGAAATAGGGTTAGAGAAAACAAGAGCATTAGTGAAATTGGCATTGGTCGAGATTACTTCAACGTCCACGCCCAGCTTCCAAGCTAGGCATAGACCACCAGCGGAATCTATTGGTTCTGAGAATTAATGATTTAGGTTACCAAGCAATGAGAGAATAAGGGAGATAAGATTAGAGGGAGTTTTGGTTTCAGAGAGAGAGATAATTTCAGCTGGGAATTGTCGAAGAAGCCGGCGGAGGGCTCGGTTTTTTTTTCTTACCGAGCCCTCGACAATTTCGGGAGAGGATTAACATGAAGGTGGTGGTTAGAGGGGAACGCCTCCTTCCACCACCGAAGTGCATTTTCGCGATGTGAGTGGGGGGTAACTACAAGCCTTGTGTAGACGAGCTTTTTGTTTCATAGAAAGCTGACGGTTTTGATGATGTTGAGAGAGGAAAGTTTGGGGGTGGCTAACGAGGTTTGGAGTTTGCGTCTTTTGGTTATGACCAGAAATGCTTTGGGGAGAGGTTTTTTGTTTCTTTTGGTTGCTGACTTCCAGCTGAGATGTTTTCCTTTTATGGTTTTGATGAGTTGTCACCTCTTGTGTATCTGTGGAGAGTGTGCAGCTTCAAGAGAAGGTCGGGAAAAGGTTTTGGAAAAGTTTGCTGGGTAGTTTTGGTTTAAGGAGTGGTTTGGTGGGCTAAGGTTTGTGGGGAGAAGCTAAAGTATGGCTAGGCACATGTTGTGTATCAGGGGGTAGTTGGGTGATTTGATAATCGGAGGTTGAGGCATGAGTTGTGTGTCAATAAATTGGTTGACTAGGAGTACTATTTTTTATACATTTGTCCACGGATATCTGATCGAGGGAGGATGTATAGGAGTAGGAGCTTTCAGGGAATGGTCTTTTGCTCGCACTTCATACAACATGTTACCCTGTTACTCGTTTCAATTTCTTCGGGACAATTAATCAATACACATTTATCAGAGATAGTTGGCCTAAATGCTGGATGTAATTGAAACATCTCTCGTTTTATCATGACACTCGAGCCGAACAAGAACGTCCTGATGCAAATGGGATTCTCGCGATACAATACTATAGAGGTGGAGTTCGTCACTCAAAATTTACTTTATCATTAGAAAAATTATTGGCCGCTGACAATATGATACATTTGTCTTTTTAGCCACTATTATGGATTTAAGTGACAATTTTATTGTATTTCTGCAGTAACAACGGAGGATCTGGGCCCATCTTTGCAACTCTCGTTGAATCAAATAACACCATAAGAAAATAGTAAAACCAACCCTTATTCTTGCATAAGGTTATCATTCATATATAGGCCCAGTTTGAGATCACTTATGCTGTAATACTTTGTTAGAAGTTGACGGGTGATAGAGGGGGCAAGGTCGAGGGGTGAGGAAGGGCGGAGAAGGGAGATAGAGGCAGACCCTAGGGCTAATAGGAAGTGTGAATGAGGGCAGAAGAAGGAAAGATAGAGGCCTCGGTGGACAGGAGCTCAGAGGAACGTTGTAAGAAAGGGTGAAAGCTCACAAAAAGGGGGAGGGAAGACTCCAGCTACCAAAGGTGAAAATCATGTGCAAAGAATATCTCAAACTTGGGTAATGTCACAAAGAAGGCATGAAATGAGAAGGCATTCACACATCAACTATTATCAAATTATCGACATTCTTAAACCACAACTGTAACACAAGATTCATACGTGTTATCATATACAGTCATTTACTTATTATGTCAAGATGCAAAATTTTATATTTTCATAATCAGATTTAATTATTAAGTTGACTACTGTACTATTAGGCAAATTCAACATTGACCACCGGATATCAACTTGTGTCAAAGTGACCACTAAACTTTTAATTCATTTCAATCAGTTTATTCTCAAACGTGTATGGTGAAGTCTTTTTTTTGAACTTTAATCTATACCTCTTCGTAGAAAAAGTAACTTCAAATGAAAAAAAGGCTAATCAAGGTCATTGTTGAAAATTTTTCAAGATTTAGTGAATAAGCATTCCACCACATTACAATCTAAACTTCTTCATTTTGGCTATTCCAATAACTCCACCGAAATATTCAACTGTTAGCATTTTTAGTCCATTCCTATTACATTTATCCCCTTCGTCTCCTTTTTCAATGTAAGCTCTTTTCCTTTTTATGTACCTTTATATAGGTTAAATTTGTGTATCTTCTCTTTGATTGCAAGCGCATTAGTGTGCTTTCGACCCTAGTATTGTACATGACAGCTCATATAAGATTTAATCTAAATTCAAAATGGGTACCAAGATTATAATGGAAAATTAATTAATCATTAACATTTCACATTAATGGGGAAAAACAACCTCTTCCGAAATGAATCACTTGAATCTAGTATACAATTGTAAATAGGTAATTATACTTTTGGTCTTTTAAATTTGGAATAAATGTTTAAATTGTCCCCATTCTTTAATTTCTTACAAATTCATCTTTTATCTTGATTTCCTTCAACAAGATCGTCTTTTCATCCGATTAAGTGGTTACGTTGTAAGAAAATAAAATTGGTAAAATATGTCCTCCTTTAAGTTTGGGATGAACATTCAAATGGTCCTCATCCTTTGACTCGTTCAGAGTTGTCCGTTGTTTATCTCGACAATTATTATCAAGATGGTCCTTGCATTCAGTAGAAGTTCGTTAAGTGGTCAGGTGTTTAACATGTGACTCAATATAAAGGACAAAAATGTCATTTTATCCGGTCAAGAACATACACGAATCTATTGCTCGAACCAACTACATGACTCATTGATATTGGATCACTCCTAGTCAACTAACATTTAAACTCAAAAGCATTGTCAAGAAAAAAAATAGCTTCGCAAATCATCCGTCGCCGCTCCGATACACCCTTAAAGGTAAGTTACTCATTAAATTTTAGCATAAGAAAATGGAACAACCAGGATGATAGTTCAACCTTTCGGCCAGTTGCAAATTGGTACTTGTAGCCAGCACTTAAATCCCCAAATGAGAAATCTCTTTGCCCTTCATTTTGACTACAAAAGCTTATAAGAAACACTTCATGCCCCAATTTTCAATGAGCTTAACGACAAACCGGTTTTCGAAATCGGAAAAGATTTAATAAGTTTATTGAAAGGAGGAATGAGACCAAGGAGATCGACCTCTGGGTTGGAGAGGGTAACTTCAGGAATGTCTAGTTAGCTGCAAATTTCGATTCAACAAAAGTGAGAGGGACCATATCTTAGATAGCATTTGAAAATACTTCCAGTTTTTTATTTTTTTAAAAAAATAAAAACAAAAAATAGTTTATTTATTTATTTTTTTACAAAAATAAATGGGTGTTTGATTACCCAGTGTTTATTTTGAGTTTTTTTTTTCTTTTGGGTGTTTGATTACACAATTTTTATTTTGACTTTTTTCTTTAATGATGGTTTGCGGTGGCGGTGGTGGGCTGTGACGGTGGCTGGCCGGTGGCTGCCGGAAGACTGGCGGTGATCGCTGGAAGCCGTGGCCGGCGGCGGTGGGCGGTGGTTGTGGTGGTGGTCTCAAACTAAAAATCAAAACTGAAAACCCAAAACTCCAAATGAGAGTTTTAAAAAATAATCCTGTTTTAAAAACTAAAGAAAAAACAAACGAAAACTGTCTGTCAAACACGTTTATTTTCTTCAGTTTACAAAACTGGAGAAAAAATTGAAAAAACGATTTCAAACAGAGCCTTAGTGTTGATGAATGATTTTTTGGATTTAGTATATATTTATTGCTTTGAATCCAGATCTATTGACTTTTGGCAAGAGTTTTTTTTCAGAGTGTTTGATTATTTATTTTTTTTGGGAAAGATTTTGAGTGCAGTCCCGTTAGTAAAAATAATCTATAACTTTTCATATTATAAGTATTAATTGCCTCTACACATTGTTAACGACACCTTATAAATATCATTAGCGATAAATTTTAGCAGCAATTTGATAGTGTGTTTTAATGAAAGTCACAAAGTATATTTAACAACTATTATTTGTTGCTATACGAGGCTTACAACCGGAGTTGTAACTATTTTTTTTTTTGGGCATTCTCTTATAATGTTAGCTGGCATCCAAACTTATAGGATTTAGGTGGCTGATGATTGGTTTATTTTTGGAGTAAAATTATTAGTTTCATAGTGTCATTCTCCTTAAGAAATTAAAACTGTTGTTCTCACAAAACTTTTCAGCCGAACTTATTATTATCGTGATTTGCAACTATGAGAAATAACTATAAGCCAAGTTGATGAGCTTGATTGATAAGCTAATAAACCCTAGTACTAGATGAAAATCTCGAACTGGCTAAACTTGATTAAAAATCGGCTTAAGGGTGGGTGAGCTTTTGGGGGTTGGAAGAAATAGCATTTCCGCAATTTCAAGGGTAGCTGGTCAAGGACCCTTTGATAGGGAACCAGCTCAAGAATCCGGAAATAAGGGGAAAAAAAAAAGACCAACGTTTTTAGAGGCGAAAGGCCATGGGAAGACCGCTACCCTTGGGAAACCAAAAGAGCCGGTGCGTGGATCTATTCAAAAAAACCACTGGGAGAGAAAGCACCGAAAAAGAGCCTGCTCTACAAGACGAGGAATAAAACCTTCATCTCGATAACCTGATTACCGATGATGATGCTGATCATGAGACAATTTCTGAGAGATCGCCCATAGAACAGCTAGTTTCTATGGGGAAGACTTCTCTTGCCATCAAATAGGCTTTTAATCAATATCCTACCGCATTTTAATTTTAAATTTTTGTTTTGAGTTTAACCAAGAGAATTGCATAAATAATAAAGTCTGTTTGTATCAACTTTATAGGGGCAAAAAACTACAACGGTTGGGACTTGGCAGCCCCTACATCACCTCTTCATCTCATCGTCTGCAGGCAAACTACAGGTCACTTTTTAGCGACGATCAACCATTTTTTTAGTAACAATCTGACAACCATTTTTTTTCCTTCTCCCAAATATCGAGGTTTGGTCCAGGGCAATGGGCTGAATAGACTTTGCAATATATTGGTCATGGGATGAAGGATGGCTTGGACTAGGATGGAGACGTTCCCTTGGGCCTGATCCAGGTTTCTGAAGCTCTGGTTATTCTAAGGAATAGAAGCACATCCATCGAACTAGTTGTCGTGCATTGTGCAGACACAACAAAGAAAGTGGAAGTTCAAACAAAAGGGTAGATTTTTATTTTCCTTTTAAGATGCCAAGTGTTAATCTCTTCTGAATCGTAAACCCAAAATTTTAAACCCTAAAGGTACAAATCTCTTTTAACCGCACTTAAGTTGCTACAATGGCATTAGCCACGTTAGTTTAACCAACGTACTTGCGAAATTACCGAACTTGCACCCTGTTGATTAGAGTAATTCCGTTCAACCTTACACCGTTCTTTACACAAATCTCTTATGAACCATAAATTCTGAACTCTAAATCCTAATGATACGAAGCTATTTAACTCACACTTGGGCTTCTTGAATGGCATGAGCCATGTTAATTAAATGTACTTACAAAATAGAACTCGCACCATGTTGATTAGAGTAGTTGCGTTCAACCCTTACGACATTCTTTACACCAATCTCTTATGCATCATAAATCCTCAACTCTAAACCGTAATGATACAAAAAAACTCTTCTAACTCACATTTAGGTTCCTAGAATGGCATAAGCCAAGTAGATTTGATGTACTTACAAAATTAGAGAACTTGCACAATATTAAATCGAAAAATTCTGTTCAACCTTTAGACCATTCGGTACACAAACTCTATCAAAAGATCGCGACACCTCCCGTTGTAAGGACGGCTGAAATTATATGTTAAGTTGTCTTTTTTATGAATCGACAGACACACACATGCTTATGTTGGCTATTTCCGCAAACATCAATTCATACAAGACCCATAAAGTCCACAATAATTCACATTTAGCGTACAAGGTGTCACCAATCTTGAGGAAGATGACAGCCGCAGTCCATTCATTGCAGCACACACTTTGGTCTTGTCCTGGGAAATAAGTCCCCAGTGGCACAAAAAAAAGGAGGCGCAAAATGGCTCCTTAACAAGGAAGGAACATCAAGCATTCACTTTCAAGGGAGAGAACGTCATACCGCGACTTGCCCACATGGAAAACTGACTTGCAATTGACTCAGCTCTTGATTGCGCCAAAATCAAACTGTACTGCTAGTCCTTTTGGACTAGCCATACGTCATCATGGCTGTTAGAATACTTTGGGAGTGCAGGTGGTATGATTTTTGTTTGATCACCCTTCTAAACCTTTTTAGCTTTCGTGTATAGTCAAAATCGAATGTACGACTTTGCGTCTTCAACCGAGTAATTCTTAAATGTTCTTCCCAAACATAGCCTATTTGTAATGCCTGTAAGCATAAAAAAAATTATTGTGTGATCGTAGATTAAGTTGTCTGGACCAGTAGTTCAGGACGATACAGTATTAATTTGTGCAAACAAAAATGAACTATGGGAAAAAAATTCTTCGAGAAAGTTGTTTCCGATGCTTGAGCCTGAGTAGTAACCACCATAACTAAAATGAGTAATTCTGAAACATTCTTGCCCACTGATATAACTCAAATATAAATCTTAATAATTGAGGAATACCCAACGAATCTCAGTTAAATTGGAAGATTTATGATTATGTTATCAGGATTCTAAAAGAGTCCTTAGAGATTGTGACGTGATCCTCGAAGATCTTAATGCGATCTTAACATATATGGCTCATGGCCCAGTCCTACTAGGACTCTCCTCCTACAGCTATATAAATGGGTCTACCCCTCAGGTATGAGGACAATTACACAATTCATGCTTTTTCATAGTTATTATTTTGTAGCTGCACTCTGACTTAAGCATCAGAGAATTCTCCGCCGGGAACCCCACCCAGTGGTCACTCGTTTTCTGTCATGCAGGTCATTGGTCCAGGCTCGGGTTTCGCAATGTACACGGAGCATATTTTTAGCAGCAACAGATTGGCGTCATCCATGGGACCTGCCAGCCAAACCGATTGACCTCAAGAACATAAACACGTCAAAAAATACTCTGATCGTACAACATGAAAACCACCGTCGGCAGTCAACGGTGGCACCGCCACCGTGAGTCTCCAATCCCAACCGCCTTCAAACAGACTCCTTATTGCCTTGGAAACTACCGTCGGTGGCAAACAACAAATTAGTCGCCGCGTCTCCGAATTCAACTGCCATCAAACAATCCGGTCGTCATGAAAAAGGAAACTCAGCACCACTATGCCTCCATGGTCAACACCATAAATAGTTATGGCGCCACCGTCAGCAGCGCCTACGCGGCAGGCCCATGCCTGCACAACCACAAACAAGGTCCAGACGTCACCATCTCTGACCGCCACAAGGTTCAACCCGTACACGCCACCACGTATGCTTCCAAACCACCAAGCCATCCACCGTAAATGGCACCTTTCTCCGGTCACCCTGTCACAAGACATTCACCATCGACTATCGCCGTCGGGCGGGTCCTTTCTTCAATCAACACAATCACAACAACTCAACAGAAAAAAGGGAAGAGGAGGATGCTATGGCAGCGCCACCACGATACATGCGCCGTTGAGATGCCACCACCGCAATGATGTCGTCGCGTCGGTACCTCGCCACTGTCAGATCCGCTCTGCCACCCCCAACGACGGCGCACTACCTCGCCAACAGTCTATTCGACATTGCACCCCGATGTCACGTCGGCCAAATCAAACGACCTCACAGTCGACAGCAACTCTGTTAGCAACCGCTCAATCCACTACAAGAAAAAGGGTTTTAGCGATTGACTTTTAGCGACGGAACGACTTCCGTCGCTAAAGGTGTTTTCAGTGACAGAATTTCTGTGGGTAAAAACATTGTCCAAAAAAATATTTTACCGACAGATTAATCCGTCGGTAAAACCATTCCCGACGGACATTTAACGACGGTATAAACCGTCGCTAAATGGTTTTACCAACGGATCTTTAGCGACGGGACATGTCCGTCGCTAAATGTGTTCTTAAATACTCAAATTTCTCTCTCTCTCTCTCTCTCTCTCTCTCTCTCTCTCGTCTTTCCTCCCCACCAGCCCCCCACGCCGGCGACAGGCCCCCTCCTCCGTCCCTCCTCACCAGCCCCCTCGCCGACGACAGGCCCCCGCCTCTATCCCTCCCCACCCGCCCCCCACACCGGCGACAGGCCCCCGCCTCCGTCCCTCCCCACCAGCCCCCCACGCTGGTGACAGGCCCCCCGCCACCACCACACCGCCCTTCCCTCTCCCCTTAGATCTACCGTCCCCATTGCCACCTCGCCGCCCCGCAGCTACCCCACTACTGCCACAGCCACCTCACAGTCGCACCACCGTCGCCACAGTTCCTCCCCCTTCGCCGCACCACCACCCTCTGCCGCTGCCTTCCGTGTGCCACTTTCGTCATCCGCCTCGCACCACCACTGCCTGAACTCACTTTTTTTTTCGGTTAGAAATTATTTATCATATTGAATTAATATGTTGTTATAATTTAATTGTATGCTAGAAATTAATCTGTTGTTATAATGTAATTGTATGCTAGAAATTATTTATCGCATTAAATCTATTGTTATAATGTAATTGTATTTAATTTATTGCAATGTAATTGTATTTGATTTGCTATAATGTAATTGAATTTAATTTGTTGTAATGTAATTAAATTTAATTTTTTATAGTGTATTGTATTGTATTTAATTTGTTGTAATATAATTGTAACGATTAAACCCTAATTATCCCTAATTTGTTCGCAAGTAACCCTAATTGAACCAAATTAACCCTAATCAAACCATAATTATCCCTAATCTAACCAATTAACAGTAATTAACCCCGCGTAACCCTAATTGAACGAATTAACCCCAATTAAACCTGATTAACCCTAATTGAACCAATTAATTGTAATGAACCCCGATTCAACCTAAACTAACCAATTAACAGTAATTAACCCTGCGTAACCCTAATTGAACGAATTAACCCCAATTAAACCTGATTAACCCTAACTTAACCAATTAATTGTAAAGAACCCCGATTCAACCTAATTGAACCAATTAATTGTAATTGAACCCCTAATTGAATGCCCTGATCCAACCGAACCCTAAATTGAAATAATTGAACCCCTCCTAATTGAACCCTAAATTGAATGCCCAAAATCAACCGAACCCTAAATTGAATCAATAGAACCCCCTAATTGAATCCTAAATTGAAGTAATTGAACCCTAATTAAACCCCAAAATTGAATGCCCTAATCGAATCGAACCCTAAATTAATGCCCCTAATAAATTAACCCCTAATTGAACCCTAAATTGAATGCCCTAATCCAACTGAAACCTAAATTGAACCCTAAATTGAATGCCCCAAATTGACTGAACCCTAAATGGATTCAATAGAACCCCCTAATTAAACCCTAAATTGATGTAATTGAACCCTAATTAAACCCTAAATTGAATGCCCGTGATCGAACCGAACCCTAAATTAAACTAATTGAACCCTAAATTGAATGCCTTAATATAATCGAACCCTAAATTGAAATAATTCAAGCGCATCAGATATGTGCATTTTGAACAATATTTTCCTATTTGAACATTGATAATTTGTTTGATAATTTTAGGTTGTTAATAGTGTATTTGAGAATTGTGATTATTGATCTGTGATTTTAGGTTGTTAATTGATGATTTTAGGTTATTAGCTGTGCATTTGAAGTAATTGCGATTATTAATTGATGATTTTAGGTTGTTAATTGTGCATTAAGCATTTGAGATATTGAGATTATTGACGGAGGATGGGACCCAATTGGATTGAATGTGTGATTTTTGTTAATTTTTATTGCATTGGGCAGCATTTGAGAATTGAGATTGTTGACAGAGGATGGGACCCAATTGGATTGAGATACCTGTTACGCAGACACGGATACCATGTGATCGACGGTGTCCGACATTTAAAAAATAAATATTTTAATAAATCAATTAACCTTAATTAATTAGCTCTAACGAGCCTAATTAGTTTTAATTGACCCTAAGAACCTAATGAAAATCAAAGTAGCTGTAATTACCCCAAATTAGCCAAAATGAACCCAATTACCCGCATATTGATTATAGTTAGCCTAATTAGCCGTAATTTGCACTAACATAATCCAATTAAGCCTAATTAGCGCTAATTAGGACTAATCAACACTACTCGGCACAATTAAATCCTAATTAGGACTAAATAACTGTAATTAGTCCTAATCAACCTTAATTAGCTATAATTATCTGAAACTAGCCCTCATTAACATTAATTAGCCCTAACATAACCCAATTAAGCCTAAGTAGCCCTAATTAGGACTAATCAGCACTACTCGGCATAATTAAACCCTAATTAGGACTAAATAACCCTAATTAGTCCTAATCAACCCTAATTAGCTATAATTAGGCCAAACTAGCCCTCATTAACATGAATTAGCCCTAACATAACCCAATTAAGCCTAATTAGGACTAATCAGCACTACTCGGCACAATTAAACCCTAATTAGGACCTAATTAGTCCTAATCAACCCTAATTAGCTATAATGAGGCCAAACTAGCCCTCATTAACATTAATTAGCCCTAACATAACCCAATTAAGCCTAATTCGGACTAATCAGCACTATTCGTCACAATTAAACCCTAATTAAGACTGAATAACCCTAATTAGTCCTAATCAACCCTAATTAGCTATAATTAATACTCGTAATTAACCCTAATAATACAGTTAGCCCTAATTAGCCCTTGTCCTTCCCATAATTACTCCATATTGCCCAGAGAAAGTTTAATTACTCGTTGTTTACAAACCCTGCCTTCTTTATATTAGTTGTTGTTTTGAGAAGTTCATTGGCAACGAGATGGTTCAACTCGTTGCCAACGAATTCTATTTAATGTGGAATTGGTAACTTAACAAGTAAACAGACATCTATTGGGTTTGGCGGAAGGGGGAGGGGAAGGGTGTTCAGGCTCTTGTACATGATGAGAAGGGGGTTCGTGGCATAGGTAGGAATGAGAAGGGACTCGGTTACTAACGACCTGGAAATGGTCGGTGGAACGGTTATAAAGACACATGGTACAAGTAATGGATACTGTTTAGTAAGTTGTAAGATTTTTTAAACAAGCAGGGTTAAGTTAATTGTTTGATTTTAATCTAAGCTGTAATTTGAATCATGATGTTTTTAAAACCATAAAACTGAAATTCCTTTGAGAGAGGTTAAAAGTTTGAGTTTCTCGTATCGTTTAGTTAATTAAGCTGCTGTATAATTGAATTATAACAAAATCAAGCCCAATTGTATTTTGCTTAAATCTAACTTAAATCAAATTCAAAATGGTTCAGCTGCGTTTTTTTGAATTGAAACGCTATTCGTTTTATTGAAAATTTTGCGAATCTTTAAGATGGTAAACATTGAATTTCTCACTATATTATTTATTTAGCTGAAGATTTTTATTTACCGCTCAATTGAATGCTAAATGTTTACCATGGATTTTTTTGCAAAAATAAAAAAAGAACAGAGGAAGTAGCTTATTTGAAACAATTTGAAGGAACCAAACTAGGGCTATAGCTCTTGTGAGCACAAATGGAGCTCAACTCTCCCACTTTCTTCTTTTTCTCTGAGGGATTGAACCTAACGGTTACAAGAACTGGGGGGGGGGGGGGGGGAGTTTGAAATGTAAAATTTTGGAGTAATTATTTAGAGAAAGTGTAAATATGAAAATGAAAGATGAAAATTTTGTAGTAAATGGGAGGGAGAGAGCATATCCATATCCATATCCATATACACATAGTAACAGTAGAATAGAGAAAAGTGTTGATATTTATTTATGAAGGAGGATGAGGTCATAGCTCTGACCTATACTCAGACGCACGTGCGGAAGAAGGACAAGGACGAGACGCACCGGGCGGGTGACTATATTTCAGATATTGCTCTCAATTTATTTAAGTTGTTAATGTTTTTTCTTTCCATCCTCAATGTCCGTTTCGTTAATTAATGCCCTAACATATCGTTAAACCACTATTTTTGCAGGCCTCGTATGAACAGCTAAGGGGGTTCGAGCAGCAGTCCGGACAGCCATCAGCGTCCACTAGTACAGCTGCGAGTACTGGGGGGTTGAAGCGATGGCTGGATACGTCGGAGGTCGTGAATCGGCCGAAAGGCCGCATACGCGCCCTGCCTAGCACGACTGCTCGTGCCGTGATAGGAGTGTCCCCACCCCTGCTGCCCCTCCACAGACACCGGCTCCTCGTCCTCAGTTGGACGACGAGGAGATCCAGCGCATTGCTACAGTGGTGGTGAGGATGATCAGGGAGCAGGGCACTGCTGGATAGGCCGAGCCGGCCCCGGATCAGCAGGATCCAGATCCGGGACTCGGCAACCCCTAATGAGCCCCTTTCCGTGCCCGTTCCTATCTTCCCCCTGCGCCCGGCTTGTACTCTTCTCCCCTCTCTTAACCGGCTGTATCCGGTTCCCAGCTTGTACATATATGAGTTTTTTTTTATAATAAATATTTTTTATAATTGATTATATATATTTCTTTCTGTATTGATTATTGCGCGTTGTTGTTGAGAATTGAAAATTGTATTACAGGTCTGGGTAATTGAAAAATAAAAAAAACTTTTCAAAAAAAATTGACTTTTTGCGACGGATTAATTCCGTCGCTAAAAGTATTCTTACAATTAGTTATTTAGCGACGGAACGCTAAAATATTTTATCCGTCACTAATTTGACAAAAAAGAAAATAAATTAAAATTCTAAAAATATAATTAGCGACGGATATTCCGTCGCTAATTAAAAATAAATCCGTAAAAAAAAATGACATATTTAGCGACGGATTTAAAACATTCCGTCGCTAAACTATTAGTGACGGGCTTTTATACGAGGGATTCTTAGCGACGGTGAATCCGTCGCTAATTTTTTTAGTGATGGATTTTGGGCTTTTAACGACGGATTTCCCCGTCGCTAAAAGCCTGTTTTCTTCTAGTGATCACCAACACGGAACCAGTCGATGCAAACTGATCTCGGCAGATCCCTTACGCTGCCAGCTTGGCGATCTCTTCCCCGGTGAGATCTATGACCACCGGCTCCCGATCTACGCCACGAGAAAAGTACCGCCGCTGTCGCCGAGTCCTCTATTTGCCAAGACAGTGTCGCTTCACCAACATCGCGCAGCCCAAGATTTCGACGCTGGAGGAAGTAGCGCCACCGCCGCAATTTCGAGCAGGGAAATGCAATCGGCGGCTGACACCAACCGTTTGTTCAGACAAGAGCCCCGTTGTCGCTATCCCGTTTGAGCCCGCATCGGGACGAACACCAATACCACTAGCGCGCGCAACGGCGCCACCCCTGTCTCTTTTACCCCGGTTGTAAACTGTCATAGGCGACAATCCTCCGGTCAACGAGGCAACGCCATGAGTCCTCTCGGTCCAGTCAACTCCACCGTGATTGGAAGCACCCTTGCCGTCTCGCTGTCATGACCAATAGCCGTCGAATCCAGCCTTGCACCGCCGCACACTACGCCGCCACCACTTCAGGCCACTGTGCCCTTTTATCAATGAAAGAAGGGGGTAGACAAGAGAGAAAAGGTCAATTCTTTTTTTTTTTTTACATTAACCCCCATAATTATGCATATTAGTATTTTAGACCCACATGGTATTCACCATTTGGACATATGCCATACTTTTTAAAGTATTAGTCTTTTTGGCTATGAAAAATGCATATTTATGATTAAGACCCAAAGAGTCTTATTTATTCAACCTGGGCCACACGCTTTTAAAAGTATTAAGCTTTTAATAGTAAAAAAAGCTTATTTAGATTAAAGACCCACAGGGTCTCATTTAAATTCGCAAGTGCTGCACTTTCTTTAAAGGCTGAGCACATTTCGTCATCTGTGTGTCGTTAAAAATTAAGCGACTATGATTTTAGGCACTAGCAAGTCTTCCTAAAGGCTGTTTCCTGTGCACTTTTATTACCTAGACTTCTTTAATTTTTTGTCTAGTATGATGCAGTTGCGTCCGTCGGCGTGAGCACATTACATGTCAAAGCTTCCGATTGATATGACAATTTAAGCTCACCTGCGACATGCAGTGCAACGCACCCCTGTCGGCTAACCGACAAAACCCTAATGGGGCACTATGACTAAAACACGGCTCTTAAATCAGGTGTTAAGAACATAGTTAAACTTGTAAGTTCATTCTTAATTATGTGTCAAAAACATAGTTGTATTTTTATATGCTTTATTACTACAGAGGCTATTTTTTTTTTAGTCACGTACTTTTATTTCTTGCAAGGGTTTAAACCATGCCTGCGAACATCAACGGTGGCGTATAAATCACTTCATAAGCAATGAACAAATTCATAGCACCTTGCGACTTGAAGTCGTGTTTAGGGTTTTTTGCTGCAGTATCTTGCCTTCTCAGCATTATATATAGTCTCATGGTCATACAGTGACCTCTATCTATGGCGTATTCACATTGCTGCTCATTGAGAAGCTAGTTCAACAATGATGGAAGCACACATGCTGCCACCGTATCTAATGAATCGGCAGCTATGCCTGACGAATTTCGTATCCTCTGGCTTTATATGCTCGTCCAATCTATCAGATGGATTATGGTCTTCTATATTGCTCTCACATGTCTTCTTGTGACCGGGCCCTACATGTAGGCTGAAAAGCCGTCTTTATATATCCACGTCTTCTCAAAGGCCGGGGGGCTTTATATTTTATGAGATCATTCTTATACAAGCTTAATGCCTTGTGTCTTATCAGACAGGGAGGTTCGCCACAGCGACCATATTATGGGCTCCATGACTCGCGCCTTCTTATTTGGCACCGCGACAACAAGGACGAGAAACCCCCGAGGGCACATACGACGAGAACTCTAAGTTCCGTCAAACCTCCAAGGGAGTGTACAACGAGAACTCTAAAGTTCTGTCAAAACCCCCAAAGGTGCGTACAACGAGGACTCTAAAGTTCCGTTAAACCCCCAAGGGCGCGTACGACAAGAACTCCAAGTTTCGTTAAACCCCCGAGGGCGTGTAAGACGAGAACTCTTAAATTTTGTCAAACCCTTGAGGGTAATTGCATGAGCTCCGGCTCCATCCGCCCCCGAGGGCGTGTACGACGAGAATTCTTAAATTCCGTCTAACCCTCGAGGGTAATTGCATGAGCTCTGGCTCCATCCGTCCCTGAGGGCGTGTAAGACGAGAATTCTTAATTTTTGTCAAACCCTCGAGGGTAATTGCATGAGCTCCGGCTCTATTGGCCTTCGAGAGCATGTACGATGAGAATTCTTAAATTCCGTCAAACCCTCGAGGATAATTACATGCGCTCCGCGCTCTATCCGCCTTCTAGGGCAGTCCCTCGAGGGACGAACACCCCTGAGATAGGATAGAGCTCGAGTTCTATCTAAACGGTTTAGCTTCAGTTCTAACCCGTGAAACGACAAAGGACTATGGGACTTCATCCCCCCACCATTCTTTGTTAATTCAAAATCCAGCCAAGCGTGAGTGCGAGGCTTCTTTGCCAGCTCTTAGCTGATGAAAAGAGTTCGCGACAAAGTAAAATGCAAGCATGATGTGGTCGACTCGAGCTCAAGACCACACACTTGCACAAAATGAACACCCTCCAAAAGAGAGGTGACCCCTCGAGGGGACATTCAAACACTTAGCACATGCAACAACTTGCATGCACAGCTTTGTGTCCTCTTCCGAGAGAGGCTACTATGGGGCACAGCCTCTAAAGGATCTCGAGATCCCATGATTCATTTTTTTAAAGATGATTCTGAATAGCCTACTCAGGCGACATTCTAAGACTTAGCTCTCAAGAGCTAGGGTTCTAGTGCCCTACTTGGCCAAAGTTCTAAGTCTTAAGCTCCCACTTAGGTCGGAGCACATGGAAGAGAGAAAATATTGTTACCCCTACAAGTGGATGAGAATCACTTACAAATCTGATGCGTGTCTCAAGACATCAGGTATAAACTTCCTCAGCCAAACATTTTGGCTAAGGAAGTGGGGGGCTTATGATATAACTCAAATATAACTCCCAATAATTGGGGGACACCCGGCGAATCCCAGTCAAACTGGGAGATTTATGATTATCTTATCAGGATTCTAAAAGAGTCTTTAGAGATTGTGACGTGATCCTCGAGGATCCTAACACATTTGGCCCACAACCCAGTCTTACTAGGACTCTCGTCCTACAGCTATATAAAGGAGTCTACCCCCAGGTATGATGACAATTACACAATTCATGCTTTTTCAGAGTTACTATTCTGTAGTTGCGCTGACTTAAGTATCGGAGAGTTCTCCCTCAGGAACCCCATCCGGCGATCACTCGTTTTGTCTTGCAGGTCATCGGTTTAGGCTCGGGTTTTGCAATTTACGCGGAGCATGTTTTTAGCAGTAACACCCACCATGTCTGTTTATGATGTCTGCAAGAGTAAAAAATATTGCATGATTTTAGATCAGGTTATCGGGATAGTTCATGATGATACAATATTGACTCGCCTTAGGAAATAAAAAAATTGCTTAGAAAGTTGTTTGTAATGATTGAGCCTGAGTAGTGACCTTCATCATTGTACCATTACAAACATTCAATTCAAGGGTTGATTCCAACTTTATACTCTATTTTCCGCCTTCAGCTTCCTTTTCGGATCATCTTCCTAACTACCGAAGGAAGCAAGTACGTTTGTGAATGCATGTGAAAGTGGAGGACAATTTCGTGTCTACAAAACTGTCCCACCTGGAATATTTACTCCAGGCATTGCCATCAATGGTGGGCCTGTGAAGTGGACTCCATCAGATTCTCTCCCACTGTCACATCCCCCTCCTATCTGATGCCAACATTTAACTACCAACCTATGTCTCAGGATTCTGCTAACCAAGAAATTCCCACTTTTCTTTTGCGTATTCCTCGCTTTTCCTCCTTTGCTAAGGATTCCTGGGGTGAAGATTAGTACTAATTCATTGGCTTTCTGGGCCAAGTTTTCGCAGACCGAATGACTTGGGAGGTAGAAACTAAGCGTGAGCCTTGTATTGGGCAGCATCTCTTTTGAACTTTTTGTAACTGATTGGATGAGCAAAAGGAGATGCCCACTTCCTCCCACTTTGTGGTACCATATACCTCCATCAACCACCCTCGAAAACAACTGAAGTGACTTTTGTTTGCTGAAGATTTTCGTGTTTGTACTGATGGTAGTAAGATGCTTTTAGTACCGTTGAAGGAAAGTGAGTTTCTATTTATTATTTATTGAAGTTTGATGTCCAATTTAAAAATATGCCTAAGAGAAGGAGAAACTCGTCTATTAAAGCGTGGTAAGATACAGAATACGGTCGAGAGCTATGTTTTGTCATAATAGCACTTATATTTGCTAACCAGACAGAATACCAAGGCATTTAAGATTGTTGTAAAAAGATATGGTTGCCCTTCACGTTCCTTTTCCTTTCGTTTTCTTTCTCAGTCTCTCCCTACTCTCATTACCGCCACACACGACCACCGCAAGTCTATCCCGCCGCTGCCATGCACAGCCCAACCACCACCACTACCCACCTACGCCCACCTCACAATTAACTACCCGTCGTGGCACCAACCCAACACCACCAACCACGGTACCACCCAAACACCATCAACCACAATCATGGCATCACCTAAACATCACTTACCAAAATCACTGCACTGCCCCAACTCCACTAACAACAATCACTATACCACTCCAACACCGTTAGAGGTATCAAAATGGGTCGGGAGCCCGTTGGCCAAGCCCAATCCAACTTCAAAAAAGCTCTGCCCTGCTTGCTTGTTAGATGAACAGTGGATGCTCGGGTCCAAAGGGCTTATGGCAGACCTAACCTGGGCTTATGAACAACGCGGCCTAACCCGCCTCGTTATAAGACAAAATACATCTGACTCCAAGCATGATCTAAGCCTGGCTCGGCCCGTTTCACCCAAACTTTAAAATTTTCCTTCCAATAGCCAGATTTTTTGAAAATTACAGTTTTACCCCCTCCAACAGCTATATAATGGCTAGTTTCAGGGATAATTTTGTCCAACCTTTTTAATAACTTTTTTTTTATAGTTTTACATTTTTTCCCTCCCAACAAATACAAACGGCTAGTTTTAGGGGTATTTTAGTCTTTTATGAGTTTTGAAAAATCTATAATTTGATTTATTCTCTTCACATTTTTCACACCAATTCACAACTCTGTCATATCTACATTCTACAAGCTTTGTTGTGCATTCTTATTTGTTACTGAGTACTAACCCTCTGAATTTTTCAAATACAAGCATTCTTTAATTATTAGTCCTTATCTTTTGGCTAAACAATATTATTTAGTACTTTTATTCCTTCACTATTTGATTAGTCTTACCAATTTTGCTTTTT
This sequence comes from Escallonia herrerae, assembly GCA_033070095.1. Lineage (NCBI taxonomy): Eukaryota > Viridiplantae > Streptophyta > Magnoliopsida > Escalloniales > Escalloniaceae > Escallonia > Escallonia herrerae. Next base: position 188,504 of record JAVXUP010000710.1, read on the forward strand.
ATTACTCTCAAACATTTTAAAGAATATGCCTAGTTCAAGATTATCAAAATCACGTAGCTAAAAACATCCAGTACCACGAACAACACAAGAACCTCAAGAGCAATCAACAGTGGGTATATAGACGCACGATATTCTTTGACGTTTAACCTAAACATTCCTGATTGTCAATAAACACCTTCATAAGATCAACAATATTTTAGTCATGAATGCAGTTCGGTTGGCAACACTAATACTCCTGAGCCCATTTTTCAGCCAACAATGCTCATCGAGAAGAAGGACTGAGCAATTCTGCCTCACGTCCGCCAGAAGTCCAACAGGTAGATAGAAAGCTCAAAGCTAAGTGTTGGGAGCATTTTATAAAGGTTATGTTGATGGCGTACTCGAAGCTCAATATAAATATTGTTTAAATATTTTACTTGTGATAGCAATAATCCACATCTTAGTAGGCATTAGATGCCATGTGCATCTTCACAAGGCCATCTTGATGAGTGTCAAACACAATTATCTTTTGACGGTTTATTTATAATTAGTGACAACAAAGAGACAGTCTTATTGAATTTGTTGTGCACCATGAATAACCTTTTAATTTTGTTGATAATGAAAAGTATGCGAGATATATGAATACTTATGTCCAACCTATGTATAAAACGGTTCAAAAAAATACTACTATGTCTAATGCACTTAAAAATATTATGTTGCTAAATAACGCTTAATTGATTATTTTGTAAATTTTGATGGTAAAGTTAGTCTTACGTCTGATGTTTGGAGATCTTCTTATACTATGCTTAATTACTCTTGTGTGAGAGCACGTCAGATTGATTCCGTTTAGGTTATGCATCAGAGAATAATTACTTTGAAATCTTTCCATATCCACATGATGCATCACACTCCAGGTGGGTAACTTCGACAATAAAGAGATTATTCGTAATGATGGGAGTTCGGTAGATGTACTTTTCTACCATCCTTTGAAACATATAGGCATCCCTACTGACCGACTCACTGTCCGATTTTTCCAATCACCATGTGACAGTAAAGGGAATCATAAGTTTTTCTGTCACCACATGGTCTGCATCTCGTCGGCCTACAACGCCATGTTCAAATGTATTGGCCTTAATTAGTTGAAGCCGTGGTATCCACATACCATTTAAAGATGTAGTTTCCTACCGAGCACGACATAGGCAAAGTGAAATTCAACTAGACAATAGCACAGTTATGCAATATTGCAGCATGTCGGGTAAAAAGCAAGGAAACACTCGTCATTGAAGATTTAAGAGATGAAACAAAGATTCAAAGAGAAAATTCAACCAAAGATGCACTAGACTTTGAGCTTTTTCCAGGAAATAATAAAAAGACCATTTGGGTCAGATCAAGGCTCAAGGAGGACATCACATTCAAGCTTGCCAACCTCCTAAGAAGCTGTGTCGATATCCTTGCCTGGACAGCTGCTGATATGCCAGGAATTGATCCAGAGGTAATCACACATTGATTAAACATCGACCCAATCAAAAAGCCCATCAAATATAAGAAGTAAACTTTTGCTCTGAAAAAATAGATCAAGATCGAAGAAGAAGTGGACAAACTGTTGAATGCTGGCTTCATTCAAGAAATCCACTATCCATAATAGAGAGCCAATGCTATCATGGTTTTGAAACCTGGCAGAAGATGGAGGACATGTATTGACTTCACATACCTCAACAAGGCGTGCCAAAAAAATAGCTATCCCCTGTTAGTGATAGACCTCTTCATCGGTGCAACTTCAGGACATGAGTTATTGAGCTTCATGGATGCATACTCCGGTTACAATCAGATCATGATGTACAAAGCCGACACCCCTAAGACATCATCCATCATGGAAAAGGTGCTCTGTGTTATGAGGTAATTCCCTTCGGGCTCAAGAATGTAGGAGCCACCTATCAGCTCCTTGTCAACCACATCTTTTACGACTTAATTTGGAAAAGTATAGAAGCTTTATGTGGACAACATGCTGCTGAAGAGCATCAAAGCCAATTTCCAAGTAGAAGACCTTAGGAAACCTTCGATATCCTAAGAAAGTATGAGATGAAGCTAAACCCACTCAATTGCGCATCTATTTAGGGGGCATACGTTTACGTTATTCATTTTCTATTTTCATTCTTCATAATTTTCATATTCAGTTAGAAAATGCATTCTTGTACTTTATTATTTTCACAAAAAATTTTAGCTACTTTTTCTGTCGGATTTGTGTACCTATATCATTGTCATTTTCACTTTTGTACTTGTATCCCTTATTATTTATGATATGAAGCTATCCTACAAGCCCCACACCCTACCCCACCCCCTCTCTGCCCTTTCCAACGAGCTTCCCTATCTACCGTTACCCCAAGATGCGAGACTTTCATGGCTTCCAGATAAAGGCAGGGGCTTCAAGATAGGCGACTGCCATGGCTTCTAGATGAACACACGAATTCAAGATGGGCTTCAAGATGGACCACTGCCATGGCTTTCGCCGCCCCAGAAGGTGGTGGTCTAAATGACGATAAACGAATTGATTGGAGAAGATATATATATATATATATATATATATATATATATATATATATATATATATATATATATCTTTACCTACCAGATCTATTTTTTTGTTGTTTGAAATGGTGTTACGGTGGTTAGATTGGCCGTTGTGGGTTGTGATTGGAGAAGACGGTGTTACGATTATGGGTGGTTTATGGTGGCTGTGTGGCAACGAAATGGCCGAAGGAGAAGAGGTTTGAGTGTTAAGTGGTGGGCATGGTGGCTGTGGTGTGATTCTTTGTGGTGGTTCAGTGACGGGTCTGGTCTTTTGAGGTGGTGCCATGGTGGTGCTAGGGGAGAGAGGGGGGGGGAGGAGGAATCTGATGTGTCAAATTAGGAGAAGACTTGTTTGGTTTTTTCCGACATTGAGTTCACTTGGTTGGAAAAAGGTGAAAACAACCTTGGGGTGTTTTCATTTTTTTCGCTATTGTTTGGATTTTTTTTATCCAAAACGAAACTGAGAAAAGATAAAAGTACATGAAAAAAGCTTTTTTTTCCTCATCATTACAAAAAACAAAAATGAAATTGGGTAAACTTACAGCCCCTTAGCAGCTGGATATTCTTGGGATTCATGGTCTCTCAGCACGACATCATAGGTGAATCCTGAAAAAATAAATGCTATCTAAGCCATGACTCCTCCAAGAACCATCAACTAAGTGCAATAGCTGACGCCACTTTGGGAAGGTATATGTGTCATTCAGCGGAGATATGCCTCCCTTCTTTAGATCTATCTAACTTGCTAAAGACTTTATCTGTACAAATGAATTCTAATACTCCCTCGATGAGTTAAAATGATACCTATAAGCTACTCCCCTCCACACCAAACCATTACTTGGAGAGGATCTTTTCCTCTACCTCTCCATATGTGAAGTTGTGGTTGGCACCATCTTGGTCAGAGAGGAAGACATCATGCAATAGCCAATGTAAAACACGAGCAAAATTCTGCTGGTTGTTGAGACTATATACCCTAAGATCGACAAGGTGGAGTTGGCCCTCATCATATCGGCGGGGTGCCTTCCTCCTTAGTTTCAATCCCATATGATAGTAGTGTTATCAGATCAACCACTCTAAAAAGTTTCTTCAAAATTTAGAAGCATGAGGTAGATTGGTGAACTAGTTAGTCAACTTGGGCGAATTTGACATTTAGCATCAACCCCGCACCAAGACCAGCACTGCTGCTTCCAAGTGCTGAAGAGCCATCGAAACATACTGTCTACAGGCTTGAAGCTTTTAAGAGGACCAATTCTCATCAGTCCAAAAAAATTCGTCATCGAGTATATTCTCCGAATTGACTTTCTGGCATCTGACAATGAAGCTGAATATGAGCCCCTCCTCACTAGGATACAATTAGCTAATGCCTTGAAAGTCGATTCTTTTATCTTACTAAAACGACTCCAAATTGGTTGTTAACCACCTTCTGAGAGAATCTCAAGCACAGGAAGACGGGATAATACGGTATCTCTAGCTCGTCAAGAGTTCTGCTATAAAGTTCAAGAACTTTACTATTCCCCATGTCCCATGAGATAGAATAACCAAGTCAATTATTTATCAAGGCTAGCCTATACAGATCTTTTTGAGTTTTCACGGACAGTCTACATTGAGCTCCTTAAGGCGTGTAGCATCAACATCAAGGTTGATGTTGCCGTTATCACTAGAGATGTTGGATGTATCCAACGCTCTAATATCCCACAATTAGAGAATTGAAGACAAGAACAAAGTAAGAAACCTTTGTGTTAAATCTTCGCGTTATACCTTGGTTGAAGGTGTTCTCTCTAAAAAAATAGCCTCCCATATTTCAAATGATTACGCCCACCTAAGTCTAGCTATGATTCGAAAACCCACGAAGGCATTTGCAGATAACATTTATTATGAAGAGCCTTAGCATACCAAGTACCAAGGCAAGGAAATTACTGGCACAGAATGCAAAAGTACGCAATCCATTTCAATAAAGCGATGCGACAACTGCCAAAAAATTTCCCTTGTCTCCTTTACTTAAGTTACCTCACTGAGCTCCTCGGCCTCTCTAATCCCTTTGGCAATGTGGGGCACGAATTGGGCCATTTTCCCATAACCCGAACAACTGAAGCTTTATGATAGTAGCTATCGACTAATTCACAAAACAAGCCAAAGTTGAACCTTTGGCTACCATCATGAAGGCCAACTGCAAAAAAAATTCTGGAAGAGGTTGTTTGTCGCTTCAAAATTCCCAAGGCCCTTATCATAAATAATGGAAAGCAATTCAACAACTCTAACTTTCAGGATTTTTGTGAAAACTTGTTAATCAACCATCACTTTACTTCGGTAGCCCATCCACAATCCAATGACAGACATAAAACATGAATAACAGTATTTTCAAGGGTTAAAGAAAAAAATTAGATGACACTAAAGGTTATGTAGGTGGATAAAATCTCCAAGATACTTTAAGCGTACATAACCACTCCATATTTTGTCATGGGAGAAACACCTTTGCTACTTTGCTTTGGGACAGAAGCTTACTCCCTGTGGAAATTGGCCTTCCAAATGTGCAAATTCTTCACTTTGACAACAATGAGAATGAAGCCAATCTCAAAGGGAACCTTGACCTCTTGGAGACGATGTTAGAGTTCAAGCTCAAGATCGATCACTCTCTTTCAAGCATCAAACAGTCTGCTATTACAATTGACAAGTACATTCAAAACTTCCTCGTGCTGGGGACTTATTACTTTGCAAGTTAATAGTTTTTAATCAAAATAGGGTTGCTTTTGAACCGAGTTCGAGCCAAACAGGGGCATGTTCGAGCACGGTTAGTATACTTTCAAATATCGCTGAACTCAATTCGTGTTCATTACTGCTACCTGAAAATTGGTGTACGAACTCGACTCGAGTTCCTTACTAGAAAACTTGGGCTCAACTCGACTTCTTCATTTAACGCGATTTAGATCCTACTGTTCCGATCCCAGATCTGATCCCAGATTAAGAGTCTGATAGAAACGGTGATGTTATTGCACATATGATCGCTGGCTTGCGGGTATATAAAAGGGAGAGAGGGGGAGGGGGGAGAGAGAGATTGTGTGGGTGCATTTCTCTGGAGGCGTTAAGAGAGAATGGAGAAATTTGTGCAGGCACCTCTTTGAAATTAGGGAGGTGAGGGGAAAGGAGGAGGGAGAAGAGAAGCCGGGAAGGAAAGGCTTAGTGTGGCTGAGAGGTTATTAGGGTTCTTTAAATGGACATGAGAGAGTTGGGTTACATGTAAGAAATGCTTATATTTAGTATTGGGCTTGGATTTTATCTCATTATGTTAAGGCCATTTAAAGATAATTTATAAACATATTGTTAATTTCATTATGCATTAAAAATAAAATAAATTTTATATTATTTGGACGAGCTGTTCATGAACACATTCTTGTACACTTTCACGTGGTTCATGCTCAACACATTTATTAAATGAGCTCTAAAAAGTTATTCATGTTCGGTTCATTTATTAACAAACAAAAATGAATGAGCTTTAGAGGAAACAAACGACGAGTTGTTTGTAAACAACTAGGTTTATTTACAGCCCTATCTAAAAGTAGTCGTGGGAAAGCTATCTCCAAATTGGGAGGGACCGTGTCACATCTCAAAGGTACTAAAGCCAAACACTTGCACCTCATAAACGCTCTCTGGAAAACCCATCCCCCACTTCAAAAATACAGATAATATGCGAAAATACTACTAGTGGTCTCACGCCTCAAGACAAGACATTCCTTTTTTTTTATGGCATGGGGTGGGGGTGGGGGCAAGGGGCTCAAGCAATAAAGAGTTCTTCTAATTGCTTGCATTTTTTGTCCACCCACAAAAAACACATCCTTTTTATTTTTACAGTATTCCTTTTGTTATTAGATCTAGTAGAAATCTCTTCGGTAGATGTTATCTTTGCCTAAGCAATAAAGACTTTTATATAAGTAATCGATTATGAAGCTTATGTATTACATGGACACCCCCAAGGGTGATAAGATAGAGCTCAAGCTCTACCCATACGGTTTAGTCAAGCACTAAACCGTGAAACGACAAGGCATTTTGTGGGACATCATCACCCCACCAGTCTTTGTCAATTCAAAATCTCGCCAGGCCAATGGATAGGCCATTTTGGCCGGGTCTTAACTGATGATAAGAGTTAAAGTGAAACTTAATGCTAGTAAGATGTGAAAAAGCTCCAATTGAAAAAACACACTTGCATACAAACAACCTCTAATGATGAAGTAAAAGATCCTCTAGCGGGTATCTAGATACTTGCAAATAAAAGTTAACAAATAGTTCAAGCCTTACACATAGCTAAGTATCAGACAAGATGGAAAATAATCCCAAGACTTAGGAGTATCCTATTGCTGGTCTCCAATCTGTGCCTGCGATGCAGCTCCCCTAGCCTCAGTAAGCATAGCAGTCTCTTTTAAAGGCGAAGCAGGCACAATAATGTATTCAAGGGAAGCTCTGGGAACTTCTGAAGGACCAAGTTCTTGGACTTCTAAAAAGTAAGCTCAAAGATCTCCATATCGTCATCTGTACGCTACTTCAGTCATTCGTCGCTAGCAATGCTTTCAAGATACGATTGCATGGCCTTATTTATAACCTTGGCTTCATTGTTCTTGGCTATCTCGTATTTCTTCTCGAGCCTAATGACTTTGGAGACCAGCTCTATCTTCTCAGCAGCCAGATCCTTAGGAAACTAGTCCTACTCCTAAGCCTTAACCAAGGCTTCTCTCTTCCCCCATTCTGCTATAGCTGCCACCTCTTTTGCCATTTTGAAGTGTGCAAGCATTTGACTGTTGTAGGCGTACGCCTAAAAAAGAAGTTTAGTTAGACGAGTTATAGATAATGGCAAAAAAAAAAGAATCCATTAAATTGCAAATATCTACATTGTATGCCGTTTGAGCATGGGCAAAGGCAAAGGATTCATACATTTTGGTCTAAAGAATTTTTTTGTCGCCAGGGAGAATGTTGTAGGCTAGATGATGTTCTGAGATATGGGCATTGGGCATTCCCATACCCCCTCTCTTTAACGTCCACCGAGGACGAAAGATTAGATCTTCGTCTATGTGTAGACTAGACCTTCTACGATAGGGGGATGGGGGAGGTTGATCTAAATGGAGAAATCCCAGTCTTCATAGGGAATGGGGACAAGTCTACAACATGTTTCTTTTTCCATTGGCCATTTCTACACAAGTCAAATGAAGGAATCAATAAGACATGTATTCAAGAAAGGCACAAAAGTGAAAATAAGCACTCAGTCTTACCCAAGCTACCAACTTTAATTGGAATTCCTCGTTAATATGGATTTACAGGGTATAATCCCACTCTACTGCAATTCCTCCTCAATAAGGGGAGCAGCAAGGGAAGGACCTCCCCTCAACCTGATGTGGTCAAAAAGTCAGTTTGTAAGAGCATCCATAGCAAGCATTACTTTATTCTCGATCTCCTTCTAGTGGCCATTCCACTTTCGAGGAAATCCTTAGGGTTATCTTTTCATTTAATGAAGAAATACATAGAATTCTGGCCCTTGTTGGACTTAGGGAACCTTTAAGGATTTTATGCTTGTTATGTATGCAATACCACCCAGGACATCCCGCAACATTTTTTAGAAGCACATTTAAACTAATCTTCATGAAGTCCTCAACTTCCAGCTTAAAACTAGAAGTCTGCACCAAATAGATCAATCCCACTAATTTTCTCTAACCAATGTGGACAAGTTGGCATGACGCGAATCTTATGATGATTAAATAATGTGCAGGCAAAAGGATGAAGAGAGAGGTTGAACCCAGACCTCACTTGTCCCTTGTACATACATGTCCTAGTCTCAGTCCCGTAACATGTCAATTCTTACAGTTCTAGAAGCCTAGTAGTGACCCATGGGCAAAGGGAATTCTTCTAAGAGTTCTTATATCTCACTCTTTATTACGTTTATCGTCAATAGTAAACCAAGTGTTGTCAATCTCTTTCTCTTCTGCTTTTTCTTTGGTTTCTTCTAACTCATCCTATGAGCCTTAAGTTGTTTATGTTGAGGGCTAGAAGTTCCAATCCTAGTTCTAGAGCTAGAAGCCTCACTAGTGGATGACGAGGAGGTACTTTCCATGGGTTCCTCTCTCGTAAAGCTAAATCTATCTGAAGAAGCAGACATGCTACTACAGGTAGGGAATGTAAATGCTACAAAATAGAAAGCTAAACTGAATGAAAAATAAGAAAAGGAAAAAAAAGGAACTTACTTGATGAGAAGACAACAAACTTGAAGAAATCAAGAGTTAGTTGCAAATGAGGCTTATCACTTCAATATAAGGATAGCCTCTTTAGAAACTGCTCCCATATGGGGATAACCACTCACTTTCCTCTTCTTAGCACGATCTTAAAACATGACATTTGAAATTCCTACCAAATTGAATTATCCTTCCCTGTGTTAGCTGATAAAAATAAATAAAAGAAAAGGAAATAATGATGATGATGGAATTTCCATCCTAAAGCTCCTAAGAGCTTAAATCTAAGACATCTGCCGGAGCACAAAGCCATTCTAGCATGGATCCCAAGTAGAGATCTTGACACAATTTTATCTCCTTAAGCTCCCAAGAGCTTAAGATTGAAGCATCTCTTCTAGCACAATGCTATCTGAGCACTACTCTAAGTAGACAATTTGATAGAATTCTCATTCTTAAGCTCCCAAAAGCTTAAGTCTAAGACATTTGCCCGACCACCATGCCATCCGATCACCATGCCCGAACAGACAAATTTATATAATTCTAGCTTTTTAAGCTCCTAATAGTTCCAAGTCTAAAGCGTTTGCACTAGCACGCTCCTATTCGATGCCTGATCAGGCACTTAGACAGAGTTCCTATCCGTAAGCTCTCATAAGCTTTAGTCTAAGACATCTACTCGAGCATGAAGCTATTAGAGCATGGATCCCAAGTAGAGTTCTTGATAGAATTTGAGCTCCTGAACCTCCCGAGAGCTTAAGTTGAAGCGTCAACTCGAGCAAACGGCTATCCAAACACGGCTCCTGAGTAAACAATTTGATATTATTTCCATCCTTAAGCTCCAAAGAGTTTAAATCTAAGACATTTGCTCGAGGATGATGCTTTTCGAGCACCACACCAGAGTTGACATCTTGATAGAATTCTAGCTTCTTAAGCTCTTAATAGTTCAAGTCTAAAGGGCTTACCAGCACACGACACCTTTGTTGACACCTTAGATAGAATTCTCGGCCTTTAGCTCCCAAGAGCTTAAGTCCAAGACATCTGCCCAAGCACGATGCCATTCGAGCACCACGCTCCAGCGAACATCTTGGTAGAATTCTAGCTACTTAAGCTCTCAAGAGCTCAAGTCTAAAGTATCTGCCCAAGCACGACGCTATCCTATCATGATGCCCCAGCAGACACCAATCCTTAAGCACCCAAGAGCTAGTCCAAGACATCTGCCTCAGCATGATGCTATTTGAAGACCACGCCTGAGTAGACATCTTGATAATATTCTAGCTCTTTAAACTCCTAAGAGATCAAGTACAAAGTGTCTACCCTAGGACGATGCTATCCGAGCACAACGCCCAAGCAGACACCTAGGTATAATTCCTATACTAAAGCTCCCAATAGCTTAAGTCGAAGGCCTCTGTCCGTGCACGATGTTATCCGAGCACAGCTTTTGAGCAGACACTTTTGCAAAATTCTAACTCTGGATAGCTCCCAAGCAGCTGCACAAGCAGAGCAACTTGCCTAAGCATAACATGCCTGAGCATAGTTCTCGAGCATCATGCCCGAACAAGCTTCCAAGCAACGCATTTGAGCAAAGCTCTTGAGCAGCGTGCCCAAGCACTACATGCTTGAGCATCATGCCCAAGTACAGCATGTTCGAGCATAGCTTTTAAGTATCGTGCCCAAGCACAACATTCCTGAGCACAGCTCCCGAGCAACGTGCCCGAGCATAACTCCTAATGAGTGTGCCCGAGCAAAATTCGTAGCAGCGTGCCGGAGCAGAGCTCCCAATAGCGTGCCCAACAGAGCTCTCAAGAGCATGCCAGAGCACAGTATGCTCGAGCTTAACTCTTGAGCAACGCGTCTGAGCCCATCTGGTCCGAGCAGACACTTCCAAGTACACTGACTAAGTGGCCAAATCTCTAGCACTTCTTACGTTTTGCTCCAAAAGTAGTGGGCATTATGATATAACTAAAATTTCACTCCCAATCAGCGAACAACACGTGTCACCTATGACTTTTGGTCATGTTTGGTCAAACTATGGAATTAGTAGTTTCTGTATTGGGTGAATTAGGTTACTAAAGGGATTCTAATTCGATCACTAAGGATCAGGCCCAAGGCCTAGCCGTCATTCCTAATTCTATTAGGGTTCTAATACCCATGCCTCTATAGAAGGGACTCTCCCAGTTACATGAACAACTATTCACACACATACACACCATAATTCTAGATTTGTCATAGTTCTACCATATAGCTACGCTCTGACTTGAGATCGGATACCAAAAAAAGTCAAGGACTTCTCTCTCTACACCACAATAAGTAAGTAAGCATATTCATATTGGGTGTACTCAAGGGATATAAATATACTTCCAATCTCTCATATCATAACTAAGAGAAATTACAGTAATTCAACGGTCCCCAACCGTCATCCATATATATATATATATATATATATATATATATATATATATATATCATGATTCAACGAGTAAAAGCCATTACACATAAAAGCCTGAAATTTTTAATGCAGTACTGTATCTTAACCGCGGCCTTCTTGAGACCAATGCTCAAGACAACGTTCCTAACAATAACTAATTCCCACAAAAAATAGATTTTGAAGCTCAAAAGTGAAATCCCAATAACTTGATACAGATATGAACTTTGTCGTCTAAAAAGAAATAATGGTTCGGCACTGACCCCTTGAAGTGTAATCATCGATTCGTCAAACCCCATAGGCATCACATAATCCGCCGTAACCACCAAAAACGTCTCCTCAATCAACAACCAAATAACCACCGTGGGGAATTTGGTGAGGTTGAGAAATGGGTTTCCTTGCATTGTGCTAAAATGGTAATTCATGATGTGAATCATGGGGGCCTTTGTGAGGATACAGATGACTATGGGCTGCAAGGTGGAGAAGGCTGTGGTAACAGGATTAGTGTGGTGGTGATCTTGTGGTGTCTATGATGCAAACATTGGTGTCAAAAAGGATGGTGGTGCAATGGCCGCAGCGGCGGCCATGATCATCGTTGATTGGGGGGGGGGAGATGATGGGTTTTGACTCGGAAAGGAATTTTCTTTATTATTTTCATAAGATATATCTCGAGAAATTTGCCTTCTTTTTATGTGAATGGTAATTATTTTCTGTAAACAGTTCTCAATAAACATGCTAAACATCAGAAAATTCAAAAAATATTTTCAAAAAAATTTTCATAGTCAAATAAGCAGGCCAAAGTATTCAAATCTATAGAAAGCACACAAAAGTTGGCTGTTTGTTCAGTTGTGTAAGGGCATGAACAACAGAAGCAGTGTAATTTCTTACTTGCTCTGCTATTAGGGAACTTACTATTTCTTGGACTGGGATGATGAATCCCCATAGCAATGTGCAAGAACTATACCAGTAAACTAATTGGCTTCAGAGAGAACTACGAAAGAAGAAAATTTACATTCAAACTTGTGCCACATTCAATGCATGAATTGCTAGAACCGATTCGACAATTAATGCTCTTAATCAACCCATAAGAAGGAAGAGATGCCAGACACACCACAAAAAAAAAAAATCTCAATACATCATCGGAAACAAGTAATAGCTAGAGTTATTATTTTCTGTGAGTCTCGTTACGACTACCTGCTGCATGTTATTTTTTTGCTAATAAAACTCTTGTGATTGTACTTACTGATTACGCAATACGCTCGCTATTGCAAGCGATACACCAACTTAAATGCATAATATAAAATGGGGCAATCTTAGATGTGTTGTGTGAATCAAGTACAACTGTACAAAGGGTGAAAACGTAAAATTCTAAATAGAGATATTTTTGGGAGGGTGATATGGCATGGCCCTAGAGTTGTCAAACGGGCCGGGCGGCCCGCGGCCCGACGGGGTTCTGGCCCGGGCCCCGTGCATGAACAGTAGCGGCCCCAGCACAGCGGGCTTGGGGCCTGGGCCTGGACCAGGCCTTCATTTGCTCCGAAAAAGCCCGGCCCGGCCCGGCCCGGAAACGGGTTTGGCCCGGCCCGAAGTCGGCCCGGGTCTGGCCCGGTCTGGCCCGGTCCCGGGTCTGGCCCGGGTCTGGCGGCCCCACATATTTGAATTTTTTTGTTTTTCCCCCCTTTCTTCCACCCCTTTTCCAAAATTCCACTTTTACCCCCCCAACAGCAATATAACGGCTAGTTTGGGGGGTATTTTAGTCTAACCTATATTTTTCAACTCCTTTACACTCTTACCCTCCCCAACAACTATAAACGGATAGTTTGTAGGGGTATTTTGGTCTTTTGTGAAGTTTCTAAAATCTATAAATTCACACCATTTCTCTCTAATTTTTCACACCAATCTTCTTACTCTCTCTTACCTAAACATTCTATATTTCTACAAGCTTTGCTACTATTTTCCTCTCCAATTACTACTCTTGCTAATTACTACTAGTATTTACTAATTAGTACTCTTGTTTATTAATTACTAGTCTTGCTAAATTCTTTTTAATTACTAACTCTCTAATATTTGTTACTCGTTCATTCTTTTAATTGTTATTTCTTATTACTACTCTTATACTTGTGTATTTAGTTACTCTTACAAAGTTTAGCTCGAAATATGGCTGGATTATTGAAGAAAATGAGGCGTGCATCGTCATCACGAAAAACATCATCATCATCGCAAGCACCACCACCAGCACAAGCGCCAGCGCCACGGCCATCACAAACACCAATCCAAGCACCAACACAACCATTCGTTCCTGGACGAATGAGTACAGGCTGTATGATAGATACCCAAGCCAATTGGGAGTTCAATCAAAACATTCCAGATTTTGAATACACGCCTGATGAAGACCCCCCGCATTATAGTCAAGGACGCAGCTCGGTTGGCGAAGCTACTACTCCGTGGCATAATCTCAACCCTATGCCTGGTCATGATGAAGAAGGGCCGAGCAATGCCTCCGGTAATGAGCCAGAAGTCCAAAAGGGGAAAAAAAAGAAAGCCGAGTGTTGGAATCATTTCGATGTAGTTATGGTGGACGGCATCCGAAAAGCTCGATGTAAGTACTGCGCTAAATTATTTTCGTCTGGTAGTGGTAATGGACATCTTAACAGGCATTACCCTCTGTGTGCACCTCGACAAGGCCACGTCGAACCTACCCAAACGCAGTTATCTTTTGACGGTAAGTTATTTGTTTATAATCAGCGAGAGCAAAGAGACGGTCTCGCTGAATTTGTTATTCATGATGAACAAGCCTTTTCTTTTGCCGATAATCCTAAGCACTCTAGATATATGAACACATACGTTCAACCTTTGTACAAAAAGGTTCATAGAAACACAACTAGATCCGATGCACTCCGACAGTACAATGCTGCTAAAGCACGCCTTATCGATTATTTCGATAAATTTGAAGGTAAAGTTAGTCTTACTTCTGATATTTGGCAATCTCTTTATACTTTTGTTAGTTATTCTTGTGTGACCGCTCATTGGATTGATGTAGATTGGGTTATGCACAAGAGAATCATCGCTTTCGAGCACTTCCCTTATCCGCACGATGGAATGAACATTGCTATTCTTATATTAAAAGCATGCACCACATTTAAAATTAAGGATAAGATTATGAGTGTTAGTTTTGATAATGCTTCTAATAATAAAGTTGCTGTTGCAGCTTTAAAGGAGACGCTTCAACCTGTACTTAATGGTGAATTATTTCATGTTCGCTGTGTTTGTCACATTATTAATTTAATTGTTCAAGATGGTTTAGCTGCTGCAGGAGATATTCTTCTCAAAATGAGGGGTATGACAGCGTATGTTAATAGCTCGAGTCCGAGAACACAACAATTTAAAACGTTGTGTGTTCAATATAATATGCCTCGCAGGAGAGCAGTTACAGATGTGGTCCACAGGTGGAACTCTACATACCACATGCTTTTACACATTCTGGCATACCGAGAAGTCTATACGCATTTTCTACTAACCCAGTTCCCAGCCGGCTTGCCAACTCAAGAGGAATGGCAGATGGCCACATACCTAGCTGAATTTTTGGAGGTATTCTACACGTCTACCAATTTATTGTCTGGTACGTACTATCCCACCTCTCCTCTCGCTGTAATAGAAATTCTGAAGATGGCTACAATGTTAACAAAATGGAGATATATAGGACCCTTTAAGGAAATAGTAAAAGTGATGGATCAAAAATTTAATAAATATTGGAGTAAACTGCCTGCTATTTTTACTGTGGCTACTTGTTTAGATCCTAGGTTAAAGTTGCATGGCGTGAACGCCTCGATACAAGAGATATCGAAATTAATGTGCTACACAGCAGAGGAGACAACCGCATTCACAGCAAAAGTGAGCAAGAGGTTTGAGGACTTGTTCAACGTCTATCGTAATTCTGCTGACGTGCGCGGGCGAGCTACATCATCATCCACTGTTGAGAGGTATTATGCGCCATACCTTCAGGGCTTTGAACATCTAGTAGCAAGACAACTACCAGGTGAAGGTACTTCTAATTCGGCAGGTTCGTATACTTTTTCCTCTTTTAATGAGATTGGTGTATATGCAAATACTGATCATTATTCTGATTTATCAAGGCAAGAACAGGTTAATTTTAATTTGTTAAATTTTTGGAAACAAAATCAAAACATGTATAAAACTTTATCCCAAATTGCACGGGATGTACTGCCAGTGCAAGCCTCCACGGTTGCTTCAGAGTCGGCATTTTCAGCCAGCGGGAGGGTTTTGGATGACAGGAGGAGTCGTCTTAACCCCGAGTCGCTCGAGCTATGTGTATGTTGGAAGGATTATCTTGATGCGAAATACCGCGAGCAAGATAAACCGATTGATGATAGGAAGAGCAGTGACTCGGATATTGAAGTACTTCTGGATGATTAGGTAATTTGTTTTTATTTTCCTCTTTTGATCCTTTTGGTTGACGTTGCAGATTTCTTGATCTTTGATTGCTGATATTTTGGATAGACATGTATTATTATTTTGATTGTTAGAATTTTAAGAATAAATTTTTTCACAAAATATACTTTTTTTCCATATATATAAAATAAATTTTTACAAGCAAGATATATATTTTTTCGTATATATAAAAAAATAGGTAACTTCGCCTGTTTGTTTACAAGCAGCCGGTCCCAAGCCCGGATAAAAGGAGGAGGGCCTATGAATACATTTATTATTTTTCTATATAAATTGTTATGTGTTAAGATTTTATTAATAAAGCTCACCAAGAAGAGTATGAAAATGTTTAACATATAATAAAAAATATAATGGCTAACAAATAAATATGTATATACATACATACATATATATGTATATTACTTATAATGAAATAAAAGGATAAAGATTAGGTTCGTTAAATTGTGAATATTGCCTAGAGATGAAATTTAAAATTGAATAACAAGAAGAAAAAAAAAAAGGGCCCGGGCCCGGCCCAAGCCCGGCCCTAGCTATTGGGCCTAGGGCCAGGGCCTGGACTGGGCCTAGGTTTGCCTTCGGCAGGCCCGGCCCCGGCCCGGCCCCACAGCAGGCCCGATGGGCTTGGGCTGGCCCGGCCCAAGCCCGGCCCTTTGACAACACTACATGGCCCGGTTGCAAACTGTTAAAAAAAACTGTAGAAAAAGGGAAGTGTGTGTTTACCCTCTGTGGTCTAATGATGAACATTCCGTTTTAAACAAACATCATTAGTCCACTCAAAGGATCTTCCAAACTCATTGGAGAATAAAAACACTTTATATTATTCAGTTGCCTTTTTTTAGTGTTAG
The DNA here is from genome assembly GCA_033070095.1 of Escallonia herrerae. NCBI lineage: Eukaryota > Viridiplantae > Streptophyta > Magnoliopsida > Escalloniales > Escalloniaceae > Escallonia > Escallonia herrerae. The sequence goes on from JAVXUP010000710.1 coordinate 204,985, forward strand.
ACAGAGAAGGTGGAGTCTATAGAGAGAGAGAGAGAGGATACAGGACAAAAAAGGCTTTCCATCAATCAACACAAAAGCTGCTAAAATCATGTTACTAGGGATTTAATTTTGGGTTTGCTTTCTTGAGCCTCCCTCTCTCTCTGCAATTCTGCTCGTTTATTTATAGGGGAGAGGTGGAAAGAGAGATATGGGTCTGTTACCAAACCCCCAGAGCTATTATTCCCCGTTTGTTTCTTCTGCAAAATATATGTGAAGTAGTGATTTTTTTTTTTAGTTTCTTAATCAGGAAGTGTGAGATGCTAAGTGGGTTCTTTCGTATGTTACAGTCATGGGCAATGTTAGTGGCAGAAAAGATGAAGGGCCCTCTGGAGCAAAGGAGGAGGAGAGTGAGGAATTCATGGAGTATGCACATGAGTCCATGGTTCAGTCCCCTCCTCAAAGTCCTAGGGCTTGTCGGTCACCATTGATGTTCACTCCCCAGGTCAGCTTTGGGAATTTGTGTACATCTATTCATGCATACATACCTACATATACGCCTGTGTGTGTGTGTGTCTGTACTGACTTGACCATTCTCAGGATCTAAATTTTATACGATTGTTGTGGATTTGTGGATAGTTTCAATTTGGATTCTCAAAAGTAGTCTTTGCTCTAGCAAGAAGAACTTTTTCTTGTAAGGATTTAAAAGTGTTTCACTAGCACGAAAAACTAATCGAGTATCAAGGAGTCCCCTTGGCTGGTATTTTTGGAAACATCTTCATAAAAAATAGTTTCTTTCAATACTGTTTATTTGCATGATGGAGGTCCCAGGTATACCGATTCATGTTATGAGCCATTTTCGTGCTAATTGTTTTGCTTCAAAACATTACGGGGATACATTTTGTTTATTGAAGCTGAATTCACAATTGATTAACAGTGCAATAATAGATACTGGAAGCAGTGGACTCGCTAATTTTTTGTACATTTATGGCGACTGGGTTCATAAGTTTGAGGAATCCATAATGGGAAACAATTGACCTTTGATTGTACAGTTATTTGTTGCTTGGTTTGTTATACCTTCACGTTCCAGTGGAATTTGAAATGTAACTGTGTCAAAAATGAATACCATTTGCCTGTACCTTAAAGCCATACTTTTGTCAAATGGTGATAAAATTTGGAACTTCATTTACCATTTAGGTCCCAATTGTTCCGTTACAAAGGCCTAATGAGATGCAGCTCCAAAGCAATGATGCGAGGCAAAAGGCAACAAGGTATGAGGCTATGCTTTTGGAGAAGGGGATACCGACGATAATAACATGGAACTATGATGGCAAGCAAGTGGCGGTTGAGGGTTCATGGAATCACTGGAAGACACGGTATGCAGGAGGGCCTCCTGAAGTTTCTTCTTCCACAATTGAGTTAACTTCGTGCTCCTTATGACAAGTTCTTGCAATGCCTGTTCGCAGAGAGTTCTTACAGAAATCGGGAAGGGACTTCTCTATTATGAAAGTGCTCCCATCGGGTGTTTACCATTACCGGTTTATCGTTGATGGACAGTGGAGGTATGCTCCGGACTTGCCACAAGAGCGCGATGATATGGGAAATGTCTTCAACATTTTGGACTTGCAGGTAAACTTAGACTTTTAGGCTCTTTATTTTAGGTGTCCTTGACGTACGCATAGCTAGGTTCGTAACTTGCTAGTAAGTTAGATCGGCTGTTATCTTCTTTGAGCTTCAGTTGTCCTACTATCTGCGATTTTGCATGTGGTTTACTTTCAACAAACATGACCAAAGTAGAGCTGGTGACTGGTGGATGCCTCTGCCTCTCTCTTTTCAAGTACAGATATTTCGTATATTCCCATTTGTTGGAAGTTGATCATACCTAAATGGCTGATTAAGTGGATGTTGCCCTGAATATATGCGTTGGCTGGAAGTTGATCATACCTTTTGGTTGATTGAGTGGCTGCTACTCTATTGTTGCCTCATACGGACATGAGTGCATGATGCATTATGTTGGTCGATAACATGCGCAACTGAAGGCATGCGTCCAGATTCCAGACACTGGATTATATACACCTAGTGTTTCCACATGTAGTATGATCCTGTGTTTCTTATTTGTGAATCTGAGATGAGAACATTCTTAGCCATATTTATTCAAAATAGAGTTCCTTCTAGCCAAGGGCTTTCTGTTGAAGCAAGTCTGTTATCTGCATTAACTCATTAATCTTTCTTCCTTTCCGGGTTACTTCAAGAGTCACCTATCGTATACCAAAGCAGTTAGTTCTATCACCTAATTTCCTTGTTATTGGCGAGCTTCGCATGTAAGCCTTATTTGATGATTGAAATTACACATTTTTCACATGCTTTCAAGCCGTGGACGTCCTGATGAAGCAATACATGCTTACTTTTTATGAAATATCTTCCTCCTTTTTTATCTCATCTGTGCTTATTTGGGTAGTTAGTTGCATTTTCTAACTTTGGAGTCGTCGTATAATGTGGTTCTTGAGTAACAATGGATTAATACATGCTTCATTGTTGTTCAGACTTGTTTTTGTAGTATTGAGAATTCGGGCCTATATCAAAGCCTGTTCTTGATTTGGGCGTCTTATTCCTTGGACATCCTTTTGCTTTTCTGTGCCTTCTCTAAACCCTTTTGTCTCGTAAAATTGTCGTGTTAAAAAGTGCTTGGAGAATAACATGGTTGCGCATATACTTGCATAAATGGAAACCATTGTGTAGCCTCAATATGCTAAATTCATTGATGTAGGCCTATGAACCACGGGTGCTTCAAAAGGGGAGGAGTATCGGGGTGGGGTGCGCATCGGACACGGGTGCGTGCCAGGTGCGCACCCATTATTTTCCATTTATTTTTTTATTTTCCGAAATGAGGGTGCGGATCCGACACTTCGGGGGGCTGAAACATAATTTGTAGAAGATATTTCGGGGGTTGAAACATAAAACTTAATTTTTGTGGGGGGGGGGGGGGGGTGAAAACATAAAATAACTTAACTAACCAAATTAGGGCACACGACTCATAGAGAAAGAGAGATCGCAGCAGCCGTGACTTCCCTCGACACCGGCGATCTCCCTCGACGTCGGCAACCTCCCTCGACACCGGCGACATCCCGCGACACCCATCGAACAGCCGCGACCACCCACGACCTCACCGAACAGCCGCGACCACCCACGACCTCACCGAACAGCCGCGACCACCGAAAACCATCGGGGACCTCCGGCGACCACCCTACTCACCTCCGGCAGCATTGCTTCAAAGGTATGTCTCTGACTTCCTTCTGTCTTCGTTTCCCGTCAAATTTTTTTTTTGGTTTCTTGCTGAGTCTCAAATGTGGATTGTTTGGTGGTTTTAAGTAATTATAGTTTCACTTCTCACATGTTTTTTGATTTTGCTGTGACTGTTTTTTTTTTTACTGTGACAGTGTGTTCTTTTTTTGTGTTAAAGGTTTAAAGACTTAAATTAAAGCCAAATATGTCAACTTCAGATAGTATTGCTGCCCTTAGTTCTGGTGTTGGTGATGATGAGACAAAACCATTGTGAAAGTATGTGACTAGGCTTGAAAATGATGGTAAATGGGGTGGAAATGTGAGATGGCAATGCAATCTATGTGGCAAGGTTTCTAATAGCTCGTACACTCAGGTTAGGTCTCATTTGTTGAAAATGTTGTGATGGAGAGATAGACGAAAAATGAAAATGTTGTGTGATGGAGTACTTTGTTTGTTTGATAGTTTGAACTTTGATGTTATGTTGCTACTTTTGTTATGAATATGATGTATTTGGTGGTGGTTATTATGTATTTTGTGGTATTGTGCTACCGTTGAATGTTTAAATTAAATTACAACATGTCTTTTTATGCACTTTATTAAGATACAACTTGTTTAGAAATTAAATACTAGGTGTACATAGTATAATATATATATATATATATATATATATATATATATATATATATATATATATATATATATATATATAAAATATTTGTCGTATCCCGCCGCACCCGTATCCTAAAATTTTTAAAAATGCCATATCTACGTATCCGCACCCACACCCGTGCTTCTTAGATGTAGGCTCTACCTCAAACAAAGACGGCTTGCTGCTTCAATTTATCATTGCAATAATTTCTTCTACTCTGCATTGGGTTTACCTGCCTTGTATATTTTACGTGCTTAAAACCGGGAGGAGGTCCTTGCCATTCCCTTCCTGAGCAACTCTGTAATCCAATAGGTGCCTTATTTTGCACGAAATACCACCAAAACCTAAATTTGCATTCTCTACTACACGGATTATCTAGGAAAAAACAACGTGGCATTACATTGGTAGTAGCTGAAGCTGGTTTCTGCATCCTAGTAGTTATAAAACCCGAAAGCTCTTCGTATGCTTGAACATGACCGAAGATTGAGGCATGAGCTCTCACTGTTGCTAGAGACTTGCACACATTTTATGATTTGCCTTAGATCTGCTAGAGGGGCCATGGGAAGTAGAGTCGTTCGTGGGGTTTAGCGAGTCTATAATTGTTTGACTACCAAATATATGTCTCTGTGGCCTTGTAGCAGCTTAACTGCTTCAGTTTCTCATCGATCGGGCTGCTCCTCAAACTTTTGGTTATTGTCCCAGAGCCGTGAGCTCTCACTGTTGCTAGAGATGTGCACAAATTTTACCATTTGCCTTAGATCTGAATTATTGATGGGGCCATGGGTAGTAGATTCGTGTATGAGGTTTAGCCAGTCCATAATTGTTTTGACTACTAAATATTAGTTCTCTATGGCTTTGTAGCAACTTAAGTGTAGTTCCTTAACGATCGGGCTGTTCCTCAACTTAACGCCTGGTTGTCATCGGAGCTATTGATATATGCAATTATGTTGAAGTCTGAAAGAAAACAACAGATTTGAAATAGTTTCTTAAACAAGTTCTCTTAAACCATTAAAACTACTTGGTTGCCTAGGTATATACTGTTGAAAAATAAACTTGATTTAGTCTTTAGAGTGGTGATTAGTGCAACATAGTAATGGGTTATTAAGTTATGTGTTAGTGGGGTGTTAATAATATGTTAGTGGTGCATAGGTTACAAATGCATTATTAGCATGGTTATGAAGATGAGTAGTGGTCTAGTAATTGTGTAGATAGTGAGGTGAGTGGTATGATTATTGTAAGTTTGAGAATTACTTTTAGGCATTATATAAGCTCATGTACCTCAACCATTTTGATCAAGTGGAATGAAAGTGTTCTCTTCAAGTTCTCTCAATGTCATCCTCATATAAGTGAATATGTGAGTTTGAGTGACTATTTGTCTCAAACATATATGTCTATAGAAACCACAGTAATCTGCATGGGGTGCAGAACCTGTGTCCTGATACTCCCCTTTCTTCGAATAGTCATTTTGGTAAAAAAGTAAGCAAGCTGCACACAGGCAAGGTACTTTATTTTCGTGAGTAGATGTGGAGTAAGTTAATGAAATCTGAAAACATATCGGTATTTAATGAAATCTGAAAAAACATATCGGTATATAATTCATGTGCCTCACGAAAATCTGGAAATTTTGGTGCCCTTTTGTCGAGGTCTTGCATCCAAATGCAACCAGCCTTCCTGTAGTTCATGAAGCCTTTCTTCTTCTTTTGCCAAACAGCTGTTGTCATGAAGGATAGTATATAGTGAATCACCCCTCATTATCTATGTTGAATGCCACTGCTGAGCTTATCTGCTGAATTATGAACTGACTTATGGATTTTGCAGGATCACATCCCAGAAGTCCTTGATAACGTATCTGATACTGAATCTCCTCCTTCCCCTATATCAAGCTATAACAATGCATCCTTCAGTTTAGAAGATCTAAATGAAAAATTGCCTGAATTGCCTCCACTATTACGACAAACGCCTCTAGATAGACCGTCATCCTCCATGAACAGCCCCATGGTGTTGGAGAAGCCTTTATCCGCAGTTCTGGACCATCTATACATTCAGAGAGGTGGTAGTGGTGAATCAACGGTGGCTCTTAGTTCCACACAACGGTTTCGTGAAAAATATGTGACAGTGGTACTCTACAAATCCTCAAAGAAGGTAAAAAAGTGAAATTTTGGAGTTGGAAATATACATTATGAAGAATTTTGGACTTTCAAACCAATTGCTTTGGTTGGTGAGGAGATAGGCTACGTAGGAAAGAGTACGATTTTTTGTAACATTAATAACTTCTTTATGAGATTCTCATTGATTTTGGATAGGTTAATCTACTCTTGCATTAGTAAGGTTTTATTCTTACTGACATCTCTACAAACTCAACCTTGAATGTTTTTATATGTGACGTCAATTTTTATCCACGACACCATGTGCTTGTCTAATAGGACTTCACAAAGTCGATGAACAAACGTATCTGGCCCCTGAAATTCTGCTCTTTACTCAAGTTGAATATTTGATGGTTCCCAATTTTGTCACAGCTGCCTAAAACTGCTGCCGCATAGCTGGTATGGCATAAATATTGGAGGCAAGGCACTAGAAAGAGCAAGACCTCGAAGGTCAACCCTGACCAGCTTGATACATGCATATTAACTTCTAATGCTTGCCTCAAGTTATTTGGTTGGATATAGAAACTTCATTAAACCACCATTATCGAACGTTACGGGTACAATTTCAAGTGGACAGCAGAGAATACAATCTCAGAGCTTTATATGTAGAGCTAATCCTAAAATTTTGCCTGAAGCATACATCTAACCCGGTTTGAGTACATCGTTACTTAAACGTTCAAAATTGGTACCTCCAAGTACTTCTTCGCCTTTAACCCTTTTATGCAAAACAAGAATTTATTTCCTCTAAGCTAAGACTTATCATGTCAAAAAGTTTGATCCAGAAACCTTTTGTTTAATGGGCTGGTTGCTTAAGTCTAGGCCGAGACATGGTTGTCTTGGTGATTCTGCGTAGCCTGTGCTGTTCTTGCATGAAAAGTTTGACCCGCAAAAACGTACGTTTGACAGGTCGATCACTCAAGTCTAGATTGAGACTACTGGAAGGGGGCTGTTTTGGTCATTCTGTTCTGCCTGTGCTGTTTTAAAAACTCCGCTGAGATTGGGCCTCTGTGCTCTCTAACTTGAGAAAATTACAACTGCGGAATGGAATAAACAACATTAGTAGGTGAGGCACAATAAGCAAGCCTAAGTAGGGACTTGATATTCAGTAACTGCAGTTCTTACTCTCAACATTAAGAAGAGAAAGAACGAACTGACCCCTGCAAATTGTCATAGAAATTTTAGCCTACAGGCCATACTGGAAGATGATCTTCATCACCTAAGACATTAAACAAACCGACCCCCCCCCCCCCCTCCCCAACCCCGGCCCCCACCCAAACGTCAACATGCCACTGATTTATTCATTGGGCTTTCGTCCTTGCAAAAGTTTCTTTAGAATTGGACACTAAAACAAGCCTGTATCGCTAAACAGGGCACCAACAATGGTAGCTTCTCCCGTTCCAAGTGGGACTGGAATGCTTTTCACTTGAGAGAATAAATAAGAAGAGCTGACATGAGCCATCCCTAATCTTGATTGGAATTTAGGTACTTGCGTACAGGCAATGAACTGAAATATAGCATACTTCTTTCGGTGATTCTGAATATCTTTCAAGGCTTTATGATCATCATTCAGAATGCATAAGTGGATTGGTCATATTTCGTATGCATCTTTGTTTTGGTACAAGAAATCAAAAGGGGGGAAAACGAACAAGGTTCCCATCACAGAGGATTATATGTACACCGACTTATCCTGATTTTGGTAAAGGATTGTAGCCTATAGGCAGTTGCGGGAACCTAGTCTTGGAATTGTATGTTTTTTGTATATAGAATCTGCGTCTGAATACAGATACTCGACATAATTTCCCTATACAGCGTCACCAACTAACCAACCACACTGACGAACTCCATAGTAGATTAACAATTATATTATTGGATGTAACCATCGAATAAATTCTCGTTTGGAAGTTGCTCAACCTGGTGTTAATCTTGAAATGGAATTTACTGTAATTTCTTGTCAAGAATTTAGTCAGTGATCCTTTGTCTGCCATGTTACTTGATATCCTGAACAACTGTACAATTGCATTTGTGAAGAAATTGCTTTCCCAATGGACATATAAACTGCTAAGTTGAGAGTTACTTAAGATGAAAAATAGCATCCAAAACAAGTGTTGTGTAGGCATTTCCTTACATTTAGAACTCACAAAATTGAATTGGGGAGGTCACAAGCAAATGGAATGCGAGTTCCTGGCATGCTGCCGCCGTTCTTGTTGCTGCATTATCATTTCACCGAACAGGCACCTTTACCCAACCATTGGCAAAAGCAATGGCCAAGATCACAAAGGGCGTCGACATACCAAATATGATAATGTAGGGAAGGGGTGTCATCATGGGATTTTCCCCTTTCCTTTCTCCTGCCGTCTGCCAATACCTACAACAAAGAATGGACTCATAATGGAGCTTATGCCAGCCAATGCTAACATTTTGTGGGGCCACTGCAGTGACCATTTGGCTAGAAATTTGAAGTGCTTTTCTCTGATGATTAATGCCTACTTTGTTGTTTATCAAAAGCAAGAAAGTATTTCTATAATGCCAGGCAAATGATGCTTTGTATTCCGCATGAAGCAATGTAAGAATCCAGTGTTGAGAAGCTTACTGTTCTGGTTCTTCTTCTTTAGTGATGAATTTCTTCTTCCCATTTTCTTTGACTTCTCCCTCTCCTCCTCCTAATACCAAAAGATCAGAACTGAAGTCAAACATTCTATGCATGAACAAGGGCCTCTGTGTGTGTATGTGTGGGAGACTGAATGAAGGAGAAAATAGTTTCAGTCAAACCTAAATTTGCATGAATCTTGAAGCTCTTTGACCTTCTCATTGATGGGCAGAAAGCGGGTGATAAAGACGGTGAAGATGGTCTTGTTGGCAATGGGAGTTTGGTGCTTAGGGAAGAAGAGATGGCCACTTTGGCTGCCATTGTTGCTGTCCTTTTGCAGAGAATTCCTTGGTCCTTCACATAAGTAACCTTAAAAAGCTAATGATATGGATGTAGTGGCACTGAGCTCTAATATTGATGATCTACACTTCTTTGTTTGATTTTGGAGTGCTAACTATTCTGGATGCAAACCTTATCCGAGTCCCAACAAATATTATGTCCAAGTGGCCCATCTTCCTTCGAGTATAGATATATGTGGTGTTGAGCCATCCTCTCCGGATAAAGTCCATCGCCTTTGGTGGAGGAAGATTTTTTGCTGCAGCGGACTTGTACGAAAATAACAATAACCCTTCTTACGGTGAGAATAAATTATCGCTTTTAATAACAATTTTCAGCGATATTAGTCACTGAAGATATTTAACGACTATTAATTATTACTATATTGTGAGTTGTAACTATCTTCTTATAATCCGGAGAGTAACCAAGATTTTTTCTTTAGTGGGGGGAGGTAAGAGTAATTCGCTTCCCCCCCGCCCCCTCCCCCGGTGTACTACGTAGGATTGTAATTTAGAAACAAAGAATCAGTTAGAGGAATGGACAATTTCACCTACAACACGGTCTGTTTGAAAACCATTTGGTTTTTAATGTTTTTCTTCACTTTTGTAAACTGAAAAAAAAAAACGCATTTGACATACAATTTTTTTTCCCTTCAGTTTTGAAAACCAGCTTTTAAAACATGGGTATTTTTAAAAACTCCCATTTTGAATTTAGGTTTCTAGTTTTGATTTTTGTTTTGAGACCACCCCCCACTGTCACAGTCACAGCCACCGCCACACCCCACCACTGCCACTGTAACCATTACCAAAGAAAAAAATTCAAAATAAAAACTGGATAATCAAACCCCCAAAGAAAAACTCAAAATAAAAACTGGATAGTTTTTATTTTTTTAGAAGTAAAAAATTAAAATTGTAAGTGATTTCAAACGCTACCTACATCTACGAAACATTCTTACTTTCCACAATCTTGCAAACTTATCTTGTTGGCTTTACGTTGCTATTACTAAAACAAACCCAGTGCATAAAGTTAACACCAGGACAACTCACCTTGACGGATCCAGAATCACATATGCCTCTCGTTAGGAGTGAGCACCAAACTGTTTAAACTCATCCGAACCGCTCAAACCAATCTGAACAGTCCAAAGATCTTAACTGTTTGGTTTCACATTTTTTAATCCGACCTTGGTTCAGTTCAGTTCACGGTTCACATTTTTTTAACCGATTCCAAACCGAACCGAACCGACCCATGATATGTTAATCTATTTTTAGTAACATTCATTGATAATTTCACATATATAGTACTAAGAAAATCCAAATAAGCAAATCTTAAAAATTAAAAGATAAGAAAATAATGAAAACACTTATAACACAAAAAATTTGTGGCCAATATATATTCTATATTTACTCATTCTTTCTCATACAATGAGCACTTATATAGCAATTGTAACAAGATTATATGTAATTTAGAAAAATTAATATAACTTCAATTTATTATTATTATTAGATCTAGTAGTAGTGTACAAAGGAACAACGTTTTTAAGTGAGCGCAAACTGTTTAAACCGACATAACTGAACCGTCTAAATCGACCAAACCGAACCATCCAAACTGATGGTGTTTGGTTTGGTTTGGTTCATAATTTTTCAAATCAAGGAATAACGGTTTGGTTTGCGGTTTGACCTCCAAATTGAATCAAACCGAACCGTGCTCACCCCTACCTCTCATACACGCCCAGACAAAAAATGAAAAATATACTTTATTTTGCATCTAAAGGTGGAGATTTCTTAAGCTAATCTATCTCTCTAAAATTTATTATACATTACCAGATTTTCTTTTGGAGATAAAAGCTCTCTGTTATAATTTTAAGGTGGATATTTGTTATCACTTTTGGGGTTTATGATAGACTTTAACGGTATAAAAGTGTCCCTAGACATTGCTACTTGCATTCTTTGTAACATCGTTAGTGATGATAATAGTCCCACTCAATTGTAGCATCTCAATAAAACTTTACAAGATATGGCTTTTTTATGTTATTCTCTGTCTATGAAATTTATTACTATAATTTATAACACGTTTGATTTGTCGCTGAAAGATGCCCCATTCTATTTTTAAGGTGGAGATCTACATTTCTTTTAGGGCTTGTGAGGGACCTTGGGGGAGAAAGATCTTACTGGCATAAAAGTGCCGCTAGATGTTGATAGTTACATATATATTAAATTTCTAGTGATAATAAATTTGCCACTAATTTATAACACTCAATAAAACTTTACAAAATATCGTCGAAAGCTTACAATAACACATATATGTCACATCAAATTAGTCACAAATGTCAAGAAGAAAGAATGGTCAAAAATGCTTGAGAGATGTCACATTCATAAGCTTTCTACTTTTGAATTTACTCCCCTAACAAAAAAATTCGAGTTAAGCCCCTTTAGGGGACAATTTACATGCAAAGGGTATATCTTGGTGATCAAGGTAAAACTAAAATATAGCAAAATAATATTTAATGGCAAATATTAGTTAAAAAAAAAAGAGGGCATAAACGAAAAAAAATGCTAAAAATGGAAATGACTTTATTTGCATGTTCAAGGGGGTGGAGCGGGTGAGAACAACCTTAAATATGTTTCAAGTGCAGGAGACATAATATTTTTACATGTTAATTGGTCATATTGCAAATGGCAAATACAGAGAATGACACACCGCAGAGAGGGCAAAGGAGGTTGGTTTCATACATGGGAGCTGTTAACTATCATGTGGTAGTAACTTAATATAAGCTGTCACCTCTATTTGGTCATCCACCTATCGCCGATAAATAGGACTGATCGAAGTTTTATTTAAGTTTTCTTGTATGTAGCTGATGAAATTTTTGACCAAAATGACCGAGAGGGATTTAAAGAGTTGGATGGATTCTCATGCAAATTGGTTTGGGTGGGGGGGGGGGGACTAGAGATGATTAATTGATGGCAATCTGGTCGTCCATCCATCACTGATGGACGGGCCGTATCTGTATTTTTTTCTGTTTAAGTAAGCTTTTACTATCCGCTACATTATGTAGCGAAAAGTAAAAAATCCCCCTCCCCCCCCCCCCCCCCCTCCTCCTCCTCCTCCTCCTCTTGGGAATCCACTTGACTCTCTTAAATCCCTCCGTTGCATTTTGGTCAAAATCCTCGTCAGTTAACAATTTCATCTATACATATATACTAATCTAACCTCGTGTGTGCTGCAAATTGGGAGTCACAACTCACAAGATATTCATTAAGAAAGCTCATATTCGTACGCTTGATAATAGTAACAGTAGTATTAATGATAATAAAAATGATCATAATGGAAATACTATTTTTAATGTTTTATTTAATTTTTCTTTCATTTTTGGTAGGTAAAATAAAACTTGAGTAGCAATTGTTACTTTTTAATAACAAATAATGAAGTGAATAAAATGGTAGGAATAACATCTTACAAATAGTATTTACAATAATAAAAACCCATGTTCACCAGTGAGAGAATAAAAAGACATAACAATAGTAGAAAATAAAATGAGGGACAAATTCATAGATAAGAGTGTGAGTGTGTGTGTGTGTGTGTGTGAGAGAGAGAGAGAGAGAGAGAGAGGCCTTTTTGTTCTATTTTTGGTCGATAAAATGGAACTTTAATAACAAGTATTAGCTTTTAACAACAAATGAAGAAGTGAGTTAACATGAAATGGTGAAAACAGTATCTTCGAAATGGTGATGATAACATGAAATGCAACCCCTTCTATCATAGTCTATACAATTACTTAGACGCGAATGAAATTTTTATTCATTCGACATATATTTTACTCAATCACATAGTAGTGTGATAATTACTTAAAAAGAACCGGATGATTGTTCTTTTAATATTAACTTTAAATATCGTTTGTAATCGTACGATAATTCAAAAAAAATAATAAATGTGAAATCAGTTCAATATATACTATTTTGGAACATTTTTCATTTTTATGCTTTTTTTAAATTATTTTTTGATGATACTTATATGTGAAATGCAAGAATGTGACATATTTTGAAGGGTCAAATACACGTAGGTACCCTGAAACTACCACAAAGTCTCAATTAAGGGTTCCAAAGTTTAATTTTTACACATAAGGGTCTGTAACTCCAAATTTGCAATAAGTAAGTACATCCGTCCACTTTCTTAACGATTGAGGCTTTTCCGTCAGGGGCATTTTTGGGTTTCCATATTTGGATGTTTTTCCTCTTTTCTTTTTTAAGTTTTCACTTCTTCTTCCTTAAGAAGAAGAAACCATCGGCGGCAACAACAGCCACCCCCTCACCCCATGAGGACAAGAAACCACCGACAGTGGCAACAGCCACACTAGTCGACAGCAGATCCCAGTGGCGTCGCTACTGAACGGAAAAGTGGAAAGAAAATCGGTAACAAAAAGAGACGAAGAGACCAAGTCTTAATAACCTGCAACCCCATTAAATTCACCCAAAATCACCATGGCTTTACCCGCCGCATCATCACAGCACTACCATCACCACCTTAACCACAACTTCGTCAGATGTAACAAAGACACACAACATATGAGATTTGCTTCCCTCGAGGACACATGCACTGTAGCCGCAACCTAGACTAGGAGTTGGTGAGAGACGCCAGCGGCGGCGCCATGGCCGAGCTGGCTCAGCCGGAGGCCTACGCGCTGAGGACGATACAGGTATAGCCTACGCACCGAGGATGATACAGATCTTCGTTCAGATCATAAGAGGCATGCTGTCGATGGCTCAATTCCGCTCACAAGCAGATCTGTCGTCAACTTCCACTAGGGCCACACCACTGCCACGATCGACAGCAACCACAGGTGATGACTGGTGTCACCCACCGATCTATCACAAAGGACCCACGACGGTGGGTGAGGAACCAGATCCACACCACCACGCTTACAGTCACAGAACAACAAAAAGAAAAGGGTTATTCAAGCTAGCCGCTTCAATTGAACCGTCTTCGACGACCGATCGGCATCAACCATGATCGTCATACCTGTCGCCGGCGATCGGGGACCGGTGCCTCAATTTTTCCTTCCCCTCCTCAAAGAGCCAAAATCCTTGTACAAAAAGCTCCTGCCTCTTGCCAACCGTGTGGTTTTCCCTTGCCTCGCCGCCTGTTGGCTCATCACAATCTTCCCTTCCCTGGGCTACAGTTCGGGCAGTACGAAGAAAATAGGGGGAAGAAAGAGGAGGAAAAAAAGAGAGAGAAAGAAAGGGATTAAATGAGGATGGGGAAGAAAGAGGTGAAATTTTGAAGAAGAAGAGAAAAACACCCAAATATGGAAACCCAAAAATACTCCTGACGGAAAAGTCTCAATCGTTAAGAAAATGGACGGATGTACTCACTTATTGCAAATTTGGAGTTACAGACCCTTATGTGTAAAAATTAAACTTTGGGACCCTTAATTGAGACTTTGTGGTAGTTTCAGGGTACCTACGTGTATTTGACCCTATTTTGAATTTGATGGTTCGTTTCACGCAAATATAAATAAAATTTAGTTCAAAATCATCGACATAATTCCTAAATAACCAGCCTTAACTCTACCAAAATATACAGACACTTAAACGTAAGGATAAATAAGTCGTTACCTATAACTGACCCGCCCATGTTACTGGATTAGTATATATAAAAAGCTGAAACATTCGCTTAGAATTGCGACACATAAGAGTTTTTTTTCCAATCGATATGAATGTATTAATGATAACGAAAAATTAACAAAATCCCACATCTCTCCGGAGAGAGTTAACCAACCACACAGGTGGCATAGAACACCATGTAGTCCTTTGTTGTTCCTTACGAGCATGCTCAGCCATCATATGAGCTACCTCGTTAACCCTACGACCACTAAAAGAAAATTTGTAATGACAAAAATATTTGACTAATGAGCCACAATAAAAAAATAATCACATCAATCTCTGGCCTGGTTCCGGGACTTCCTTTGAGCAAATTGATGATGGTAGAATTATCTCTTTCCAAAATCACTAAGCTAAGACCCAGCTCCATCGCCAACTTTAGACCTTCCTTTGCTGCTACAGCTTCCGCTATTAAGGCACTTGCATAATGGTTCAAGATACAACTCCTTCCTGCAATAAACTTTCATGTTTCATCGCGAATGACCACTCATATTCCTCCCCCACACGAACTTACTGACCATGACCCTTCGATGTTGATCTTCATATAGCCCAGTTCTGGACACTTCCAGTTCTTATGCTTTGGCATCAAGAGCGATGTGGGTTGTTTCCTGGTAGTCTCCTTGCTATATTCTAGGAACATAGACCAGACCATGTTCACAGCTTCTATGGGGTTACGACTGTTGCCGCTGAAGACCCTCGCATTTCGGCTTTTCCAAATATACCAGACCATCCATGTTGCCCATACAACCATTTCATTCCCCTGATCCTTCCTTTTTATCTGCTGAAGAATATCATGCCACCATTCTTTAAAGAACATACCTGAAGATTGTCGACTTATACTATCAACCGATGAAGCAAACCAGTAAGCTCGTGCAAAATGGCATTCTCTAAATAAATGGAGCACTGATTCCTTTTCAGAAGTACAAATAGGACACCAACTCTCAACTTCTACCTTTCTCTTTTGTAGGTTGTCACGTGTTGCTAACAGGTTATGGGAACAACGCCATAAAAACAACTTAAGTTTGTGAGGTGCGTTAATACTCCACATATCATGCCACATGTCTCTTTCTTCTAATAAATGGGAGGTAGCACTAGTCAGTACCCCTTTCTTGGCAAGTCGTCCTTCTCTTAGCATTTTGCACGCTGATTCATAGCCTGATCTTACTGAGTAGGACCCATTGTTCGTGAAATGCCAGACCAATATATCCTTAATCTCTCTCTTAGATATTGGTATTTTTAGAATTTCAGCAACATCAGATTCATGAAACGTTGCATATACTTTCTCTATATCGCAACCATCATTAGTAGCATTTCTCAAATCCACCACTTTTTTGATACCATCATCAGCTATCAGGAATATTACCTTGAAGGTGTTTGGTCTTGGAATGCATGGATCAGTACGGATATTAATATCCTTCCATTCCCTACCCTCCATCTACACCCTAAATATAATAGAACTCGGCCTTCTATCAAGCTCCTCCAACCCCATGAAGGATTATGACCCAACTCTGCTTGTAGAAAAGTAGTATTGGGATAATATCGAGCTTTAAAGACTTGCTTCAGTAGAGAAAAACCCCCGACTAACAGACGCCATCCTTGTTTAGCCAACAACACTAAGTTAAACAACTCAAAGTTCTTGAAACCTAGCCCTCCATAATTTCTTTTTTCAGTGAGTTTTTCCCACGACATCCAATGAATTTTATTGTCTTTTGCTCCATTCCCCCACCAGAAATTTGCCATGAGTCGATTAATTTCATGACAAATGGACAGTGGCAGTCTAAAGCAAGACATGACATATGTTGGAATAGCTGAAACAACTGTCTTGAGAAGAACCTCCTTACCTGCTAGAGATAATAGCTTCTCTTTCCAATTCTCAACTCTTTGTTTCACCCGATTCACAATATATTGGAAAAGTTATGTCTTGTTTCTTTTAACCTCTGCAGGAAGTCCCAGATATTTTCCAGCTCTACCATCCAATGGAATACCCATGCGACGACATAATGTATGTCTAATTGGAGCAGGTGTATTTTTACTAAAAAAGATGGAGGATTTTACAGAGTTGATTAGTTGCCCAGAGGCTTTCCCATATGTTGATAGGAGTCTGAGTAGATGGTCACAGTTTTGTTCTGGAGCAGAACATCATATTAGAGTGTCGTCAGCAAATAGCAAATGGCTTATTGAAGGTGCTTGTCTACAAATTTTAATGCCTTGAATCTTCCTTTCTTCTGTCGCCTTCGAAATAAAAGCTGAAAGACCTTCCATTACTAACAGAAATAATGCTGGAGACAAGGGGTCACCCCATCGTAATCCCCTTGTCAGTTTCAAGTACCCTTTGCTAACTCCATTGACTAATACATAATATGTGGCAGACGTTACACAGGCCATCACCCATTTGATCCAAATTTCATTGAAACCTAATTGTCTCATTATTGCTCTCAAAAAACTCCATTCCACTCTGTCGTACTCCTTGCTCATATCAAGCTTGACCACCATTGAATGCGATTTGCCCCTTCTCCGATTCCTTAAATGATGGAAGACTTCTTGAGCTAACAAGATGTTATCTGTAATCTGTCTACTTGTAACAAAAGCACTCTGATTTTCACCAATGATTTCAGGCAGGATGGGAACCAACCTCTGTGAGAGAATTTTGGCTATGATTTTGTACGAAATATTGCATAAGCTTATAGGCGTAATTGACTCATCTTCATGGGGCAAGTGACTTTCAGAATCAACACAATGTTGGTATGGTTAATACTCCTTAAAAGCCGGCCTGTATGAAAAAAAAATACCTCACTGCCTTGCACATATCAGGTCCAACAATATGCCAAAACGACTGGAAAAAACATGTTGTCATTCCATCAGGTTCGGGAGCTTTAGAAGGTTCCATCTGTGATAAGGCAGCATATACTTCTTCATCCATGACGGGAGCTGTCAATATCTGATTCATACGCTGTGATACCTTACACTTTACTGAGGATAGAATATATGACATATCACCTTGTTATGACTTCATGAAAATGTCATCAAAGTATCGAACTGCAATCTGTTCGACAGTCTCTTGTCCTTTTTTCCAATTCCCGATACTATCATCGAGACCAAATAATCGATTTTGGTTTCGTCTTTGTATCACACTTTCAAAGAAATTTTTTGTATTTTTGTCACCTGCTTTGATCCACAGCTTCCTCAATTTTTCATGCCAATACATCTCGTCATCGAGATAAGCTTTTTGCAAGTTTGCTTCAGCTCTTTCATATGCATTTTTGTCAAGCATATTAGCTTCCTCAATATTCTATAACTCTTCCTGCAACTCCTTGATGCGTACATGAGAATTCCGAAAGGTAGTTCTTTTCCATTCCAGCAATGCTTTCTGACACTCTCTAATCTTATGATTAATTCGGAACCATAATGAGCTAGCAATCTCAGATTCCCAAGCTTTCTGCACCACTTTTTCATAGCTCTCAACTTTAGCCCAGGCCAATTCAAAAGTAAAATTCTTTTTCATGCGAGTAAATTGTCCTACAGTGTTTAGCAAAATAGGGCAATGATCAGATCCTCCAGGTCGTAAATGATGCATAACTGCCAATGAGAAAGATGTTCTCCAACCTGGAGATGCAAGTGCTCTGTCCAACCTTTCCTTCACATTATCAGCTCTGTGACGCTTGTTATCCCAAGTAAATGGATGTCCAATGTATCCCAAATCAACCAAACTCATAGATGAAATAAATGTCTTAAAGTCGACAAAGCTACGTTGTGGTTGAACTAAGCCTCCAAGTTTTCTTCATTTGAGACAATATCATTGAAATCGCCCATAATTACCCACTTATCTCCATTATAAAGTTATGAATTCATCAGCTTCTTCCAAAGAAGGTTTCGGTCCTCGACATTTGCAGGTGCATAAACCCCTGTGAAAAGCCATTTCCCGAATCGTTCCACTTCATGTACCCAAACAATAATGTAGTTTTGGTTACATTCCACTAATTCTAACTCCAGTCCTTGACGCCACATCAAGCACAAACCTCCCGCTAAGCCTTTTGGATTATTAAACACCATATGCCTGAATCCCAGTCTCCTTTTTATTTGTAGCATTTTCTGTTCACCATTCATTATTTCCGACAAAAAAACTACTTCCGTGGAATGGAGCTTACAAAGCTCTTTTAAGGCCTGGAATGTGAAGGTTTTCCATATCCCCTGCACATTCCAAGCTAAAAATTTCATGATAAAGTTGGGAGCCAATTAGGGCTGGCTGCCTCCACCCGAAAGTAAGAAGTTTTACATTTTCTTACAAGATCATCATTTAGCCGATCGCTCCCAGTTTCGGTCGTCGGGCCTCTACCTCTTCTCAGCTTCTCTTACGCACCGAAGCCTTATTCCTTATTTTCCCCGTGGATGAGCATTGCCGGTCCTTCTTGACTGAGCCTTTTTTTCTTGGTTGCCTTCTCTATAGTCTCTTCTGAGCTGGAACAGACTCAGGATGTACAGGGACTTCATGAAGGTAGCTTCTGTCCAAGTTCCCATAAAGAGCTGAATCTTGCACGGTTTCTAAGGCACTAGTTGAATTAGGCTTAAGTAAGGTAAGTCCAATGCTTTCAGGAAGAGCAGGAGAAGATGTCTTGACCAATGGCATACAGACTTCAGTAACTTTTGGGTCCAGATATGGCTCTCTACAGCATGGGCCTATATTTGATGGTCCAGAATTAGTAGCCTTTACAATAAGAGATATATTAGGCTCTTGTCCAATTCTCTCATTAAGAGAATCCAAGCCCATTACTACCTCTTGTCATTCCCTATTTTCAGCGATTTGATTAGTCAGAAATCCCGCCAGATTGGGCGTCCGTAACTTCCTCCCATTAGTGCAAAACCAATCATCCTCGGTTATCTATTTCAAATTCAAATTGCTATCATTGCGCCGTTGATTAGAATCCTTGTTATTGGAGGAAGCCACTTGTTCCACTGAATCCGATATATGCTCTTTGCCAGACACTGGCCGCCACTCATCGGAGTGATTATGCATTTCTGCAGATTTGTGAAAACCTCCGTTCATAACCTTGTATCGATATTTAGATGTATCGACTAACATCCACTCCCCATATTGGTATTCAACTATTTTACCATAATGTTCATCTTCCAATTTTGCATCGCAATCCTTAATATTGTGATCCAAGCAGCCGCAATAATAACAGATTGATGAAATGCGTTCATAGTTGTATTCAATCCATAATTTTCCTTCACCACCACTGCATCTAATGAAGCCCCCCCCCCCCCCCCCTTTCAAAGGCTTCGAAATGGGACATTTGACTCTAACTCTTAGAAATCGTTCACTGTCGATATCTGCCAGAGGCTTTGTAACTTTGAGCACATCTTCAATCTTCGCTCCAAGAACTCTTGCACTGTTTTCACTAAAACACTCAAAAGGAAGTCCCCATAATTGAACCCAGAAGTCAATCCAATCAATTGAAGTATTATTTGCCGTCATACCTCATTCCCACGGTTTCACCAAAAGGAGATTATCATCAAAACTCCACGGACCGCCTTCCACCACTTTGGTCATGGATATATTGGTTGAAAACCAGATATGAAATAAATTAGGCCCCACGTCCACAATCTTCAATGAATGCTTTGCTATTGATTTTCCTTGACGTCAACAGTTTACCCACAAGACTCCAAGAAATTTGCACTACCTTGTCATCATTTTCCCCTTCCAGGGATACCTCCCCTTCCTCCTCTTCTGTGAGCTCGATCTTCTCTAATTTGGACCAAATGGAATCCTCCATTTTGTCTATGAGAGATGCCACAGGAAAAATTAAAAAGGGAAAGGTGAAGGCCTGTCACCTTATAATTAACGAGAGAAAGACTCCCATGTGGGGAGAGAAAAAAGAAACAAGTAGAGCCATTGCTTCCATGCATTTGTACGGGCACGTTAGGTAGTTTGTGTAAATAAGTCAAGCCTGACCGAGTTCGTTTGTTTGCCAAATGAGTTTAGACAACATTTTTCATTTGTTCTTATAAAAGCTTGAGGCCAAATTATCCTATAATTAAATTGAGGTCGAATAAAAAATTGTATAGTATAAAGAAACGAGTTACATAAGTAAAGTATATCCTATAAACGAGTTTACAGTCCAATTAAAAGAAAAAATATTTTAAGACTTGTGTTAAAAATTACGACGGCATTCTTTTACTGCTAAATATATATTTAGCGATATTTTTATGTAAAAGGAAAGTTGTGGTAGAACTGTACCTATATAAAAGCAAATATGTTCCCTAGCTTAAGGGGATTGCAAAATGTAATTTTTTGAAGTAATTATCTGGACTGTTTGAAGAACAGTTTGAAAAACATCTTTGCTCTTCTTTCTCCCACTCGCCCTTTTCTTCGGAAGACATATTTGCCCTTCCTTGACCTCATATTTTCCATCAAATTTTTTCTTCTGTTCTTTACTTCTTGGTTACCCATCACCATCTCCTCTTCCTTGAAGTTTCCGAATTCACGAAAAACAAGCCCCATACTTCGATTCTACTGAAACCCGATATCAGAAAAGTCTTAGATTTGAACTCTCTCGAGTCTTTCTACACGTTCTCTACTATGTAACATAAACCTGTGACCTTCCTGATTCTGAAGCCATCCAATGCTCAAGATTCAAACTTTGTGACAACTTGGTGGAGATTTTGATGTTCTTTTTCTATTCTATTTAGTTTGATCCATCTTTTGTCTGGATCTAGTAGTGGGTTTTGACCACTTCTACGAAGATTCCTGTTGTTGATTTGGCTTGCGGCACCAGCAGCAGCAGCAAGGTTGGTTTCCATAATGTGCGTGTTTATCTTTTGAGATGGTGGGTGCTTTTGGAGGTTTTGAATACTTACCCTCTGACTCATTTGATCTCTGTCGATGATGATTCCCTATTGTTTTGTTGATTTCTGTGGATATGTCTCTATTCTTGATGTTTGGCTGCTAAGCTCTATCAGATGTAGTTAAAGCCTAATCCCTTGGATGTTGTATGTGTAGAATGGCATGCGCTGTTAAAGTTATGGCTCCACAAAAGAAACCCCGAATAAGAGATGCGGCTTTGCGCAGATTATTGTCAGTAGTTTTGATAACTTTGTTAGCAGTTGTTCTCCTTATTTCTGTACTTAGGACCAATTTAAATTCGGATGCGTTGACGAGAAATTCCAATGAGATTGATGAAACATATGGAGTGGGTTCTAACTACTCCTTCGGTGGCAGAAAAATCGTTCCCGTGCTGAACGAGTTGTCAATTTTATTAGAGAAGCGGAACCGGTTGCCTCCGAGAAACATTGATTTATTCCCTAACCTTTCCAAGGATCATATAACAATTGTTCTTTATGTTCACAACCGACCGCAATATCTTCAGATAGTTGTTCAAAGCCTCTCTCAAGTAATAGGAATTAACGAAACCCTGCTTATTGTGAGTCATGATGGGTATTTTGAAGAGATGAACAAGATTGTCGAGGGTATTAAATTTTGTAGATTGAAACAAATTTATGCCCCCTACTCGCCCCATGTCTTTCCTGTTGGTTTCCCTGGGGTCTCCCCCGCAGATTGTAGGGATAAAGAGAATCCAAATAAGAATCATTGTGAAGGGACCGCAGATCAATATGGAAACCACCGGTCGCCAAAGATTGTCTCGTTGAAGCATCATTGGTGGTGGATGATGAACACTGTGTGGGATGGGCTGAAAGAGACTAATCAGCATTCTGGTCATATTCTTTTCATAGAGGAGGATCACTTCATTTTCCCTAATGCTTACCGCAATCTGCAGCTACTTACAAAGCTGAAGCACAAAAAGTGTCCTAATTGCTATGCCGCAAATCTGGCGCCCTTTGATGTGAAGTCGAGAGGAGAGGGTTGGGAAAGTTTGATTGCAGAGAGAATGGGTAATGTGGGTTATGCATTCAATCGGACCATATGGAGGAAAATACACAGGAAAGCAAGAGAATTTTGTTTCTTTGATGATTACAACTGGGATATAACAATGTGGGCAACGGTTTATCCTTCATTTGGTGGTCCTGTTTACTCATTAAGAGGGCCCAGGACAAGTGCCGTTCACTTTGGGAAATGTGGTTTGCATCAGGGCCAGGGAGAGAAAGCTGCTTGTATCGATAATGGGATGGTGAAGATTGAAGTCGAAGAGACTGATAAGGTTGCCAACATCAAACCGGACTGGAAACTACATGTATATAGACACCAAACAGGATACCAAGCTGGGTTCAAGGGTTGGGGAGGCTGGGGGGATGTAAGAGATCGTCAACTGTGCTTGGACTTTGCTAATATGTATCACACTTGAGAGGCGTATGATTGCCTTTCTGAAGAGTTTTTGACATTATGGTTTGCCGCCAATTGTGGTGCGTGGTAAGGCCTGCAGCTTATTCATTGAACTCCAAGAGAAAAGTATATGTTGTCGTTAGATGTTTGTAATATGACATGTAAACTCTTTAGCATTATCCAGAATACGGCTTGAATGAAATAACCATTTTGCTTAATTTGGTTGAGGAATAGAAAGCAAATCTTCTTTGAGGCTTTTCTATCCTCTATGTTTAATGGTTGAATCAGTGCTCGCCTTTCGTAGCATTTCAATATTTCATTGCAGTGCGCGAGTGGTCATCTGTTAGATCGATTCCTTTTTTATTTTTGGACATGATGCCTGTTTTTCTCTCAAGTAAATCTATGTAGGTATAACATGCTTTTCCTGTTTAGTTGTGAATCCTACTCATAATAAAGTGCTATAAATCTAATCTTAGATAGAATCTTGTCCAATTTGAATGGAGGTGATGGTCTGCTTCTTTTGCCTGCGTTCTCTAATATATTTGAATGTGTTTGAACAGACTATTTCAAACTTCCTTCTTTTGAAATCCCTTCATTCTAAAATCCCTCATTTTGAAATCCTAGATTTAAGAGTTCATTATTTGGATTATAGTTTTTGTTGTGAGCATTCCGTGTGTGTATTTTCATTTTCTACTCATCGTTGACATAAAATTAACATGGGGAAGTTATCTCTACTGGGCTTCAAGTTGAGTTGCGTTGGATTTTTATTGGTTTAACCAACTCAACACAAAATCACACATTCAATCCAATTAGGTCTCATCCTCCGTCAACAATCTCAAATGCTCAATGCATAATTAACAATTTAAAATCATCAATGAACAACCTAAAATCATCAATTAATAATCTCAATTCTCAAATGCACAACTAACAACCTAAAATCATCAATTAACAACCTAAAATCATCGATCAATAATCACAATTCTCAAATGCACAATTAA
Source organism: Escallonia herrerae (assembly GCA_033070095.1). Classification (NCBI taxonomy): domain Eukaryota; kingdom Viridiplantae; phylum Streptophyta; class Magnoliopsida; order Escalloniales; family Escalloniaceae; genus Escallonia; species Escallonia herrerae. The sequence goes on from JAVXUP010000710.1 coordinate 228,886, forward strand.
CAACCTAAAATTATTCTACAAATAATCAATGTTCAAATGGAAAAAAATTGTTCAAAATGCACATGTTCGATGCGCTTGAATTATTTTAGCTTTTTGTAAATATTTATTTCACTGCATCTACCACTTCTAACAACTTTATTATACATGGGATCATTTAAAATTCACTAAAAGATATAACCAAAATAAATTCTAAAGGTCAAAATTATTTTTATAAGAATATCATATTAATAATGTATTATGCATGCTATTGTACATGAAAAGTGAGATTGCATACTATTGTGGTTTGTCCTCACCCTGCCGATTCAATCTATGTCTAGTTTTTGCACATCCTCTAGGTCATGTAAGTTTTATGAAAACATTTGCATATGAAATAAATGCATCTCTGCTGCTTATTGGCTTTATTTTCTTCTTTCTCTATCACATGACTAATAGGATTTATAAGTCCCTGATTGCATCTTCTGCTCACAGTCTTCCAGACATTGGCACCATCAACAAAAGGTGCAGAGGTCTATATTAGAAGCATTTGCTATAGCCATTTCTGAAACACTGCCGAAACACCCTACATATGTGACACCTTAAAGGTTTACATTGGTGCTGAACTTTAATGGGGATCAGGTGATAATGTTTTCATTATTCTCGGCCACCAACAATTTGAATTCCTCCATAGGATCCTTCTCAGTACTAATTTCAACACATAATTAGCATATATTATTATCTTTCTTTCTTCAGCCATCTTATCAGCATATAAAGGTACCCCAATAGCACTCCATGCATAATTTAGCCTTACTACCGAGAAAATTCAACTGGTAGATTACATAGCTATGATCGAAAAGTTAGGACGGGGACAACATACGTGCACATATGCAACACTCCTGATATAACCATTTGCTACCCATAAGGACAAAACACGGTGGATCACTCGAAGCTAAATTCTTAATAAAAATTTACCTACCGACCTGTACTTTACTTTGAGTGCTATTATTTTCTCTCAAAGACTAACAAATGATGCGTTAAGCAGCCCCTTCGCAATTAATGAAATACCGCACTTTTTGAAGTCTATCCAATTAAGTGCGACAAAATGGCGTGCAAAGTGAATATCTTTGAGGAGAACCTTTTTTAGCAGTTTACAATACTTAAACTTTCGAAAATCATTTCTTTTCCTTCTCCTCTAAAATTTAAACTGGCTTTGCTGTGGTATTTCATTAACCCAGAGGGAGAATGCAGTGTGTCACTTATAAGTGGAGGGGAAAAATTATATTCAAGATAAAGTCGAGTGGCTCATCAGCTAATGTCTCCATTGTTGTACAAAGGATTATGCCTTTCTTATAAGTAGATGCTGCACGGGATTCATGAAAGAAAACTAATATTTGCACTATATTTTTGGCCTCTTAAACTCCACATGCACTGCCAATCACATTTTTTCGTCACTTAAAGACTAGTAAGTCATCAAAAGTGCCTATGGAGTTTAAAAGTCCAAAATGAGAGCATAAACAATAACATTTAAAATAGAAATGCCCAAAGGAATGACATTTTTCACATAATTCTAAAACTGGTAACCGTTAACAGTATACTTCTTATTTTTTGGTTTTTTGAGAACCAACTAACCAAGAAACATTTTCACTTTGTGAGAGAAGTAATGGAATCACCATGACTGTATTACTGCAGTTGCTAAGAACATATACTGAAGTATTTTAGGTATGATCAAAGCATACTATGAAAAGAATGATACTCTTCCACACCTAATACGCTGCATTTCAAAGTTTAGATGCATACATTTTGGATTCCAGATTTTCAACTGTTTGTTTTTCCATCTATTATCCATCTCCCATTGCTTCCCACAACCAAGAAACCAAAGTATCAAAAGAAACTAAAATGGAATTAAAGAAAAGAAACTAGACATTGGGTGTGAAAGATGAGTGAACCACCTTGTCGTGTCTTCCCGTTAATGCAAGAACAATCACCAAATGAGGACAATATAACAAAAGTTAGAGAAAATTAATGTTTAACTAATGCAAGAACAATCACCAAATCTTGTCAGATTCATGAATTAGTGTTTTGATTAGTAATGCAAGAACATATGGTTTTCATCATCTTCGAGTGAGTTCAATTTGTTCAAGACTACTGAAATTAATCTAATCAACCGAGGAGGGCAGACAAACCTTTGCAGTGGCAGCTCTGCCGGAGAAAGGAGAGCGAGCGATCAGAGGCGGTGTCGACGGAGGTGGCGTGGTGTCAGTGGGTTGTCGTCGGCGGTGAGGGAGGCTTATTGGAGGTTAAATCGCCGGTGGGTTAAACGGGGTCAGACGGTCAAATGGCAGAAAGAGATAGAAACAGGGAGATAAATGCAGAGTTGTTACTTAAAGGACTTTTAGCGACGGACAAAATCCATCGCTAAAAGCCCATCAGTCGAAGAAATTTTATTAGACGAATTTTTTTTTTAGCGATGGTATTATTCTGTCACCTAAAAAATATTAAAAACCCCTCAAAAATTACAAATTTCCTAAAAGTATTTAACGACGGGATCCCTGTCATTAAAAGCCCATTGTTAAAAGTTTGCTGGCAAAGGTTTTTACCGACGTAATATTCTGTCGGTAAAACTTTTTACCAACGGATTTTACCGACGACATTTCCCGTCGCTGAAAGAGCTTTTGGCGACGAAAAACATTCTATCGCTAAATCTATCTTTTTTTGTAGTGGTGAAGGTGGTGCATGACAGGGTGGGGGGAGGGAGGGGGCTGCGACGACGGGGGTGTGTGTGAGATTGTGTGTGTGTGAAACCATAATCTAGGAATTAGCATTTGTAAATCCTAATTTAAAAAACCCTAATTTGAAAGTAGGGTTTTTCAAAACCCTAATTTTCAAATTAGGGTTTGAAATCTAAATTTAAAAATATTCAGTATAAGGGTAGTATTGTCATTTTAGAAATACATAATGATGACATCATAAAAAACGTACACTTTTTGGACAGAACCCTAACTGATGGATACGAGTGTTATATTTTGAAACTTATTGTCCTTGACTGTAATTTCATCCTAACCTCAAGGATACGACTGTAATTAGCCCTAAAAAGAACCTCAAAATAATGGAAGAATGTCTTTTTCTTCCTTTGATGAAGCATTGATTCAATAATCTCATGGGGCTACATTCTTTAGCGTACCACACCAATGCCCACTGCCTCTCGATCGGTGTTTCAGTCACAAGTTATTTGGCTCTCACACTCCCACACACTAAGGCGCTCTCACATTCACACACACAAAGGCAAAGTTGGTTTTGGTGTGTCACTCACAAGCCCTTTGGCCTTTACATGACGCACACAGTAAAGTAAAGTTGGCAAAGGAATGACGTATATTAGAAATAGAGAGTACAAAGAGTTGGGGGAGGACTTGGCATCCGCATCCTTAATGGATGGACAAGATTGACTCAACTCTACGGCTACGATGATTTTTTCAGAGTGTTCTCTACTTATCTCTAAGTTTTCTTACTTTTCTACCCATCTCTAGAGCTCCATATTTTACCATAGAATCGTATACAATTCTAGATTCTTTTAACACAGAAACACTTAATACGGTCCAATTTCACCCGGTTATTGAACACATGGTAGTCCTGTTAGCCTCTGCACAGGAAAAAGCTTCTCAAATTTTTGCAGGCATTACAAGATTCTCTTGTACATACTTATAAGATGCAATTACTTGAAGGATAATATCACTGAATTTTTTGAGTTTAGGGATAAATTACAATCAAGGACTGTGTTTGCCATAATTTGATTGGGTCTTTTGACCAAATGGACTACTCATGGTTTTAAAATAATTTGTGAAAAGATTTCTTTGCCCTTTCTATTCCCCTTCCCTTTAATCATGAAATTCTTAGTCCTTCTCTCAACATCACCACACCACCGCTGCGAGTCCAAGCCGCAATCATGCACAACTCAAAACCACCACTATTACCCACACCTCTCACACCACCTATGGCCAACACCAATAACCATGGCACCACCACTATCATTGCCCAACCCATCTTAGAACCCATCTTTGCTGTACAACTATGTATCACGACACCACACCAATCAACATCATCAACCAGTACGACACCACCACCACTGCACCAACCTGATACCACTAAACACCGTGACACCACCACTAATCTCCACCAACCAACCATGCGCCACCACCACCACCACTGCATCACCCCAACCCACCACCACCGACCACCACTACCACTAATACACGCAAACATCATGTGCACGGGCATGCGCAAACACACACAAAGATCCGCACACAATACAAACACACAAATCTGCAAACACGCCACACCCACACATCATCACCGTATTTACCTGCTTCACCAAGATCTTCACCGACCACCGCCACAACCAGACCCTGTTCTTCCATACTGTATTTTTTAATTTAGCCAACAAGTCCACAAATTTACAAAGAGATCGACGTGACTTCATGGCCAGAGAAGACGAGCAGCGACTGCGTCCTCATCTTTTTAAATATGACGGCATGAGAGAGAGAGAGAGAGAGAGAGAGAGAGGTATTATTTTATGTTTTTTTTAAAGATTTGAGTCTAGTATAACTATTTAAAAAATGTAAAATAGTCACGTCAGCCAAAATCGTCAGTTAGGATTATAGAACTCTAACATTGGGCAAACCTAATGATTCTTTTTTTTCCTTATCTTGAAGTATGAGTTTGTCCACTTTGTAAAAATAGTGTCCTTGACTGTGATTTACTTCGAAAGTCAGGAGTTTAGTAATAGTATTTCATTACTTTAGCTGAATCCCCTTCTACTATGAGTCGGTGACAACCCATATGATTAGGCACTCGAATCCCCTCATAAGCAGGTAGATTATGCCGTAAAAGGTCCATCGACAAGGCCAACTCTCTTAAACAAACTTGCCACAAACATATCTTTAGTCCTTCACTTCATTATGTACTCCGGTAAAGTTTACCTTAAGAGTTAGGATTTGTTTGATAACGCAATTAATCATTTAAAACTTAAAATTTTCAATAATTTTTAATTAAGTGTGTTTAATAACGCTAAACCATGTATCACTTAAAAATTAATTCCTACCAAAAATATACTAAAATTTTAAGTCAGGGTAGACTTACTTAATGATCACTTAATTCTAAGTAAGATGGTTAAAAGTTATTTAACATATTTTTACATAAAAATAATTACCACCACGATGCAGCCTCAATTAATTTGCTTGCAACACGGCCTTCACCACAATACAACAACCACCACAACTATTATTTCCTTTTGCTACTACTACCACAATTCCATGATGTAGCCACTATCACCACTACCACCAACACCACCACACTGCTACCTCCACCATATCGTCACTATTGTCAACACGTCCATTTTTGTCAAAATCATCTAAAGAGTCACCACACAACAACCACTATTATGATCGCCATGTCGCCATCTATCGCTATTATCACAATTATCAATGTCACATATTCACGCACCATTGCCGCTACCGTTGGTACCTTTTCGCTCTACCGCTGCCGCCGCCACCACCACCACCACTACTATTACTCTATCATCACTGCCACCACCCCCATCAACACGATTTTAGCCCTTAAAAAAATTTATAAAGTACATAAACAAATGTATAATCTATATCTATACATATATAAAAGCACGTTTGGACTTAAATGACTAATATTTTCTTTCCTTAAATTATCCTTTTCTAATTGATTTTTTCATAAAAGGTAAATAGTGAGTAAGGGTGTTTTTGACTTATAACATTTTGTTTTCATTAAATATCCTTTTTAAATTAGAGTGTTATTAAAAAATGAGGGTATTTTTTACTTCTCATAAAATATCAAGCCTCTTTCCTTAAAATACCCCTATTGGAATATATATGTTTTGGTTAGAATTAAGGATTGTTTTGACTTTTGATTTATAACTTTTTTTCCATCAATAACCCATTTTTAATAAGAGTGTGATTAAAAAACAAGAGTGTTTTTGACTTCTCATATGATATAACGCCTCTTTCGTTAAATTATCTTTATTAAAAAATATATTTTTTTAGAGTAAAGAGTTGTTTTGACTTTTAAATAAAAAAAGGAGAAGAAACCCTATGAAAATCTTATAAAATCACCCTTGAACTCCTGCATGCCTTCTAATTATTGAAAAATTTCCTATCAACCCCTACTGCCTCCATTCACTTTTAAATTAAACTACTTTAGAGTTATTAGATCTTCTCCATCATAAAAAACAGAGTTTTTTACAGCCTTTTTCAAAAAATATAATATACTTAAATTAAATTAAATATTTTATCAAAAATCAATCCTCTTGAATTTTGTAGTATTTCATATTTATATGCTGATGCCTATGCTATATATTTGAACTATGTTGCATGCATATAGATTTCAATACAAACGTATTAGTACATTAAAAATATCAGAAACATGAAGTTTAATTCTAAATTTTGAATATAGACATATTGGTATAGGAAGCTATCGTAAAACTGGAGTTTTTAGGATTTTCTATATGCATATGTAATTTTGACTGGAGTTGAATGGATAATCCTCTTTTTTTCTTCATAAGATGCCCTTTTTAAACTGAAGTCTGCATACAAAATTAATATTAATTAGGGGTGTTTTTTACATAAATCTTTTTTTCCATCAAATACCCATTTTGAATTAGAGTGTTTTAAAAAATTAAGGGTGTATTTGGCTTCTCTTAAGATATCAAACATCTTTCCTTAGAATACCCCTATAAGAATCTATGCTTTAGTTAGAGCTAAGGGTTGTTTTGTCTTTCCTTAAAATACTCTAAAAGTTGAGAAACCGACTCAGGCCCACCGGCCTCATCTCGGCGCTGGCAAATGTCGACCTCCACGTTGTCCCACCCCGTCTGACCTCCTCCACCACCGTAAACATTCCCGGTAGCAGCACAAACATGAAAATTTCAAAGCCGCCAAATCAGTTATAAATCTGTAACATTAGTTTTGAGTGTGTGTGTGTGTGTGTGTAGGCATGTTAACTGGAGATGTGGTGTGTCGTGAAAGGTTGATTGATGTTGATTATGATTTGTGGATGATTGATTTGTGGCGGTGGTGGCGGTAGATGAATTGGACAGGTGATGGGCTGATTGGAAGCAACGGTAGGTTGATCAATGGTGTTTAGTGGCGGCAAACAAGAATAGTTTGACACAAACAAGAATCTTATATATCTTCTTCCAAATTTTGAACTCCAAATTCAAAATTTAATTTTGTTCATTTGGTTTGTTGAATAGTGATGGTTTGTTACAAGTGCTTGTAGCGAAAAAGCTATAACAATTAATTGGGATAAAAAGGCTGAAGAAAGCTGAAGAACATGATGATGGTGAGATGTGATTGTAGCTGTGGCTGGTTGTGGGGGTGTGGGTGGGTGGGAGCGTGTGTGTGTGTTGTCTTTGTGTGTGTTAAAGCTGAAGAAGTGTAAAAGGATGGTGATGGTGAAGGTGAAGGAGCTGTATGGTGAGATGAAGGGATGATGACTGACATTTGAATAATTACATTCCTAAGTGATGTGCATTCTTGTCTTTTCATCTTATGAAAATTACCCCTATAAGAATCTATGCTTTAGTTAGAGCTAAGGGTTGTTTTGTCTTTTGTAAAAAAAAATCCTATGAAAATTTATTAAATCACCTTTGAACTCTTGCACATTCTTTAATTATCGAAAATCTATCGCTTCCATTCACGTTAAAGCTAAATACCATAGAGCTACTATATCTTCTCCATCAATTTCGATTAATGAAAACAAATTATAGAGAACAGTTTTTTCTATAGCATTTAAGAATAAACATAATCTACCTAAACTAAATTGAATATTTTATCAGAACTCCAATCCTTTTTTAATTTTGTATGACATATTTGTATGTTGATGTGTATGCTACAAATCTTAATAATTATGCATGTGTGTGTGTGTTTCAATGCAAATATATTCGTACGTTGAAACTATCAAATAGCTGAAGTTTAATTTTAGATTTCAATTACCGATAAATTGATATAAGAAAGATATCATAAAACTGGACCTTTAGAAATTTTAAATGCATAAGAATCGCTAGATCATACAACTTTTCTCCTAATTACAACTTGAGTTGGTGGCAAGTACATAATCCTATATTCGTATTTGATTTATTAGAATATCTTTATTTGCATGACAAGATATCTATCATATGGTTATCATCTTTTTATGATCCATTATATTTCGAAATATCATATATTTACATGATAACATTTTTTTCATATAGCTATTATCTTCGTATATATCACTCTTATAAGTGATAGGATTAGATAAAACTCAATTGATAAAGACTCCAACTTATTTCAGCTCAAATGATTAATAAATTTTTTTTGAACTTGAAAACTCTTAAGTTTTGATACGCAAAGGGTTAAATAACTAATTATTTTTCTTAAACTATTCTTTTCAAGTTTAAAAGTTCACTAAATATCTTGACTTTCTAAAAGGTGAGGCTAAATTATTACCGTTTTGGCTAACTTTAAATATTTTAAAGCTAAAAAGGTTTATTAATGCATTTTAGTGACAAAAGACTATGAATGTAACCAAAACGGGTAAGAATCTGGTCCCAGCGTATAAAATAATCTCAAGGGTTAAAATGGCTAAATATTTTTTCATTAAAAATATCCTTTTAAAAAATAAAAGGTTTACAAAATTGAAGTGTATTTTTTACTTTTATAAAGGTGAGACTAAACTATAATATTTTGGCCTATTTTGTTGTTAAAGAGGTTAAAATTCATTAATGCATCTTTAAGTGACAAAAATGAATAAAGTGAATCTAGCACAATCTTATAAATATGATGCTAAGAGTCTATTCACCTTTAAAGAAAATCTATCCAAACATAACCTTAAAAATTACCAACATCAAATAAGGGTTTCAACCTAAATTCTTCCCGTACCCCGCTGTTGCACCTTTCTCGGCAAGTACTTAGCCTGAAAGTTGGCAAACCGACTCAGCCCCACCGACCTCATCTCGGCGCTGGCAAACGTCGACCTCCATGTTGTCCCACCCCGTCCGGCCTCCTCCATCGCCATAAACATTCTCGACAGCAGCACAAACATGAAAATTTCAAAGCTGCCAAATCAGTTATAAATCTGTAACATTAGTTTTGAGTGTGTGTGTGTGTGTGTGTGTGTTAACTAGAGATATGGTGCATCGTGGAAGGCTAATTGATGGCGATTATGATTTATGGATGATCGATTTGAGGCGGTGGTGGGCCATCTGGTGGCGGTGGATGAATTGGATAGGTGGTGGGCTGATTGGACGCAATGGTAGGCTGATCAGTGGTGCTTAGTGGCAGCAAACAAGAATAGTTTGACACAAACAAGAATCTTATATATCTTCTTCTAGATTTTGAACTCCAAATTCAAATTTTAATTTTGTTCATTTGTTTTGTTGAATCGTGATGGTTTGTTGCAAGTGATTGGAATGAAAAAATTATGACAATTGATTGGGGTGAGAAGGCTAAAGAAATGTGAGAAAGCTGAAGAACACGATGATGGTCAGATATGATTGTAGTTGTGGCTGATTGTGGGGGTGTGTGTGGGTGGGAGCGTGTGTGTGTATGTTGTCTATGTGTGTGTTAAAGCTGAGGAAGTGTAAAAGGATGATGATGGTGGTGCAGCTATATGGTGAGATGAAGGCACGATGACTGACATTTGAATAATTACATTCCTAAGTGATGGGCATTCTGGTCTTTTCATCTTTAAGTATTTTTTGTTCGTTCAACTGACATAAGTGTTATTTGTTCGACGTAATGGACACGCGTGTAATTTTACCCTAACCTCATGATCATGACTCTATGTAATATCCCGAACTTCGGGAGCCGGTTAAAAATACCATCTGGGCTCCGAAAAATAAACGGGCACTAATTTTGAGTAATACTCGGGTATTAGAAGCTTGTGGAAGCTTAAAAGAATTTTGGGACAAAAATTTAATTTTTGAAAGTTTGGGGGCATTTTCATAATTTTGGAAAATCTTAGGGGTTAATTTGGAATTTTGAGGAAAATTGTGGGAGTGCCACCTCCTACTAGCTTAATGACTAAGCTAGAAAAAAAAAGATAATTGAGAAGGGAAGGATAAGTTTAAAGAAGAAAAACATAACAAAAAAGGAAACCTTTCCCTTTCGGGAAAGGAACAAAAGATACAGAAGAAGGAAAAGAATGAACAATGAAGAAGAATAGAGAAGAAGGAGAATCAGAGAAGAGAAAGAAAATAGGGAGGGTTCGAGCTGAATTTTCTTAAGGTGAATCTTCCCTTAGTTTTGTAATTTATGTTTCAATTTTGGGGTATAATTTCGGTGGCATGTGTGTGTTTAGTGTTTTTGCTGCTATGTGTGTGTTTTTCGTGTGAGGAGAAGAAGAAGCTTCGGGTATGGCTTCAATGGAAGGTTGTTGCGTAAGTTGTATATTCATGTGGTGATTTGGCGTTTTGGAAGAAACTAAAAGGGGTTGGGAGTATCTTGTGGGCTGCCGAGAGTGAAGGTGGGTGCGGTATGAACATTGCTGGGTTATGCTCATGGCTGCTGTGAGTGGATCTGCAGTGTGTATGTGTGTATTTTGTGAGCATGAGGGGCTGATTTTCGGGTATGAATTACGGGGGGGAGGTTTTAAGGAACGGTTATGGGTGGCAGTGTGTGGGTGCGTGAATTGGGTGTATAGAATGGGTCATGGCAGCTGCGTGGAGAAGATGAGTGTGTGCGTGGAAAGGTGTGTTAGTATGTGGGGTGATTTGAATAGTGACCATAATCGTCACTAAAGAGGAAAATTACTTGGCCAGTTTTTCTACAAATTTTCATAAATAGTTAGGGTCCAAATGAGATGAAGTTTGAAACAGTAACCCCCAATAATTTTATGAGATCTACGCTCTGGAAAATTTTGGAAATTTTTGGAGTCCGCGAAGAGAGCTAAATTGGAGCACCAATTAAATAAATTTATCGAATTAGTTAGCATATCAAACCAAGATATTTTGATCTGAAAATTTTATGCATATCGTATTTTACTGATATGATTCATTATCTAAAATTTCGGGCCATTCCGAGGCCAATAGGTATTTTTCGCGAAACTGGCCTTTTAGCGCTCGGTCTGGACATCGGTTCAAGATTTTCGGGCAAAACATTTCTAAAATACTTTTTAGGCCAGAAATAACATCAAGATGTTTAAAATAGTATTTCAAGATATTTTTGAGATTTTTTCGGTGCCGGAAACCCTCAAGGGTGTTTTGGTAATTTACCACCCCAAAGGGGTATTTTTGGTAATTTTACCTATAAGAGGTGTTTTGAAGTAAATTTACATACAGTAAGATTATTTTAGTAACTTTACTTATGGAAAAGTCATTTTGAGAATTTAAATGTAACAGGGGGTGTTTTGGTAATTTGCCACCCTGAAGGGGTATTTTGGTAATTTGACCTAAGAAAGGTATTTTGCATAAATTCACATATGGAAAGTTTATTTCAGTGATTCTACTTACGAGAAGACCATTTTGGTGATTTAAGTCCGATAGGGGCATTTTGGTAATTTTATACCTCAGGGGCGTTTCAGTAATTTTACATACCCAGAGAGGGGGGTTTATTTTGGGAGTATGTGTGAGTTCGTATTAAGTTATAATCTTGTTCTGTAGGTTGTATTCTAGTGATTCTATTATTCCGTTTAGGTTAAAGCTAAAGACTTCCGGTTATGATAATTTAGCTGCGGATCCAGGTAAGGGATTCTATCTGAACCTTGGGTAAGGAGTTTGTCTGAACCCTTATTCTATTACTCGTACCCGTAAGTACTCATTTGATTTATTTATGACTAATGCCGAACTCTGAATTCTGTATGGCTATCAGTATGTTATTGTCTAGAAAACCCTAATATTGAACCTAACTCAATTATTTGGAATTCTTGTGATGTTCGCATGTATTGCATGCTGAGCAAAGTTGATCATTGTCTGTATCCAATCTTCTAAATTGTTATGTCCCAATCTGATATCTATTCGCAATCGTCTTTATTGTTTATCTGTGATTTTCTTCTGAAAATTCTGAATGCTGACTTATGCCAGTATGATTATTGTTATTGGGATCCGAATTGACTTCGGTGATTGAGCTTATATTAAAGCTCACTGATATTGTTAATTTTTCTGTGTTGACCTGGGTTATCTGTTCTGTTCTGAGGCGGGCGTTATAAGGCTGGTCTGAATCCTGCATGGAATGCAGGCTAGTACCTGAGTGGACTAGTAATTATTCTGGTACATCATGCATGTGTACACTTCTGTGCTTTATCGGAATGGCATTGCAATCACCCAGGATCAACGTTGATTTTTGATTTTATCTGCTCTGTACACTGCCATGACTATTACGAAAATGTCTTAAAAGTATTATCTGAAATGATCTGTGCTTCTGTTGAAATCCTTTGAAAAACCTTCACTGTATTTGGAAATGATGACTTTAGAAATGATCTATTATCAATTGTTCTTTTTGGAATTGGTCATGTTTGTTCTGGTTTATTTTTGTATCTATTTCTGATGAGTTTTGATCCTTTTGGAAGTCATTAAGTTTTTGACCATCTGAAGTATTCTAAAAATTTTTGTCGGTTGGATTCTTTGAAATAGTTTTGTAATCCTGTTGGTAGTCCTTGTGCGACCTTACTGAGCTCTCAAAAGCTCACCCTCCGTTTGGCTCCCTTCTGCAGGTAATGATAAGCTGTAGCAGGTTCGGGAATGGGTTAGAGTCTGCGTGAGGTTCCGGTGAGCCCATCACCACTGTATAGTAAGACCCCTGCGCGGGTCGGTACTGATAATTTGTTTTTAGGAAATTTGAATTGAACCTAAGCTGTAATAGTTTAAGCTAAGCAATTGTGATCCAGTATTTTGAGAAATCTGAGTTGATGCTGAATTAGATGATTTGGAATATGTGTTAGTGAACATGTTTGACAGGTTTGATGTGATCTGGTAGGTTAACGACCCGAGAGTTCGGGATGGCGGAGCTCCGGATTTCCGGGGGCGTTACACTGTAATTAACTCTATAGTTTTCTTAACTCTCAAAACTTTGTGCCATAGGTAATATTTTTTTCCTTTTTAATATAGGTCTTTATTCGATGAATGATCTAGGTTATAAATTATTCTTGATAAATTTTTATTGAGTTTGTATTTATATTAAACTTAATGCGTATGTAAAAATATAAGGTGAAAAACGTACGCTTGTAAACATCATTGAAATTATTTAGTTCATTATTATTATTATCGATATCGACTTCACACATTTATTTCGTAGAATAGATTTCAAAGGGACACTCACATGTACATATGCATATGGACTTTTTAGATGAGAGGGTTTGGTATTATCATATAAGTCTGTGCTAAAAATAAAAGTCTTTATCGTATTACTAAGATCAACAAGGTCATGCTAGATAAAAATAAAAGAGAGCTTTAGAGTACACTATCAATAGAAATTTAAAGTACACCATAGATTTTTTAATTGAAAAGTAAAAAAAAAAGTATAATTAACATTTTAGACAAATTGTACTCGAACGTTGAAACTTAAGATTGAAAAAGTTGAAAAAAAAAACTAGCTTTGTATTTTAATCTTAAAATAAGAGATACATGAAAATTATACACCTTTCATCCCAAATTATTTCATCATATTTTACTGCACGCTTATTTAGGATATGAGTCTTACTATATGAGTTTCTCATTCTATCCCAAAAAAGAGAGGGGAAGGGAGAAAGTGGTTCAGAAGACAGAAATTGGTTGGTTGATGATTAAATGTGGGAAAATAAGTAGATTAATGGAATAAAAAAAGTGTACAAAGAGTAAACATGTAAAAATACCTACATTATCTCACTTAACTTGGACACTAATTAATTTTTTTGGTACAGCTCAAAAATAAAATATCATAATGTTTTTAGGACAGAGGGAGTAATAAACTAGTTCATTACCAAAAGCAAATGAACTGTAGGGTATATTTTGACCCCCCATAACCATCGATACAAGAAATGACCATCACTTGATTCTTGATTTTAAAGATGCAACATTTAAACTCATAACACATTTCGTCTTACAAACTTTGTTATAAATTGTTAATCATAACTTCTTCCCTTTAGATATTTTACTTTTAACAATCCTTTTCGGGTTAATTTTTGAACTTTTGTTAATATCACTCAACTACAGAAAATTACAATGTCAGTGTACCTTCAAACATTTTCTCAATTTTACTTTCTATACTTATATATATGTCATAAAAATATATTACAGAAAATTAGACAACTCCAATATATACACTTGACACTAATTATCTCTAAACACCTTCTTCACTTTTATTACCATGCAGTCACACTTGTAGTGTTTTGCGAGAGTTTGAGATTTGTGGAAGATGCTTGAGACTAATTACAATGTCAGTGTACCTTCAATAACAAAATATAATATATATGAAATAGTCAGGATTTTTTTAGCGACAACTTGATGTGAAGAAAAAATAAGTATGATAAATAGTAAAAAATATTGGTGATAATTGACGTGAAAATTTAGGTTTAAAAGTAAGACCATGTCTTTTTGCAATTAATTTTTTATCCTTCGAGTCTTTGATTAGCAGTTAACAATAATTTATTATTATAGTTTAGTTATAATAATCGTATTGATTAATTTCAATTGTATTTTTTTTTTTACCAAGGTTCACAATATTTTTATTTCAGATTACTATATAACGTGAAAAGCACATCATCCTTACTAGTTTGGTAAAATAGATAAATAATAAACAATTTTCAGACATTTCCTTTTGATTTACCAAACAGGTTGACTTATTTTTCAGTAAAAATTAAGTCGCTTAAAGTTTCCAATTTTACGAATTCATCACTTATCTTTTTCAGCTCTTAAATTTCAGTTTTATCAAACAGCCCCTAACTCTGCCATTTTATTGCTTTTGCAGTATCTCTCAGTAAGCACCCTTAACTGAATATTATAAATTGTGCCAAATGAGTCTTAGTTCAACAACAATCCAAGGGGTATGCTTTTACCAACTTTGCTCCGAACAAATTTTGGCTTCTATTCGGATTATAGGAATCTTCCTCCAATCGCATGTATAGTGAAAATTAATAATCGCTAAACATTTATAGTGACTTTTCTTCTAACATTTTTAGTAACAATTATTTGCAGTGCTTTTTTTAGCGTCACTAAATAAAAGTCGCTAGAAACATTTAGAGACGGTTGATTGTCGCAATACAGATATACGGGGAAGATTCCTCCATGCATGATGTCAGATATACAACCCACTTCGCATAATGTTTGTCCAACAACGATCTAAGGGGCATACCTTTATTCACACTTCTTCATCCATGCTGCCAAAACATAGAATCTATTTTCTGCCTATTCTTCATTTTCCTAGAGGAAGTGGCAATCTTATTGAAGGTGTTAACTTAAGATTGTATTTGGAACGATAGAGGAAGTGGCAACTGGAGATACTTCTATATTCGAATTGATTGTCCTTAACCACTCTTCCTCTAGATCCAACCTCAATTACCTTCGGCCCTTTAAAATACTACGCGGTTTACTTCCACAACTTACTATTGAAACCGTAACACCTAGAAAGTACTGCGTGCTAAAAGCCTTAAAAAGAGGGATTCTTTAGTTGTTGCTAAGTCAAAACTGGCTCGAGCACATCACTAGGTTTGGGCAAAAAATGCTTGAGGGTAGAAATAAAAAATGCTTGAGGTCCATTGACACCTCTATTTGCGACGGTGGTACCTCGCCTCTTCCTTCGAGTTCATCGAAAGCTCATGCTAGCATTGCATAAGATATAGATAGACTTGCTAATTTGAAGTCATTTTGTTTAGAAATTATTGAGTAATTCGGAACAAATAATTCCGACCATTAAGGTTGTTAGACGCATAATATAATAACTCTATGTGTTCTTTAGTCCCTCCTCCTTTCGCGGCAGTCTCTCTAGTCGAACGGTCTTAAATAGTTCAAGACCATGCAACATGCATGTGCTCCATTTTGCCACCCTCATCATTGATCATTTAAAAAAAAAAGTGAGAGACTTTGAAGGGATTAGGATCCTCTGTCGTACAGCACCTCTGCTGTAACAAAAAATGTCGCTAAATGTATTACTGCGACGAAAGATTGTCGCTGCCAATTTTGACAACAACGATGAAAAAATTTCGGTGATAATTTTTTTAGGGCTAATTACACATATATCCCTGAGGTTATGGGGTAATTACAGTCAAGGACACAAAGTTTCAAAATGTAACATTCCGTGACCAAACACTTTTAAAATGTATCACTCGTGTCCATCCGTTAGGGTTCCATCCAAAAAGTACACTTTTTTTATGATGTCATCAATAAGTATTTTTAAAATGACAATACTACCCCTTATATTGTATATATTTAAAAATTTTAAATTAAGATTTCAAAGTTTAATTCAAGGATTAGGGTTTGAAAACCCTAAAATTATTGATTTCTTCCCTAGCAGTCTATTTTATCAATCTCAATCTGCAAATTTCTCACTGAAAAACCCTAATTTGTGAATTAGGGTTTCAAAACCCTAATTCGTAAATTAGGGTTTCAAAACCCTAATTCGTAAATTAGGGTTTCAAAACTCACAAATTAGGGTTTTGAAACCCTAATTCGCAAATTAGGGTTTTGAAACCCTAATTCGCAAATTAGGGTTTTGAAACCCTAATTCGCAAATTAGGGTTTTGAAACCCTAATTCGCAAATTAGGGTTTCAAAACCCTAATTCGTAAGCTGCAAATTTCTCAGTGCCAGCAGCCATCTCCCCTTGCCCCACGCCGGCAGCCCCCTCCCCTTTGCCCCACGCCGGCAGCCCCTCCCTTTTGCCCCACGCCGGTGAAAAGTCAACTATCACAATATCGATGGCAAAATTTTAGGAATGACATTACCTCCATCATTGTTAACTAACTTTGCGGCGACGGGGAAGGGGAAGGGGGAGGGTGGTCGCGGCGACGGGGAAGGGAAAGGGGAAGGGTGTTGCGGCGATGGGAAGGCGAAGGGGGAGGGTGGTCGCGGTGACGGGGAAAGGGAAGGGTGGTCGCGGTGACGGGGAAGGGGAAGGGGAAGGGTGGGCGTGATGACGGGGAAGGGGAAGGGTGGTCACGGCGACGGGGAAGGGTGTCGCGGCGACGGGAAGGCGAAGGGGGAGGGTGGTGCGGCGACGGGGAAGGGGGTAGACGGGGAGACGAAGGGGTGTGGTGGTCGGGGGAGTTTGAAAGACAGAATTAGGTTGGGGGGATGGGGGGGTTGGGTGCCGGGTGGGGGGGGGGTGGTTAGAGTAAACATTAAACTGTTTTTTTTAAAAGATAAAGTAATGGCATGTGAAAGAAAATAACATTCTGATTTAAGGGTAACAATGTCATTTTATCAAAACCGTTAGGTTTTTTAAAATTCCGTCTGGTCAATGGACATAAGTGTAATTTGTCCAAACTATTGTCCTTGGCTGTAATTACTCCCAAACCTCAAGGACATAGGTATAATTAGCCCTTTTTTATCATTAAAGTTGTTTGAACATAAATATTGTATACCTTATCCACTTTGAAGTTAGTCAGTCAGACACATGTTTAGTGCGGAGGGAATGCCTGTGACTCTAGTTTAAAGATCTTTCAAACCTCCTTGTACAACTCTGCTCATGAGTAATTGAGTATAAAATGTCCAACCGTGCGGTCTCTAATACTTAAAAAAAAAAATTGATTAAGACTATTTACCTTTGTTGTTATAGTAATTAGTTGTATCAAATTTTTATGAAAAATGTTATGTATTAATATGATACATATTCAAGATCTCACCGAGATTGATTGTTACCTTTGTTCTTCCAGCAAGCCTTTATCACCGAAAGTACTTAGAACTTTATTAACTTATTGAATTAATTGGAAGCACCATTTAAAAATAGCTAACGCGAGCTAGCTCCTCAATTGAATAAAAATATTGCAACTCTTACGTCTTATATATATGTGGTGCATTGTGGCGTTGCCAGAAGCAATTACATGCACCAACGCACAGCTTTGGCCGACGGCAAGAAACATCATACATAATGTCTACATACCTACCTATATGAGTGTGTCTGTGACTCCATCTCTGCTAGTCCAAGCTGCTAACATCATTATATTGCAGAATGTCTTGCATAGGTACTTGAATTGGTATGAACTCCATGTAATCATTTTCTTTTTTGTTATGGATACTAAAGATACGAGAAAGACTGGCTAGATCCTTCGAGGCCTAATGCATCCTGTTTTATTTCCAATAGCACCTCTCAAAATTTACAATTACTCGGAAAAGCCGTGCGGCTAGGACTCCGTTTTACATAGGAATTTTTACCTTTTCATTTTATAGAAACCGTTATGTGTAGAAACGATTTTTGAATTTTTTGGTGTATAAACGGTCTTGGAATTGTTCACACTCATCGAATGATTGATCACTCGTTAAGAGGCAAAACACGTCAATCACTTTCATGAAACTTAGAGCCAAAAATGCTTTTAAAAATCAAAACTTGCAAAGTTTTGTGTTTAAGGTTGCAACCGGAGTAGGTACCAGTAGTTTTTTGGAAGTTGAGGTTGCAACTGAATTATTCATCGGCCGCAACCAGAGACAAAGTGTTTATGCGTCTAACGGCTAGTTTTCGATTGCAAATGGTGAACATTTCAGTTGCAGTCGGTATATAGTCGTCACAGGGACAAAAATTCAAAATTTTTCGGACCCTATCTCTTGTCTTACATATTAATTCTTGAGGAAAAAACATTTACATCCTCTGCTACTTTTATTCACTGATGAATTTTTTTTTTCCAAAATTGGTTGCAAGATTTGATTACATTCAGTCAAATCGTACACAAAACAGTTTAATCCATTGAGATCAAACCCTAGTGCCATTAATACATATACATATCTCCGTCTCAACATTTTATTGCATACTTATTGAGAGAGATCATTTGATAGTGTTAAGCAATTATAAACTAGAAATTTCAATAGCAATATTATCCTATAAAATTCTTGTTGTAGATTGTGCGAGTCCATAGAGTGTTACGTGACGAGGGTCAGATAACGCAAGCAAGGTAGCTAATGCCGTATTTGAAGTTTTCGTGGGTTGTAATAATTTGTTGGGGCACCTTTAAGTGCAACCACTCCAATGAATTTTGGAGTCTTTGGGTTTGAGTGAAGCATCAATCATATTGACGTAGGCAAGAGGGATTGAATCGGGAAAACACATCGATAGGTGGATATGTTCTTTTCTCATCTTCAATTAGCCATAATAATTCTAGTTATGATTCCTTTTATCGCTTATAGCATGGAATTGTTCCCATTAACGAATTGAAAAAAAGTAAACATTTGTTCCTTAAATTGTTGCTATAACTGTTTAAAGCTCAGGCATGTTTTGGATTGATTTCAATAAATATTTTTTAGATTTTAAAAAGATAATATTCAAAAATAATTTTAATCAAATTTACGCAGAATCATTAATTGTTTGACAAAAGTTGCAAAAACTCATGTTGAAAGCTGTGAAAAGTGTTTGGGTAAAAACTGTTAACCAACAAGAGTATCAAAGAGATACATTTTGTTATTGATTAACACATGCAAAATTTCCTATCTTGTGTACGCAGATTATATATTGTGATTAATTCTCTCACCCTCTTGTATCATCATATCTCCATAAATATTTACGAGAATGACATCACAGCAACCTTGAGTTATCCGACCTGTTGCGATTGTTCATGACGAAGTTAGTTAGGCAGATTTCTTCTATTAACGTAAAAATATGTGGACCTCCAACTTCCTATGGAGGAGATTTTGCTAAAAATGGTTACTTTGTTCCAACTCTGAGGTTTTTATTAGCAATGAGTAGATTTTGCCTCACAAAACATGTGGTTGCCATCTTTAAGGGTAAAACTTCAAGATACAACAACATTCATGACAAGACCATATTATAAGTTTTTATGGCACGATAAATTTAAGGGTACAGATATTAATCAAAGATAGACTGATGAGCTAAATTATACCGTGAGTGGCAATAAAGCCGAATTGGGTTGGAGGCTAATCCCACGAACTTTATGCTAAACTTGACCCTGTAGTCTCTAAATGTTTGTGATACTTTCTAACTCTTTAGTGACAATGAGACACAGGTGAATGTTGCCTCGTTGGAGATGACGACTTGTTCACGTGATATAAAATTATCTTTTCTAGAAGTTTATAGAGACAAAACATCCAAAACTTGACCTTAAAGACCGATGAGGGAAAAAAATCGTTCTTCATCAATCTATTTCATCACTCTAATTACTTTGCAGATTAAAAAAATTCATATATATATATATATATATATATATATATATATATATATATATATATATGTAATTTTTAAATTTTAATTTCAATTTTGGTGTTATTTCACACAAGACATTACAGATAAGCGCTATTAAGAAATTAAATATTGCATTGAACGTAATTTACGATGAAATCAACAATCCCATGCGTTGCACGGGCTTCTGCGCTGTTGTAATAAAAAATTACATTGGTCTTATTTGTAAGACACTCAGAGTAAGAGGTGAGGAAAAAACATGAAGAAATTACTAAGTTAGAAAGAAATCTAGGAAGAAAAAACATTTCTTATCCTCGTTTCTTTCTACCAAAAAATGATAAGGCTTTAGCGGCAGGACTTAACTTTTAACAACATAGGAGTATTAATTAATTATGGCACATACAAAATAGTTGTGAATTGCCACAAGCTGACACGTGACAACAAACATAGTTAATGGCGACTAAGTTGACAGGGGTATTGTCCATCTATAATAGGCTATATCATATACGATGATGATTGAGGATGTGAACATTAGGTTGACTTTGAACCGAATCACTAAAATATCTTAAACTTTGTAAAAGCCAATCTTATTATCGAAATAGATATAAAAAAAATTTGTTCAAGACGGCATTTATTTTTCAATTGTCTATTACTTCGACAAAAATTATAATCCCTTCGTTCCTAGTTAATTGATTGTACTTGACTTGCACGTTTATTTAATAATTATAATTTATGAGTTTCTCATTATGTCTTAAGAGAGATAAAGAGATATGTATAAAAGAAAGTGAGTGTGGACAGAAGATAAAATGGGTTGGCGGAGGACTAAATATGAAGAAAGAAATAGAATAAAAAATATAAAAAGAGCAAATGAAAAAAATACCTATATAATATTTTTTAATTTAAAATATAATCAATTGTTTTAAGATAACAAAAAAATTATCATTTCAATATATATATATATATATGGACGGAAAGAATAGGCGTCTATTGCTACCAATTAGCCTAACAGTGGTGG
This sequence comes from Escallonia herrerae, assembly GCA_033070095.1. Classification (NCBI taxonomy): domain Eukaryota; kingdom Viridiplantae; phylum Streptophyta; class Magnoliopsida; order Escalloniales; family Escalloniaceae; genus Escallonia; species Escallonia herrerae. Next base: position 250,185 of record JAVXUP010000710.1, read on the forward strand.
CAAGGGGGCAAAGGGATTGTGGATGTAGGGGAAGGGGAACAGGAATGGGAAGGGGAGGCGAGGGGATGGGTTATGTAGTGGTGGAGAGTGGTGTCGAAAGAATTAAAAATTTTGGGTTAATCATTAATACCTCCTTTTTGTTTCCATATTTGTGACGAACTTGTTAATTTTGGTGAATTTGCTCATAAGAAATTAATGTTATGCTTATGATATCATTTAAACCTTGAAAATTTTCATCTAATCATCTTGAAAGGCGGGGAGGAGGGATGGGGGGGGGGGCTACAGAGCGATTTGGGTGGGGCTAGGGTCCTTGGAGGCAGATAGCGCTGGGCAGTGGTGGTTAGGGTTCGATTTTGGTTCAGTGAAGAAGATGGAGGACAGAGAGGGCAAAATAGACATTTTCTCTTCTTTGTTATGATTTTTGGTAGATGGAACATAATAAGCATCACAAGGGACTATTTATAACTAAATGAAACTATATGGTCATATATGCAACTTAGGCAAATCACATCGTGTATTCAGACTTTCCCCTTTAGCTTTCTTTGTGCATGGCAATATGAAAAATAATAATTGAGCTGAATACACACTCTACTAAATTCACAACCATTTAATGCTTGAAGAAGCACATTACACTTTTGTTATCACTTAAGGAGCAAAGAGTATAACAATATTAGCCCTTTTTTTTGTGACATGTGATGTAATATCAAAATCAAGTGGCACAATTGCCAATTCACATTCTTAGATAAGTGGTATAGTCGTAAATTGTCAATCTTATTAGGGTACTATTATCAATGGCACTAGATGTAGATTAGCATTTGACGGAGGCTGAAGTTTTGCTATGGTAGATTATGTAATTGATTTAAAGAGTAGGTGTGAGTGTTATAAATTATAATGGCACATGCGTAATTACTAGGAGAGGTATGGGCTATTTGTCAAATGAAGTAAAATTGAAAGTAAAATTAGAATGTCAAAATGACATATACCCCGTATTTTACTAGATGGTGCATTTTAGGCAATATGTTAAATTGTATTTAAATGAAACTCGGTGGCCTGGTATGTAATTTTCTTAAAAAAATATGAATAAAGTACAAAAATGAGTATTTACGAGGTTAGTGCTAAAATGGATATAACGAGATTAATAACCTTTATATATATGTGTACAAATTGAAATAAGCGGCGGGGCTGACCTCGCCTTCTACCATATATAGCTGTGACTAAACCTAGTGGATAGTCTCTTTTTTTAGTCAAACTTGGAACTTTATTAAAAGTGGATGTGACTTTTTTTTTTGCACTCTATCTACTATTTTTGCATGTTTGTAAAAAAATAACTTTTTTTTTTTGTCTTTTTTTGCGCTAGCATGGTTTTACACTTCTACCATAAAATTTATACTGCTCTAACATTTCATCACCTGTTTTTAATTGTTTTTAATTTTGATCTAGATCGAGATGCCTGTGAAGTTAGATAATGGGGGAGATTGTCTTTGATTACCAATAAACTATTTTTCCTCTTTTGTGGTTGCATTTTGGCTATAGATCTATCAAATGTAGCACACCTTCGCAGGGATTGATAATTAAAAAATATCGGCTCTTTGGGATTAATGGTCTCGACCATTCAGAGTAACTAGTTCTATTTGAGATAACCTCATGCCTCCTCTAGCTGCTCCTCCTATCATAATCGCTGACGTCCTTGATCAATGGTTCTAGATGGTCAGGGAAAAAAATTCAGAATGTGCAATATTTACTTGTGGTAGAGGCGGGGCAGTGCAATGGGTTGAGAGAGGCAGAAAGGGCTGAGAGAGAAAATGGAGTACTTATAGAGGGCAAATTGTAGATCCAATATGAAATTTTGCGAAGAGTGTTAAAGTACATTAGACGAATCATTTGTTTTTTTTTCTTCTCTCTCTCTAATGAAAACAGGTAAGAACCCTATCTGACATATTAACAAGACACGAAAGTACGTAGTGTTTTACCAAGCATAGACATACATATAGGTCACGCATATAGACATCGATCTAAAGGAAGAGACACACTATCCACAAATGTCCCAAGTTTTTTACTTTTTGCAACATAATCTTAAAATTGCGTCCTTGTGAAAACATAGCCTTTTGACAATCGCAAAGACTTGCATAAATGCGGCTCCTATCGCGAAAGGAAATGGCAAAAGCAAATGTGTGTTCATTTTGCGAGGCCATGAGTGACCTACCATTGAGGTCGATGGACCCCAGATGGATCTGTCGACCAAAACACCAACATTCACAATTCAAAGGCTAAAATTTTATGATTGGAGCTCTCATAGGCTCCTCCAATGTACTGCTGCGAAGACGGCATTGCTTTTGTGTAATGGAAGAGAAAATGTTATGAAGAACTTCATGTGAAGGGGAAGATATATAACAAGAGTAATTATGCAATGACAAAGCCAAAACATGGTATATAAAGAATGCTTAACCCCTATGGGTTTGAAGCAGGAGCATACAAGTTCGACTTCCGGGCATGGCTTGCAGAAGCAAATCCTCCACAAGATCTGGAAGCATATGCAGCGTATCATTTGGGGGTTAATTCTTGAGAATACATAAGACAGGAAAAAAGGCATCGACAAGCGGCGTTCATGAATACGACATCCTGCAAATGCTGCATCAGTTATTCGCAATCCCACGCACTCATCGTTTCTCTCTTGTAGACAAGAGTGTTACGAGGTGATGTATTGAAATGGAAGAGACTAAATACAAAAGAGCATTCATAGCCAACAAGAGAGGAGAGGAATATACCTGGTGATGTCCGTAGGCACCCAATCTCAAATCCTCAAAAGGGCTCGACTGGATAAGAAAATCCATCAAACTAGACCACCATTTTGATTTTCAAGTCGGAAATAAGAAAGAAAGCTGGGTTGTTGCAGAGTACGATTTAGAAACCCATAATGAAATTTGAGCTGCTCATAAAAACCCATTTTTTACTACGGCTTCCACAGGGTCTTGCACGTTTTGAACCCAATCTCGATGCCCAAAACCAACGGGCAATAAATCGTTGTCTTTAAGGCTTTATTTGTCCCCACTCGAAATCGAATTTGCTGACGGGCTAACGACAAACAATCCTCCTGAATACAACAAAATCTTTGGGAATCCACAAACAGCAAATTCGAAAATTTCCCTCGGAATTCTCTTTGAAGCAGAGTACGTTTTTTGCTATAGTAATTTTCTGGAAAAAATCCATTAATTATATACTTGCTTAAATCTATACTAATGAGAATTTTTATTTGCTTAAATCACAAATAAAAATCTATTCGTGAACACTTCGAAATGTTCATGGTCGGCTCGTTTAATAAACGAGCTCTAATAATTTGTTCATATTCGGCTCGTATATTATACAAACGATCATAAACGAGTTCTTTGGGGAATGAACTGCGAGCAGTTCATGAACAACTCGGTTCATTTACGACCCTAATGGATACAGCCCACCCTGGTCTTCTGCTCATTTACCTAGAACTATTCTGGTTCATTATTAACCTGCTTTGCTGCTGATAATTTGCCTGGGATGCAGATCTCATGTCTTTAGAAATGGGTTCCCAAGGACCATGGCTAGCCTGCACCCTTCGATGCTAGTAATTTAGTCCAAAGTTGGGCAATTTGGTTGTAGTTTTTAATTAGGAGATTTCTGTATTGTAGGTTGGTTGTTATGTTTGAAGTTTTCTCTGTTCATGTTGCGATATGTTCCTCTCGAGAAAATTGAAGTCACACTTGAAAAGGGAAACACAGCAAATGAGCAGTAATTTGTTAGCTCGAGTAAATACTATACCTCTGGCGAATCAAAGCACGTGATATGGTCTTAGACCAGAAATAATCAATGAATTGACGCTGCTAGTCTCTTTCTAGGCTTACCTTTAGCAGCTAAAACCTCTGCTGGATCTATCAACAACAAAAAGCTGTATCCGGAGTTCACAAGTAACATTTCTTCCACCACGCAGCTTTATCTGGCATAGAATTTGTAACAGCAGCCCACATGTCTTTCTTGTAATCTCCTCTTTATCCTTCCCCGAGTCCATTTCACTAACTTCAATACATGCACGCCAGTGTTTGCCACTGCAACAGGTGGTCCTCACTGTAACGAGATTCTCTTGACCTTCTATACTTTCGTGGTGCTAGCTTCAGCTTCCCGCTACTTTGTACTTTATTTCCCTTTGAATTGCTACTCATCCATCTCCTCACACATGTGGTACGTGGTCTCTATAAATTTCCAATAGTCATGATAATTGTCGAATCAAAGTGATCTTTGGTTTTTGATAGTGATGCTACTCAACCAAATTTCAAATGATGTCAGATCGGGGAAGAGGGACAGTATGTCAGATCGGGGAAGAGGGACAGTGAATCATGAAATAGCACTCCTTCCCTTCATCTTATTCATAGCTGTTACATCACCCAAAAAATCAGTAGAATGTATTTCGGCTGCATTGTGCTTGATTGACTCTTGCCGACCTGATGCCTCAAAGTAGCAATGTTGTTCAGTTACCAGTAATCCCCACATGAACAGTTACCATCTGTAAAATGATGAAACCTGCTTGAATCTCGTAAAACTATCTGCCTGCCAACAATCAATGATATATATTTGAATGCATCATGACAGTCTCCACAAACGCGAAGATTTTTCATTATTCTTATAGGCAATTTTGATTTGCGAGTGAGAACAAAAGCGACTGCAAGCTTTTCACTGTGGTGGCTAAGGAGTTCTTCCTGGTTCTCCAATTCAAGGTCATGAAGAGCAAACTTTGTTTGGGGCACATAACCAGCATCCCTCATTTTTCTCTGCAGTTCCTTGAGCTTTAGATAGATTGCATCTCTATCTGGATGTGAATTATCTCCAGCTACAAAAACATGAACCCCATCCTTCATGGTTACCCAACTACATCCAGCTTCCTTCTTCACCGCCGCCTCCCTCATCGCAGCACGAGCCTTTGCCATATCATCCCACTTTCCTCCAGAGGCATACATATTAGACAGAAGCACGTAATTCACGGCATTCTCTGGTTCCAACTCCAGTAGCATTTCAGCAGCCCTCCTACCTAAATCAGTTTTGCGACCACTTGCTCGAGAGCAAGCCCCAAGTACTGTCCTCCAGATAAGAACATTAGGCCTCACTGGCATTCTGCTTATAAAGTCTTCTATCTTATCAAGATCACCAGCCCGACCAAGGAGATCAACTATACACGAAAAGTGCTCAATCCTGGGAGTCAGGCCATAAACTTCACTCATAGAATCAAGATGTTTAAACCCTTCTTCAACCAATCCCACGTGACTGCAAGCTGATAAGACACCGACAAATGTAACATGATCTGGTCGTTGATGTTCTAGCTTCATTCTTGTGAAAATCTCTAGAGCCTTGTGTCCAAATCCATGCTTCGCATAGCCACATATCATCGAATTCCAAGAATATATGTTCCTTACAGGCATCAACGCAAAGAATCTCGAAGCATAGTCTACTCTTCCACATTTGGAGTACATGTCAACAAGTGCACTCCCGATCACGACATCAGATTCCAAACATGCTCTAATTCCACAAGCATGAACTTCCATGCCACGGTCCAATGTTGCAACTGAGGCACACGCACTAAGAACTGTTGCAAAGGTGAAGCAGTCTAATCTCTGACCATTCTGCAACATGAGCCAAACCAAATCCATGGCCTTGTGTAAAAGTTCATTATGTATGTAACCAGAAATCATGGAGTTCCAACTCGCATTATCTCTCCTTTCACCCATTCTGGAAAAGATACTCTCACATATATCTATTTCCCTACACTTTCCATAGCAAGAAAGAAGTGCATTCTCCATGCCAGTATCATCCATAACACGGTATTTCAGAACTAGGACGTGGATCTGTCGAAGTAGTTCGCAAAGAGAAACAGATGATACTGCTGCAAGGATGTTTAAAAGGGTTACATTGTTGAGACTCCAGCCGGCTCTCATCATTTCTACAAAATATCCTACAGCATCTGAAATGGATGATTCAGAATCAGCAAACGCCCCAATAATTGAGTTCCATGAAATTCGATCATATTTAGGCATCAAAGAAAATACTTTCTTGCACTCAACAATACATCCAGTCTCTGCATAGAGGGCAAGAAGAGCATTTGAAACTGAAACATCTAGATCAAGCCCCATCTTAAGGCCTTCAGAATGAATCTGTTCTCCCATCCTCATCCAACCCAAGCTTGCACATGAGCTCAAAGCACTGATCAGTGAGAATTTTGAGGACATTAACAATGTTCTCCTCATTGCACAGAAGGTAATAACTGCATCTTTAAAACACTCATTCTGGTCAAAACCAGCGATCATGGAATTCCAAGTAACTGGTTCTTTATCATTCATAAGTTCAAAAACAGAACAAGCATCATCAATTGCACCACATTTTGCATACATATTGATCAGACAATTTCCTAAGGCAACCTTGGAATCACTTAAGCCAATTCGGATAGCATGTGCATGAATCTCTCTTCCTTTTCTTCTCCCTTCTCCCGGTAGAGAGAATTCGGCAAAAGCACTCAAAAGAACCATATAAGAATCAATGTTAATCTTAACCAAGTCTTTCATTTTTACAAAAACCTCAGCTGCTTCTTCTCCTCTCTTTTGCCTCACTAATCCAACCATCAGTCCGTTCATGGATACCACGTTCCTCAGAGGCATCTGCTCAAAAAATTTCTTAGCAGTGTCAAGCGAGCCAGACCTTGCAAAGGCACTTACCAGAGCACTACCCACATATAGGTCATGTAGATATCCGAATTTTTTTATTTTAGCCAGCAGTTGCTCAAGCAAGGAAAGACAATCTATAGAAGATGAAGCTACCGTTATTAAACTACCAAAAGTATACTCACTAGGTCTAAAGCTTCTTCCTGAGCACTCCTGTTGCATGTTAGAGAAAAGTTCAAAAGCAGTGACTGGTTCGCCTCTTTTAGAATAAGCAGAAATAATAGAGTTCCACGCTATCGAATTCTTTCCCTCTATCTCGCGAAATGCACGATAAGCGTAAGTCGCAGAATCCATAAAACTCCCGTACAGAGAGATCAATGCGTTACAGACCACCATATCGAATGCGTGCCGGCTTTTCAAAATCAGCCCGTGAATTTGCAACCCAAGTCGAAACCCATAAGATCCCAACTCCTGGCAAGCGCGTAGAGCACTCCCAATAGCGTAGTGATTCGGAAAAATTCCAGCCGAGATCATCTCTTTAAAAAGTGCACATGCCTCGTCGGGCATTTCACTCTGGGTACACCCCGAAATCAAGCAAGCCCACGTAACGGAGTTTCTTTCAGGCATTTCGTCGAATAAGTCGTGTGCAGCACCCATCTTACCAATTCTGACGTATATATTAATAAGGGTATTGCATAAGAACCAATCACTGGCAAAGCCAGATTTGACAAGCTGCAGGTGAAGGTCTTTAGCATCGTTTTGGCAACAAGAGTTTCGGTATCGGCTGATTAGACAATCGTATCTTTCGGCATTGGGTGGATTAAATGGAAGTGTGAGGTGTGTGGGTGCAGGTGAGGTGAAAGTACGGAAAGTAGAGTTAAGACAGCAGATAATTCGCCTGTGTTGGGACACGAGGTTCCTAACAAACATGTTCTGGTCGAAGGAGAGACAACTGTTTCATGTTTCTTTCGCGCCCTTTTATTAGTTTTTGAACTTGGGTTTTTAGGAGTTTTATCTAGGTTTTGGGTGCATTCAAACTACGACCGGTTCGTCCAGCGAATAAGCAAAAAAGCGACCTATAGAATAGAGAACATAAAGCTGTTAAGGACACGGTAGGTATTAAGAAAGAACGTGGAGCAAGTGCGAGACGAGAATAGAAAGCAAAGCGCGTTATCCCTGAAATATTATTTATGCGTAGCTCGAAAGAAGAACGTGTCATTCACAAAATATTGTTTATATGTAATTCGGGTTACTATCCCAACTGATTGCAACTACTGTAGTCGTCCAGGACTCTACTGCCTGTGGACTAATGCTCCTTGGTCATTTTTCTTTTAGATCACATCTCATACGAGTTTGGTTAGATGTTTCTGTAGCATATACGAAGTTCGTTTTCTAACAAAAGCGACAACAGTTAAAGAAGGCGGTGTGAGTTTTAAAGATATGCTTGTAGAGAGTAAAAATAGTCTTGTTTAAAATTGGGTAAATTACACTAAAACCCCCTGAGGTTTTACGTAATTACACTCCACTACCGCTATCTTTAAAAATTACACTCCGCTCAAAAAGTAACATTTTTTTTACGGTGTTAACAATGCAATGCAAAAAGACATAAATGCCCCCCCCCATCAACGTTTTCTTGGAATTTGGCTGAAATTTACAAAAATCCTAAACCTCCATTAGACCCAATGCCAGACCTTCCATCTGATGTAATCATCGATCGACAGCCCAAAGTTCATCAATTTGAGAATCGTAAATACTAAAGCATGACTGCACCACTCTTTAGACATGCAGTCATGCTTCAGAAGTTCATCAATTTGGCGATAACTAAAACGCATTACACCGCCGACGAGATCCGTCGAAGTTCATCAATTCGACAGCCCGACTGCACCGCCGACGTTTCAAAGCCGTGGTGCGCTCTGATCGACAGCCCGAAGTTCATCAAGATGCAACTCAATCGGTCCAAAACTAGCTCCATTCTAGCCCTAATATTCGAAGGTAGGGGCACCCTTTACTCTGTACAACACGATTCACTGCAAAATGCCACTAAACTTGACACCCGGTTTGAAAACTCAAACATCGTTGATGTATATGGTTCGTGCAATGGCTTAATTTTACTGTCGATGCGCAAAAGCACCATTGCCATGTTCAACCCGTCAACCCGAAGGGCATCTAAACCGCAAGATATGGGCATCTGAGAGGACCTCACATCTGAACCGCAAGAATGGGTAAATCACACAAAACTCACAGTAGCAACCTCCTCTATTTCTCACAGTAACAACCAGTCAACCCATTCGTGGGGGTCGGAAAAGACCTTGTAGGCAGCGGCAAGCTCCTGGAAGGCGGCGGGGGAGACGCCGAACTGGGCGAGCTTGTCCGGGTGGCGCTGGAGGGCAAGCCGGCGGTAGGCGGAGTGGATCTCGTCGGCGGTGCAGTCGCCGCCACTGGAAGTGGCAAGCTCCTGGAAGGCGGTGAGGGAGACGCCAAACTGGGCGAGCTTGTCCGGGTGGTGCTGGAGGAGGGCAAGCCGGTGGTAGGCGGAGCGGATCTCGTCGGCGGTGCAGTCGCCGCCTAGCCCCAGCACCTTGTATTGGCAACGCTTCCCCAGCAACACCATGTTATACGGCGTTTAGGGTTTGTTTAGGAATGGACCGAGTACTTATATTTTTTTTTTGGGAGAATAGTATATGTATTTTCTGTTATAAAATGTTATAAAGGGAGGGTATTTTGGGTATGAAAATTAAATAAAGGAGTGTGTCAGGGAATCTTGAAACGGAGTTGGACGGGCCGTTAAAAGTGTGTAGTTGTGTGTAATGCGGGTACAAACCTCAGGGGGACGGAGTATAATTTTTAAAGATAGCGGTAGTGAAGTGTAATTACGTAAAACCTCAGGGGGTTTTAGTGTAATTTACCCTTTAAAATTTCAGCAAATGTGTTGTTGTCTACCTCAGTTCTTCAATCGTTGCCTAAAAGTTGATTCATCGCTACAGAGTGAAGCAACCGTCTATCAACTAACAATGCAATTTTGTGTTCCACAAAGTACTTTTAGCGACTCCCTTTCCAGCGACCAAAGGATCCACGTGTCAACGACACCAAAAAGTCCACAACACCAAAAGATGGATAGTAACACCGAGAGTCCCCCTGCATGTAGAGAAATCTTACAGGAGCATACAGAAAGATCTGACAAGAATACAAAACTTGCCTAGACCATCTTAGTCAGTCGATTTTCAGTACACAGATAGTCAACAATAGATCAATTTCCAAACATGATACAAATTTAGCATAGACCTTGAGCAAACCTCTCCGCCCCGGCAGATTCAGCCAAGAAATGTGGTACCCCAGTCAAAAGTTTGATGGCTAATGACAGTGGAAGAGTTTAGAGGCCAAGTTGTTCTTCTGAATGTAACTCAAATCTTCGTGTGCAGAGAACTTGGAGGGCTTCTTGCTACAAAGCGGGACTCGTAATTTCCTTGCAGCCAAAGTTGCTAGACAAATGCCGAGGTCCTTGAGGCTGAAATGGATCTCATGTTCACTCCAAGCAGTTTAGGCACCAAGGCCAAGATTGCAGGCCACTGCCTATGTTCCGCATGAAGGAGAAACAGTGTCCGATCTTCAACTCAACCAAGCCTCTGTCTCAAACTAGGGTGGTCAACTACATGAATCCTAGTCCTGCACTTGCCCTATCCTCAGTTTGCTATAGATGATTGGTTTTCCGGTGGTTGATCTGGTTAGCCAACGGAAACTCCAAAAGAATAATGAAAGATGATCTCTCTGCCTCCCTAAGATACTGTACAGTGCCATTCATGACCTTAACAAGCTTCTGACTTGTGTATAGGCCAATACCTTCCCTTGAGACATTCTTGTTATGGTGAAACATCTCTTGAATCAATCCTTCCGGTATCCCCGGGGCTGGATGAGTGATCCTGCCATGTCAAACAAATAGTATTAAGATATATACCCCCACCCAAAAAAGGGCATATTAACAATATCCATCAACCCTTATTTTTTGCATTTAGGTCAGTCCCTAGTGATGCACAACAATCACATATAGATCTACACTCAAGATTCTTGAAAAAAATGGATCATTCTAGCTTTATGAGAATCGTACTATAGCTTATTTCTTGTAAACCCACAATTATCAAGATGGAAAAGAAAATGATGAAACTTCGTTCCAAGATGCAGTAAAAGTCGGGAGCACAAGTGCATTGACTGGTGAGTAATGTCTTTGCAATTTATATGATCTTTTCAGAATTTCTCATCATTAGCCTATCTATGCTCCCTTTCCTTTTTCTTTTGTGTGTGTGTGTGTGTGTTTCTCTTACTGGTTACTGCCATTGGTTCATACAATCTAGCCAGTCTATGATCAGCATTGATCTAGTAATCTCATTTTTGAGCTTATAATCCTGAATAATGCATTCAACTCATGGTTGCACGAAAAAATATGAAAAAAGAAAGTAGGAACAATTCAACTTCGTAAACAGAAACTTTCTATATATTGTTGCAAGAGGAGGTAAGTTGGGATCTGTCAAGGTGAAAGCAGTGTATTCTCACCATCAAAATAAGCTTAATACAAATAGTGATCATTCAACTAAATTAATTGTTTTCGGTACTTGATTGAATATTTGAAATGGCTCTCACCTTGTGATCATTATTCTTGTTGGTGCAAGATGAATACGGATTAAGCAAGGCAAGTAATTTAGATTTTCCTAAAGTTAATATAAAAATTCTCAATTTTAATTTTAATAGATGGATTAATTTGAGTGAGGGAGAGGTGGAGAAGCTTAAGTTAAGTAGACATTCAATTCAAAAATTCTTTTTGGAAAAAGAGACGTACATCTTTTCAGTTGTACTTATGTCTTAGAAATGTTTTACATGTCCATAGCCCACAGATCTATTAGTGGTAAAGATGCTGCTCTTAACCTTGATGGGACACTAGGACATATGTTTTCTGACCAGCCATAATCACTGGAAAGAAGTGAAATATACCTAAATTCGAGATGGACAATGCGGATCTTTGTTCCAATACTTCGCTTTCTGGGAGTTAGCCTGAGTAGAACCGATGATCCTTCAAATGCAGGAGTAAAGAGAAGAGCATTTGTCAAAAAATCTGAAAGGACTTGCTGAAGCCTTAAATTGTCACCATATAAGTACATGGATGATGCTTCAGCAGGTGATTCATTTATGACCAGCACCTCGCGCTCCTGACTCAGAATCATAACTTGATTTATGACCACTTTCAAAGATTCCCCAAGATTGAATTCTGCGGAGTTCACTTCCATATAGCTGAAAATGGATTTACAAGGATCAAAAATAGAAAAAAAAATGGCCAGAAAAAAAAAAAAAAAGTTCCACAGAAATCAGCAACCATAATAACGTGTCATACTCTTATAGTGTCTAATCTGGAAAAAGTGCAGACCTATCATTATTCTTGTTAAAACTGTGGTAACTAGAGTAACCTTCTTTTCTTTAACAAGTAATGCGAAATCGTATCTTCAATAGGGTGTATCTAAAAAATCCTGAAGTCGTGATGATTTCATTCTGATTCTAATTTCCAGCCCTTTGTCCATTAAACTGTTGCTTGGTCAAGTTGTTTTTCTTTATCTGATATTTTGTTTGCTGGGGGGTAACGCCCAAGCAAAATCCAAAGCGCCCAACAGTTTACAGCCTAACCCCATTCCATCTCCCTAATCTCACGTACTAAAAGCTATTGCACCAAAATACTGCACCATGTAGATTACAAATTAAATACACCTCTCAGTTACCCTTTTCTTGGCTCCACTCTTGCAGCATCCCAAACGATATTGCATGCCATTACTCATTGCCACGTCAAAGACCTATAGCCAACCCCTTTCTTCCAGCATGCCAACGAAAACAGATTACACGGTGGATCCTCAATAAATCCTCAGTAACCACCTTCACTTGATTCATGGTGAATTTTATTTCAAGAGTTCTACACCTAGCACTAATTTCCAGCTCTCAACTTACTAGTTACTACGTTGCCAGCTCCATCATTTGTACAATGGACACCTTCACAAATCAAGAAAGCAAGTCCATGCGAGGCAATGCTATAGAGCCAGTGTATATGAACACCTATATTTGTCTCCCATGATTAAAGAATATATATATATATATATATATATATATATATATATATATATATAGCAATTGGGCCAAGCAGCAGATATTGAAATATGACTCCTTCCACTCTGTAGACGGGTATAGTAGTGATATGAACATGTTTTAATTTATAAAGTTGTCTTTTATAAATGCACATTATGATATCATACCAAATTGCCATGGACATTTATGTCGGTCTGGCATATATGTGAACCTAAAAACTAAAAATTCACCATTCCGACATTAGCATCTCCATGTCTATACATAGTCTCCATTATGTTTCTAATCATGTCCTTTCTCCTATTTTTAGAATTTCACTCATCTGCATGTCAATACTGTGTGAATTGTGTACACATTGTTTATAGGCTCCATTGGCCTTCCTGCTTTCATCTAGTTGATTACCTGTTCTCAAGCTAGAAGTATCCATAAGTACTCTTGCTCTCAATTAACATTCGACTCATTACTGGAATCTAAGTTTTAAGAACCAGCACTGATTGTGCTTCATGGACTTAAACTTAGCATCAGTCTATTTCGTAAGTCTTCCGCTAAAAGTAACCATGAGTGCCCTGCTCTAAACTAACAGTTCACTTGTTGAGTCATCTTCCCTGGGTTCTGATGTCCTGGTCGAGCTTCATGGACTTAGACTTGGCATCAGTCCATACAGAGATTGATGTGCATGCATTAGACATTTTTGTCATTTACTAGATGTGCATGTACTACATTGCCCCTACAGCAAGCATGACTAGGTCAACTAAAATATTAAAATAGTTCGAGTCAGATGACTGTACCATTCCTCAATACTGTCAATGTCAGTGTCGTCAACGATCTTAGACAATTGCTCCTGACACAATATGCTCAACTTCAAAAGCTTCCGCTGTTCTTCGCTTAAATCAGAAGATTTCATCAGATCCTGAACACACTTCATACCATTTGAAGGTTTTTGGATTCCACCACGAAGATAAGCCAATTTTGTTAGGCTATTTGCCGCTGCCTGTTCCGATATCCTCTGTACCTGCAATGCATGCTGAAGTTCTGGACTAGCTACATGCAAAAAGCACAAAATACCAGAAATGTTTTTTCCCTCATCTGTCCTTTTGCTTGCAGAAAGCAAGGCTTCAACATACGTCCCCTGCTTACTGTAAAACCCAAATAACAATTTATCAGCTACTTGACCTGCAAGTACACCATTTAGTAATATCCTGAGCCTGGTCAATGTGTCTTGATCTTTGACCCGACAACCGAAGTTATTGAGAGTAAAGAGCTCCCCGAGAAGCATTCTGTCAATCGCATCTTCCCGCTTCAAACCAGAAAATTTTTGCATTGCATCATTCCACTCCAAGCATCGACCATGCTCATCCATCATAAATATTGGAGGAATAAGTGCACTAGGGCTCCGCACAATTCCAACATAATCACCTTGAAATCTGGTATACTTGTCCATAAGCAACTTTTGTCCAGTGACATCTTGCCCAACAAAGCAAACTCCAATAATGTTCTCCTTTACATCGCGACTACAACAAGCATTAGCAATCAATATAACGCAACCATCGTTTTCCTGTGGACCAAACTTTTTTAGCTTAATTTCAACACTTCTCTCCTCTTTACCTGCCATGTTACTATCAAATCAGCTCATGATTTGGTGCAAATATCTTTACAGAATAAATTACAATATAGACATGTGGAGATATGGACATGAACAAGCTAAAATGTTGACTTACTTCCAGGTCCAGCTAATAAGACTTTCTAGTATGCAGAATGCTTGATAAACGAAATTTTATACATATTTAGTTAAAGGAACATGGTTAGCACAAAATCCTGCAGCTCTTTCTAACGAATTTACCAATAAAAGAAGAAACAAATGCTGGCAAATAGCAGGTAATTAATACTAGTTGCCCACCCTAATCTCGAACCATGATCAAAATAGAAGGGAGAATTTTACGAAAGCAAACATTTTATAAAATATGCAAGTGGTTTGACCTCCCCATAAACCTTTTTTTTTAATAAAAAAACCCGTAACCTCTAAACTCCCAAAAGCATCCTAGAAAGGCAAGAGCATAGGGTCCTCAAAATTCACTAGATTCTAGAATGGCTTCTTAATTACATAAAATATTGCTGGCCTCTAACATTCGTTGTTGGAACCTATTTTTTTACCCCCAAGAAAGAACATAAGTAAGCTATAGAAGGCCTTCATTCTACTTTCACCAATTCCCGAGCTGACATGAGAACCCTCTACTCTCAGAAGATCAAACAACTCTTCATAAGCCAATATAAGTGTTTTCTCTGAATTTCCAGACCTAGTTTTCCTTGCTCTCATCGTTTCTTGTAAATGAATACCTGTAAATCTAGCTATTTCCCAAACCTAAGTATGCCCAACCAAAAGCTGAATGAATGTTCTTATTCTTAAGAAAAAAATTTCTGATCATGATTACCATATCTGTATAAATTTTATCACACCCACAAATGAAAAAATAGAAGATGATTGTACATCTTTATTCCTACAGAAAACAAATAGAATCCTGATTATTATGCTAAAATACAGTTGAAAGCACAACAATAACTAGTGAAACAGTGCACTGAAACGTTAATGTATGTTTCCAAACATAGAAGGCATCATAAAAACTTTAGGATACCGTTGTAGATCTATATCCAATTAAGTTTAACTCGTATTAGTTTTCCTTAGACTTTGAAGATACATTATATTGACCTTTGTTAATGGATTGTTTATCTTTGTGACAGCATAGCACATCATCTATGCTACTGATAACTTCCATGTGCAGCCTATGTGCTTCAATATGCACACATACACATAGATACATATCTTGGGGTGGGGGGCAGAGGGCAGGAGGATAATAGGCTTATCCACTGCTCCATAGTGGCCCCATCTTATCACTATGCCAAATAACAAAAGCTAACTAGATATTCAATTTTGCCACTATCACGCTGTTCATGCTCACAGTCAAAGAGTAACAACAAAAAGGTTACGCAAATAAAGGACAAGTAGACCAAACATAAAGCAGGGTATCACCTTCCAAAGCCAAGAAGAGCATGTTCTTCACTAGTTCAACTGAATCATCAACAACCAGATCAACCAAGGGTACACCAATAGCTTCCTGGGTGATTAATCCAGTTAGCTCAGCTACTTTAGTGTTCCACCCATTGATATTACTAGAGGCATCAACAGCCAAGATGGGAACTGAAGCTGTCTCAATGAGGCGAACCATTTCGTTTGTGACGACAAGCAGCTCATCCACCTTTCCTATATTGGTATCAGCTGGTGGAACAGGCACGATCATCTTGGACTCTTCTACTATCTCCTCTTGTAAAGAACCCCTTAATATCAGCTGCAGAGAATGGATAGCATCCATTTCAACATCCTCCCAATGTAGGCTCCTTCTCTTAACCACCTCCAGGAAAGCCTTAAATGATGACCTAGGGTGCATTTTCCTTCCGTCGTCCTTATCCTCTGGATCATTTTTTGCACCAGCCCACTTGATCTCCTTAGCCGTGTGGGACCGAAACCAAAAGAGAAAATCCTTTGAAGTGATTTTCACGGCAGCCATACCGCATACTTCATCACCAAGAACAGAAGCACCAGGGTAACCAGCTTCCATTAGACTATCGGTACTTAACCCTGTACTCCCCCCGTGGTATTCAAGAAGCCATTCAGCTATATCCCTAATTTGTGCCTCAGTAGGGGTGACCCCAAGCAGCCAAAATCTGCTTTTGTAGTAAAGTGCAGCGCCATCGCACCTAACAAGATCCATCACATTAGGCGATTGAGTGACAATGCCAATAGGAGCGTCTCTTAGAAGCATGTCACATAGCACGGTTTGAATTCGCAAAATATGCTTCTCCTTTAGTTGAGCCGCCAACTCCACTTCCTTGTTAATTTGAACACCAAAAATTTGAATCAAGAACTCACATGCGTACCTTAAAGGGAACGGAACAAACCTAGGGCTTGTGTGATGGCAAACCACCAAACCCCATAACTTCCTCCCCATCTGTTGATTGCTCTCTACCTCATCATCCCCCTCATTAATCGTGACTGACATCACAAGAGATGCAATGGAACCCATACTAGCCATATATTGGGCATGACACCCATGAGGAGATCTGAGCGAGGATCCACACAGACTCAATGGCTGAGCCAATCCCTTGTCTTGAATTACTTTCACAGGCAGGGCCATACAATCACATATCATCCTGACCTTATTTTTCATGAAGAGAAACCTTGAAGCCTGTGGTATATCAGTAGCCGGATAATGCAAGCCAAGATAAGGTTCCAGGTCAGGCTTGCGGCACTCAGCAACAACTTCTCCATGTTCATCCTCATGAAATTTATACACCATTACCCGATCATAACCAGTTAAATCAGTTACTTCTTGAACTAACACATCGCATAACATTGATATATTCCCACTGGGCAAAGATTGCAACCTTGATATGGCTTTGGCTGCAAGCTTATATGATTTTAATGCTCCAGCAGCTGTGACTGGCACATCAGCTGGATTCACAGGCTCCAAATCTATAACCAATCCCACATCAACTCTATGTAGAATTGCATAGAAGGGCTTACCAGAATTTTTGCAATGAACCAATATAGGATTGAGTAGGTTAACTTCCGCGTAATTTGCAGCTTTCTGCAGTGCAGCAGCACTCGAGGATCGAAAGAGTGCCCGGACATCCATTCCAATAGTCAGAGCTTCTTGTTGCTCGATGCTTGGAACAGCATGCGGGGCTAATTCTAACATTTCCAGGGCATTTTCACTGTATGCCAGAATAGTGAGGTTCTGCTCATCTATCGCAATCATGCAACCAAATGGCTGGACTAGACTTCCTCTTTGCATCTTCTGGAGATAAGATGATACGGTAGAGGAGGGGACATTGCTTGTGGAAGTGGATCCATTAACGTCAACTGAAGTAGAGTAATCAAATAACCTTTCAGACTCTTCGAAGTCCTCGTGAAGCTTAGCATCAATTGGGGTCTGAGCAACTACACGAGCACCATGTTTGGATCGAGCAGAACTGCTCCAAGAACAATTCCTCTTATTATTCGTGGACCTGGACATCTTTCAACCCTTCTCCTTACCTCCAATATTTATTTTCCCTGCTCCTCCTTAGCTTCTTTAAACAACCCAAACTATTCAATCGGAATCTTGAAACACACCAGAAAAAAGCTCATAAATTTTCAACATTGAATCCTCACATAGATGCTAATTCAAAACATAAACCAAAAACAGCCCGAAAACCCACCTCATACAACCTTTTCTTTATCAAAAGAATATATCAATTTGAAGAAAAGTGGACAGAAGAGTGATACTGCTACCAAATGCCAACTCAAATCGTGGAACACCACTATATAGATGCTAATTTACATAATAAACCGAGATCAGATCCAATATCCAGCTCAAAATACCTCCTTTGTCGGACAGAATCTACTAATTTGGACAAAAGAGTGATACCTACTGCCAATTAAAACCCACAAAAAAAGCAAACCCTTTTTCGATAGGCTTGCAAGAAAGGGTACTATAATTCACACCCACCTGACCTCATGATTCGATTCTTAGCCCAAAAAAAGGCTACCGTCAAAAATAAAAGGTCGGCAGGAATGGAATCTCTGAATAGATATCTAAAGTGGGTTTCTTCCTTGTTACCTCTCCATAAAGCCCTTCAAAAACTACATCCAAGATAATATATCCCCAGATATAATTCATAGCAGATAAGAATACCCGTTACACAGAAGGCAGACCAACCATGTCCGGACTAGGACAACAGAATTTACAGGTTTGTTTCAGCTGAGAATTGACATTCGTGTTGCTGCAGATAGAACCCATATCCCAAAATCAACACAAAAGTCCAAAGAAAATTGTTAAACTAATAAGAGGTGAAGAAAAAGATTGGTGAAGAGATAGGTTTAGGTGTGACAACTGACCAGTAAAATTGCAGGGCATGGGATCAGCAACACGTGAAACCGGCATAAGGGTTAAAGCTCTGACAGGAATTTAAGGAACTGGTTACCTTTCATTAAGGATTGATGTTCACTGTATAAGATTGTGCTTGTGCAGATCAAGGGAAGAGCAATGTTTTTCATTTCTTTTTCTGTACTTGGAAAAGCCAATGTTTGTTATACTATGATTAGGTGATGAAGATACGGATCCGTGTTTGATAGGATTGGGAAACATTGATTTGACCTGTCTGCATGATCGAGTGTACCATCCCTAAACAGAGGGTACTAGCTACTAAGTGACCACTCGAGGTGTCAAATGGGGCCAGCCTTGGGCCGGTTCAGTCCAAGTTCAACGGACCTCCAACAAAACGGACCGGGGTCGGGTCAGTGGGGTTGCCAATCGGGCCGGGCCAAATGGAGGAAAAAATTTAGGCTCAGTCCAAGCTCTGGTCCTATGCCCAATATCTAGGGCCGGGCTTGAGCCGTGCCCTTTTTTTATGTTGCATTTTCTTGTTATACAAAGTAAATGCTTTAATTACGGTAATTTCTTATTATTATTTAAGCAAATTGTAATATAGTACTATGATTAAGATTCTTGTTATTATGTAAGCAAATTACTCTCTCTCAATTTTAAATTTCTTCTTTTATATACTCTAGGCATGTCCAATATTCACAATTTAACGAACCTAATATTTATCCTTTTATTTCATTATAAGTCATATACATATATATATATATGTATGTATTATATGTTAAACCTTTTTATACTCTTCTTGGTGAGTTTTATTAATAAAATCTTAACACATAATAATTATTACTATTTGAAAGAGACTATTTTTACTATTTGATATTTTACTTCAAATTAATTGGTTGAGATTGATACATGTTAATTCCCGAGACGATCTTAAGTAATAAGTATAGATTTTGACTAACAGTTTTTTCTCTCTACTTTGTCTCATATACAAAATAAAATTATTCTATGTATATGACTGTCATATCATGGTTATGAGTGAGTATTAAAAAATCTATGATATTAATATATTGTATTTGTCAGAAAATAAGAAGTAAGTGAGGCTATAATTTATGAATGTATGTAAATTATTAACATCCATATAGAATTAAATTGAAGATAAATGTGTTCATAGGCCCTCCTCCTTTTATCCGGGCTTGGGACCGGCTGCTTGTAAACAAACAGGCGAAGTTACCTATTTTTTTATATATACGAAAAAATATATATCTTGCTTGTAAAAACTTATTATATTATATTATATATATATATATATATATATATATGAAAAAACTATATTTTATGAAAAATTTTATTCTTAAAACTTAAAAGAAGGAAAATAAAAAGAAATTACCTAATCATCCAGAAGTACTTCAACATCCGAGTCACTGCTCTTCCTATCATCAATCGGTTTATCTTGCTCGCGGTATTTCGCATCAAGATAATCCTTCCAACATACACATAGCTCGAGCGACTCGGGGTTAAGACGACTCCTCCTGTCATCCAAAACCCTCCCGCTCGCTGAAAATGCCGACTCTGAAGCAACCGTGGAGGCTTGCACTGGCAGTACATCCCGTGCAATTTGGATAAAGTTTTATACATGTTTTGATTTTGTTTTCAAAAATTTAACAAATTAAAATTAACCTGTTCTTGCATTGATAAATCAGAATAATGATCAGTATTTGAATATACACCAATCTCATTAAAAGAGAAAAAAGTAGACGAACCTGCCGAATTAGAAGTACCTTCACCTGGTAGTTGTCTTGCTACTAGATGTTCAAAGCCCTTAAGGTATGGCGCATAATACCTCTCAGCAGTCGATGATGAAGCTCGTCCGCGCACGTCAGCAGAATTACGATAGAGGTTGAACAATTCCTCAAATGTCTTGCTCACTTTCGCTGTGAGTGCGGTTGTGTCCTCTACTGGGTAGCACATTAATCTCGATATCTCTTGTATCGAGACGTTCACGCCATGCAACTTTAACCTAGGATCTAAACAAGTAGCCACAGCAAAAACAACAGGCAGTTCACTCCAATATTTATTAAACTTTTTATCCATCACTTTTACTATTTCCTTAAAGGGTCCTATATATCTCCATTTTGTTAACATTGTAGCCATCTTGAGAATTTCTATTACAGCGAGAGGAGAGGTGGGATAGTACGTACCAAATAATAAATTGGTAGACTTCTCTGTATGGCAGAATGTGTAAAAACTTAGGGTATGTAGAGTTTCACCTGTGGACCACATCTGTAACTGCTCTCCTGCGAGGCATATTATATTCAACACACAACGTTTTAAATTGTTGTGTTCTCGGACTCGAACTATTAACATACGCTGTCATACCCCTCATTTTGACAAGAATATCTCCTGCAGCAGCTAAACCATCTTGAACAATTAAATTAATTATATGACAAACACAACGAACATGAAATAATTTACCATAAAGTACAGGTTTGAGGCTCTCCTCTAAAGCATCAACAGCAGCTGTATTGTTAGAAGCATTATCAAAACTAATACTCATAATCTTATCCTTTAATTTAAACGTGGTACATGCTTTTAATATAATAGTAGCAATGTTCATTCCATCATGCGGAAAAGGAAAGAGCTCGAAAGCGATGATTCTCTTGTGCATAATCCAATCTGCATCAATCCAATGGGCGTCACACAAGTATAACTAACAAAAGTAAACGGAGATTGCCAAATATCAGAAGTAAGACTAACTTTACCGTCAAAATTATCGAAATAATCGATCAGGCGTGCTTTAGCAGCATTATACTGTCGGAGTGCATCGGATCTAGTTGTGTTTCTATGAACCTTTTTGTACAAAGGTTGAACGTATGTGTTCATATATCTAGAGTGCTTAGCATTATCGGCAAAAGAAAAGGCTTGTTCATCGTGAATAACAAATTCAGCGAGACCGTCTCTTTGCTCTCGCTGATTATAAACAAATAACTTACCGTCAAAAGATAACTGCGTTTGGGTAGGTTCGACGTGGCCTTGTCGAGGTGCACACTGAGGGTAATGCCTGTTAAGATGTCCATTACCACTACCAGACGAAAATAATTTAGCACAGTACTTACATCGAGCTTTTCGGATGCCGTCCACCATAACTTCATCAAAATGATTCCAACACTCGGCTTTCTTTTTTTCCTCTTTTGGACTTCTGGCTCATTACCGGAGGCATTGCTCGGCCCTTCTTCATCATGACCAGGCATAGGGTTAAGATTATGCCACGGAGTAGTAGCTTCGCCAACCGAGCTGCGTCCTTGACTATAATGCGGGGGGTCTTGATCAGGCGTGTATTCAAGATCTGGAATGTTTTGATTGAACTCCCAATTGGCTTGGGTATCTATCATACAGCCTGTACTCATTCGTCCAGGAACGAATGGTTGTGGTGGTGCTTGGATTGGTGTTTGTGATGGCCGTGGTGCTGGCGCTTGTGCTGGTGGTGGTGCTTGTGATGATGATGATGTTTTTCGTGATGATGATCCACGCTTCAGTTTCTTCAGTAATCCAGCCATATTTGACGCTAAACTTTTTTACTAGATTAGAAAATAAAATTAGTAAGAGTAACTAAATACACAAGTATAAGAGCAGTAATTAGTAATTAGAAATAACAATTAAAAGAATTAAAGAGTAACAAATGAATCACTGAGGGTAATTCAAAATTGGAGAGAGTTAGTAATTAAAAAGAATTTAGTAATAGTAATTGATAAATATAAATTCACTAATTACTCGACAAAAGAATTAGAGAGTAACAAATTAATAAGAGGAGCGGTTAGTAATTAAAATTTAGTAAGAGTAGTAATTAGTAAACAAGAGTAATAATTAACAAGAGTACTAATTAGTAAATAAGAGTAGTAATTAGCAAGAGTAGTAATTGGAGAGTAAAATAGTAGCAAAATTTGTAGAAATGTAGAATGTTTATATAAGAGAGAGTAAGAAGATTGGTGTGAAAAATTAGAAAGAAATGATGTGAATTTATAGATTTTTGAAACTTCACAAAAGACCAAAATACTCCTAAAAACTATCTGTTTATAGTTGTTGGGGAGGGTAAGAATGTAAAAACCCTTAAAAGAGTTAAAAAAATTAAGTTAGACCAAAATACCCCCCAAACTAGCCGTTATTTTGCTGTTGAGGGGTAAAAGTGGAATTTAGGAAGAAAAAAGAGAAACAAAACCGTTGGGGGAAGGGGGGGAAATCAGAATTTAAAAATGGTGGAACCGGGGCCAAATTCGGGCTTCGATTTGGGCCGAGCCAAACACGAGCTTTTTTCTTGGATTTCCTGGCCTGGTCCAAGCCCAGGCCTAAAGCCCTAATATATATGACCACATTAGTATTAATAGACGCCTATTCTTTCCGTCATAATATATATATATATATATATAGCCGATCCCTGTCTACCGGTGGGAAAACCTTATTTCTCCACCGAACCGCTGCAAAGAGCAGCGGTTGTATAAAAAGGAAAAAAACCCAACCGCAACAAAGTGTTGCGGTTGGAATTATTGCACCAAAAGACCAACCGTAACAAAGAGTTGCGGTTGGCTTTTTGGGCCAATAATGCCAACTGCAACAAAGAGTTGCGGTTGGGCATTATTGCCCCAAAAAGCCAACCGCACCCCCCCCGGTGATGGCCCCCCCTCCCCCCCCCCAAACCGCAACTAACTGTTGCGGTTGCCCAAAAGCAAACCGCAACAGTTAGTTGCGGCCTCCTTTCCCGTGGCCCCCACCCCTCAGCAAACCGCAACAATCAGTTGTGGTCCTTTGGTCCCTTTCCTTTTCTTTCTTCCTTTCCTAAAGTCTTCACGTGGCCCCCCACCCCCTAAAGTCCTTTCCTTTTCTTTCTTCCTTTTCTTTCTTTCTTCCTTTCCTAAAATCTTCACGTGGCCGCCCACCCCCTAAAGTCCTTTCCTTTTCTCCACGTGGGCACCCCTAAAACAGCAACAAATTGTTGCGGCCTCCATTTTTTCATGTGGCCACCACCCCCACGTGGCCGAACGGGCTTTTAAGCGCTCGGTTGGGCCAAAAAAATAGCTAATGACTTCGGAATGGCCCGAATTCCTGAAAATAGAACTTCTCAACATCCTAGGGTTCTCATAAAAGTTTCGCGCGAAATCGCGCTAGCTTGATATTTTTAATTACACTGCAAAGTTACAAGGTTGCGCGTATCAGTTAACCCCTTTCCAGTGTTTGGAAAAATCTGAAATGTTTCCCTGATACATATCTTTTAAAAACAACTAGGGTCTCTTTTTTGTACTTTGGCAAAATCTAGCTCTAGCTATTTTTTATAAATTCGTGAAAAACTGCTAATTAAGTTTTTACCTTTAACGACAATTACGTTTCGTATTCACATTAAACACACATAACCTAAAATGAAGAAAGGACATTAGGGGGGGGGGGGGGGATGGACATCAAAGGGGGACATATGTTCTTTTGAAATGGGGGCCATCATGGGGGGGGGGGAGGGGGTGCGGTTGGCTTTTTGGGGCAATAATGCCCAACCGCAACTCTTTGTTGCGGTTGGCATTATTGCCCCAAAAGCCAACCGCAACTCTTTGTTGCGGTTGGTCTTTTGGTGCAATAATTCCAACCGCAACACTTTGTTGCAGTTGGGTTTTTTTCTTTTTTATGCAACTGCTGCTCTTTGTAGCGGTTCGGTGGAGAAATAATGTTTTTCTCACCGGTAGACAGGGATCGGCTCCCATATATATATATTGAAATGATAGCAATTTAAAATTGAAAGATGTAAATGAGAGAGAGAGAGAGAGAGCAATTTACTTACATAATAACAAGAATCCTAATCATAGTACTACATTACAATTTGTATAAATAATAACAAGAAATTACCGTAATTCAAGCATTTACTTTAAATAACAAGAAAATACAAACAAAAAAAAAGGGCACAGGCCTGGCCCAAGCCCGGCCCTAGATATTGGGCCTAGGGCCAGGGCTTGGACTGGACCCAGATTTCCCCTTCATCTGGCCCGGCCCAGCCCGATTTGCAGCCCCACTGGCCTGGCATCGGCCCGGTTTCACGTCAGGCCCGATGGGCCCGGGCTGGGTCGGCCCAAGCCCGGCCCATTGACATCTCTAGCCAAAATTCAATGAAAATGAAGTAGAGACAGATAGGGCCTGGCGGATACCTAACACCTTCTTGTTACGTAACTTAGTCCTCGAATCTATCTCACGATTTCCAGTAGCCTAACGTCTTTTGGACACATTTAGAGTCATTTTTAGGATTTTTCTTATTTTTTTAAGTTTAAATTAAATAAGATGGCAATTCTAAAAAATCCTATCTGAAATTTTCCTAGGCGGTGTGCCACATGGGCCTTTTGTAACAAATAAAATTAGAAGTGTGTTTTTGCAATTGAGGTAAAGCACAAGGCGTGTTTTTCACTTTTTGCAAAACTAAAGGATTCCGGGGATGTAAAAATTAGAGTTTGCCAATAATACCAAAATAAAGATAATGTAAAGGGCTGTTCAAAGGTAACCTCAATAAGAATATTTGTGTTGTTAATAGCATCATTGTATATAAGAACATGCGCCAATTTACTAAGAAGGAAAGAAATAATTGTAGAATTAATTTACAATCATTTTAAAAGAAATTGTTAGACACGCTATGAGTTTATACGTTAAAGAATGATGGTCCAAAATTATGGACAATGATAACTAATTATTTTACTCAATTTTCACGTACTTTAACATTTTGTTTGCCTCAACCTATTCTAGTGACGCCTATAATGGCTTGTTTCCGTAATAAGGTCTTGGATCTCTTATTTTTGTGGTCTTACAAACAATTTGGCTTCTAGTGTAAACCAAGAAGAACACCGGTTGGTGACATTATAAGAATTGGTGTTAGAGAATAATTTTGTCTCCAAAATTATTTTTTGGGTGCTTAGTTATGATTTTGGTCTTATAAAAAATTTGTTTTCTAGTGTCAACCAAAAAAAAAAAAAAAGAAAACACCCTTTAAAGATATTATAAGAATTAGTGTTAGTGGATAATATTGTCTACAAAATTTTATAACCTAACCTAACTCTTGTGTTTAAAGGCAAGGGTCCCACGCGCGGAGCGCGTAGGGTGGTAGGTAGTTTTATAAACAATACTAATATCAACTTCATATTCAAATTTCTAATTTTCATATTCAAATTTCGCTGCTAAAAGTTTATGCATTATAAGAACTTCAGTTTTTTCTTTTCCCAAACGAGAAAAAGCACAATGTAGTGCGCCGCAGAGAAGTTGTCGTCTCCCGTCTAAGAAAAGTGACATTTGAGCGAGCTCCGCAACTGTCGCAAAAGCCTTATTTATAAAGACACTTGAGAGACATTTATTGACAAAACTGGAAGCCAAAAGCTCAAATACGAAGTACAACGTCTAATGTGTTTGGTTTTCTCAAAATAACATGGTAAGAACCCAACGTGATTGTTTTGAAAAAACAAACACAGCCTAGAGGAGTTTGGACAAAGCCCGAGAAAAGCGTGGAAGAAGACAAAGCGAAGTTAGTAGGAAGCCCATATAAAAGCCCATAAGTTAGGTTTGGGCCCCAATATAACAGTCTTACCAGAGGTAAAAGGCCCAAACGTTTGAGTTCTTTTACATGTTTATTTTTGTATTGAAGCAGGAACTATTTGCAAAAAAGATTGGACCTTGGAGAACCCAAAACGGAGCTCGAGCAAGCAAAGAAAGATGTAAGAGAGGGTTCTTTACAGGGTTTTTTTGCTCTAATTGTGTCACTCGGCAAATCTTCTTGTTCTTGGTATGTAAATCTTCACTCCTGATGCGAATTCAATCTAATCAAAATCATTGATTTGGTTCTTTTGATACCCAAATTTCCCTTCCAAAATGTTTCTCTTTATGCAAAACGTGCGAAGAATGATGAAAAAGCCACATTTTTTTTTTGCAAACAAACATGAATGCATATAAGGGTTTATTTGGCATCTCTTGAATTTAGTACCTTGGTGGCTTATTGTATGAATGATCTTCTCAGTGTTGAAGTGTTTGATGCCTAATAATGTATTTCTGATTTAATTGTCTGAGTCTTGAGGATATTTGCATTTCATTGTCTTTTTGGTCGTCTAACATGACGTCGGTATTTTGTTTTCTGTGTGTGTGTGTGTGTGTGTGTCACATTGATGCAATTATGGAGTTAATATCCTTACCCCAAGAAAGGGGTGGATTTCACCATATGTTGAAACAATCTATGAAAAGCTATGTACATTTTTGTAGTCACGATGTAAGATAATTCCAAATTTGGAACATGATTAATGTGTTACTCTTTGGCTAACAGAAGGGGTTCAGGTGAAAAACTGTCACGTGGCCTTCAAAGACAGAAATTTTGTTCCCAAAATGGCGACAAGGCCATTGAACAACATTTGGATTCGACGGCAGCAATGTCCTTGTGGAGATTGGAAATGTTACATTAAATATGAAGGAGATGATCAGGTGACAGCTGGGTCTGAATTAGTAAAGAGTGAGATTACATCGTCGTCGTCGTCATCTTCAGAAGTTGTTTTCACTCCTTACGTTGGTCAGATTTTTAAAAGCGATGATGAGGCTTTTGAGTATTATAGCAACTTTGCTCGGAAAAATGGGTTTTCGATTAGGAAAGCACGTTCCACTGAAAGCCAGAATTTAGGGATTTATAGAAGGGATTTTGTTTGCTACCGATCCGGGTTTAATCAGCCGAGAAAAAAGGCCAATGTAGAGCACCCCAGGGATAGGAAGTCGGTAAGATGTGGTTGTGATGCGAAATTGTATTTGACGAAAGAAATTGTTGATGGTATCATGCAGTGGTATGTTTCTCAGTTCAGTAGTGTTCATAATCATGAATTGTTGGAAGATGATCAAGTTCGTCTACTTCCTGCCTACAGAAAAATACAAGAGCCTGATCAGGAAAGGATCCTTTTACTTTCCAAAGCTGGGTTCCCTGTGAACCGGATAGTGAAGGTACTGGAGTTAGAAAAGGGAGTTCAACCTGGACAACTACCCTTTATTGAGAAGGACGTTAGAAATTTTGTTAGGACGTGCAAGAAAACTGTTCAAGAAAACGATGCTTTGCTGACTGAAAAAAGAGAAACTGATATGCTGGAACTTGTTGAGGCCTGTAAGGCTACAGCACACAAGGATGAAGGATTTGTCTATAGTTTCACAACAGATGAAACTGGCAAAGTTGAGAATATAGCGTGGACATATGGGCACTCCATTCTTGCATTTTCAGTGTTTGGGGATGTAGTCACTTTTGACACCACATATCGCTCCATTACCTATAATATGCTCCTGGGTGTGTGGTTTGGTATTAACAATCATGGCAAGGCTGTTTTTCTCGGGTGTGTTCTGCTACAAGATGAAACTTCTCAGTCATTTTCTTGGGCTTTACAGGTTTGAGGATGCACACCCTTAATATCATTCTGCACCTTATCCACAGGTCTTACGATTATCTTCTTCTTAGCAGGTTTTTGTCCAGTTTATGAGGGGTGGACGTCCGGAGACCGTTGTAACTAATATCGATTCAGGTCTCAGAGATGCCATAGCAATTGAGTTGCCAAATACTAAACATGTTATGTGTTTGTGGAGAGTATTATCAAAATTACCTAGTTGGTTCTCTTTGCCACTTGGGTTGCGGTATGCAGACTTTAAGTCCGAGTTTGAGATGCTGTGTCACTTGGAGGACGTAGAGGATTTTGAACATCAGTGGAATCATCTGGTTGCTAGGTTTGGGCTTGGTCCAGACAAACACATTGCTCTGCTTTTTTCTTACCGAGCGTCCTGGCCATTTTCCTACATCAGAGGTTACTTCTTGGCTCGTACTTTGACAGCTGAGTATTCAAAGTCAGTGGAGACGTTCCTGAAGAGTATATTGAGCCCACAGTCATCTTTGCAGTTTTTCTTTGAACAGGTTTATTATTTCGTTGACTTTAACCTTGAAATGCTTTTACAATCATTTGATGCAGTGTGATCTAAGTCTTGTACGAATACTTTGCAGGTTGGTATGGCAGCCAACCCTGGAATTCAGGAAAGAGAGAGGCAGTTGTATATGCCCATTAAGACATGCCTGCCTCTTGAAGAACATGCACGAAATCTTTTCACACCTTATGCCTTCTATGCGTTACAGCATGAAATTGTGCTAGCAATGCAATACGCTATCACTGAAATGGCTAAATGCTCGTATCTTGTGAGGCACCATAAGAAATTGGAAGGAGAGTATCTTGTGATATGGATACCAGAAGAGGAGCAAGTTCATTGTTCTTGTAAGGAGTACTAGCACTCTGGCATCTTGTGCAGACATTCTCTTCGAGTGCTTGTCACAAAGAACTACTTTCAAATCCCAGAAAAATATTTTCCACACCGATGGCGACTGGAGAGCAACATAGTTCCTTTGGATTATCCGATAGTTCAAGACATTAATGATGAGTGTTCTCAAGCCTTTCATTCTCTTTCTACGACCTTATTGTCAGAATCATTGATGTCCAAGGAGCGCTTTAATTTTCTTCATAGAGAACTTACCCAGCTTCTTGATCAAGTTAGGAATATGCCTGATGTCAATGAAGTTGGATAAAAGTTGGCAGCTAACAATGTCTGTGAATCATAGGTTGGCTATACAGAGCATAATAGTGTACAATGTAATGGACTAGGGTTGTATTTTTCGAGTACAGGAAATTGGAAGCTACAGTTGGTGTTGTGCACCACAAAGTAAAGAATGTAGAACATTATCTCTTACTTGAATACTGACAAAACGAACAGAGGCAGTGACTAGTTTTCTTTTTCCCTTCCCAATCTCGATTATCAAAACCTAGTCTTGTGAATGTATGTCTTTCCCTTTTTTCTGAGCTTTACATATGTTTGTGAAAATTGGGATTAGCTTGTTTTATGTAATTCACCAGAAGAATTATCTAGAATAGAGTTCTTGCCTTTCTTGGTTGGACATAGTTAAAGTTTGCTCACGCTTTAAACTATTTATCTTTTTGTTGTGAAGAATTGCGTGATCTTAGGATGGAGTAAGAACGCTTCCTGTATATATTGCTTGGGATACCTACAATCACTTTGCTTGAAGTGTCAAAGGTTGGTTCTGTATCCAGTCTGTTCTCTTACACCTATGCAGGTAAATCACCAATTGTGGTCTGGAAGTTTCATTCCTTTTGCAATTATGCGTAACTGAGAAGCTTGACTTTTTATTAGAGACGATGGGTCATTCTCATAAACGCGTTGAAGGGAAAAATGGTGTTTTTTCTTTAATCAGTTGTTTCTTTTTGCACAGATATATGATTTCTGCAGAGTTTGCTAGACGCAGTGATGGTGATATATGATCAGGCATATGATGAAAAATACAAATACTTCTTCTGGCTAAGCAGCATTTCGTCGTGCAATTATAAGCATGCTGGTTTGGATCAGAGCAGTATTTTATGAGGCAGTATACAGATTGTAAACTTTTTCTCATGTGGTAAAATTAAAATCATTCATGTTATCGTCATAGTATTTTTCTGTTATTACATGTCCAAATTTTTTATGGTTGCCGAGTGTAATCTTTATTTCTTTCCTTCTCAGTAGTTAAATGTTACATTGTTTCCAAGAATGCATGGCTGGGCATGACCCCTAGAACGGCTTCTTGTGTTCATTTTCCGTTCATATTGCTTTACCACAAGCTGCTTCAAGTTTTTATAGTCCAAAGCATCATCTTTAGCGCATTAGTAGTGTAGATACCGGCAACCATATACATGTGACGATGCCAATTCTCGTATTAATTTGTGTACTCTCTATTGCTTATAAACGTATAAACGGTGTCAATGAGTAGGTAGATATCTAGTACTTAATGTGCAATTTTGTGACCAACCAGGCAGACACTATAGCAAAGTCTCGTATTTAATGGAATCAGAAACGCTGGGTGTGGATCAATGAAGTCATCCAGCGCAGGAAAGTTTGCAACAGGTATAAGAGTATGGTGGGGCTAGACTGTACCTGTTGTCCTTCAAAACGCACCTTTGCGTAGTGAATTTTTGTTGCTAAAAGCATGCAGCAATGAGTAGTGACTACACTCTGCCTCTAGTGGGAAATTATTTTTAAAAGGGTGCGGGTAAAGAAAGAAAGGTTGCGGATTACGCCCCAAGCTGGAAATATGGTTAGGAAGCTGACGACTCCATTTAATTTTCATGTTAAAATGTTGAAGAATTAGCTGCCCATGAGTTCTGGATACTTGGGCAGGGACTTCAAAATCGTTTCTTTGGGTACGCAGGTTTATTTGAATCCAGTTTGATTGGTAGCATAGCATAGACACACTAAATCTCATGTTTAAGCCTATAGCATCTACTTTCGTTGAGAGCCAATTTCGTTGTGTACATGAACATAGAACAAACGGTTCCCCCTTAGTGTCATTTGTACAAGGACATGCAGGATCTAAGACTGAACCTTCCTGTGTGCATCTGGTGATATCAACAAATGACTGTTGGACTCAATTGAGCTATCTGAGAGAATTGTAGGAGTACATGTCGACGGTCTGCATGGGCTAATATTTGTACTTGTACTTACGGATTGAAGAAGAAATTTGTATGTTTCTTTGTTGTCTTGATCTGGGTACAATGCACAATATAAGAAGAAAAAACTGATAAAAGATCTGGCTGTTTTCGGATCATTATCTGTAGAGGCTCCAAAGGAGCCACAGAAGTGCAGCAAGTAGTCATGCTGAGAAGCAACTATTGTTGTCAATGTAATTGTTTTGATGTTCTATGTTTAGTGAGGCAGTTTGCCGCTGCACTCTGATGAATTTGGGCATGGACATTGAACAGGTCATTACTGTGCTGCTAGTATGATTTGAGATGCCGCATTTACTCTGTAGTTTGGTGGATGTTTGATAGAATCGCGTAACACGATTGTTGCATCAAGTATTCTTCATTTCAAATTCATATTCGTTGTTAGTGTCATATCTGGCTAAGCTCTAGCTTGTTAGTCACCTTGTTAGTTGTCACACATGGTTTTCGCACACCATCAAAAGAAACAATTCTCTCTCTCCCTCCCTCCCTCTGTCTCTCTCTCACACACAGGCATAGGCATGCACATGCACGCACCGGTTAAGAAGAAGAAGAAGAAGAAGTCTTCTTTTGTGTGAACAAGGAGACTTTTGAGTATTTTCTTTAGTGCGTGTCATTTTCTGGAAGAAAAGTCTAACCCAGGAATTCTCTTTGATTTCCCCCGTCCAGTTGCATTAGATTTAGTAGAAACAATTCTAATGACTCCAACAGTGAGTATATTACTTGCAGATTATGCATAAGCAATGAGCCTCACCGCATGTTAGAGAAAGACAGTTCATTAAAACGGTGATTGCAATGACATGCGTGTTCCTAAAAATTTAACCGATCAACTGTTAAACTCGGGCATGCGATCACTTGACAAAAAAATTTATCGGTGAAGGATAATACAAAACATGGCGTTAGCTTTTCAAATTTGATCTAAATTGGAACTGCAGCTAATATTCATCGGGAGAAAGCTTTTTACGGACTCGGTGACCTTTTGGTCAGTCAAGCACGCTAAACATGATCACTTCAATTGTTCAGTTTTTATTCCCTCTTTCATCCTCCTTATGAATTCATCGCATTTCTTATTTAATTCCTCTGCACTCAAGAACCCAATTTCTCCTTCATCATCATCATCAAAATTCTGATCTTCTTCTTCTTGTGCAGACTCGGTCACATTAGGTCTTTTTTCAGCCTCTTCAACTTCTACGACCGCTGCTTCTGCCTCTAGTACTACAAGTTCGGATAGTGATCGCTTGGGCTCACCTTTTTTCTCCACCTGATCCTCTTCAAAATCAGCATTTAGGGGGGACTTGCCAACCAAACCGGAGTTTTTGATGATGACAACTGCGATACCATTGCAAAGCAGGAAAATATAGTGTCTGTCACTCGAGTAGCTATAGAGTTTGTCAGAAACTGCTGAAAGATAGTAACCAAAGGAATGGAGAAGGAGAGGAAGCAACGAGAAATGAGAGATTATGATTGAAAACACAGAGGCTGATAGGAGAATTTGGAAAGCCTTCTTTGAAAGGTACACCTGATCCATATTTGTTGTAAGCAGCAAAGAAGAAAGTGCTTGGTTAAGGAGGAAAGGGAGACAGTATCAAGGCTGAGTTGGGGTGGAGGTGCTAAGTATGAGTTTTTGTGATGGAATGAGCACTTAAATAGGACTTGTAATCCTTGGAATAAGGACAGGGGGGTAGTTGGTTTTGACATAAATAACCCTTGATTGTTAGTAGAAGACATGCTTAGTTCTTGGGGTGGACTTGGGAGGAAGGCTCAGGTCAGTCAACTAACCTTTTTTAAGACCAATTATGTGAAGGGACACGGTAAGACTGAAGTTTACCTTTGTAGCCGGCGTCAGTCCACTGAGACCAAAAGTATAAGCTCCATTTTCCATTTGAGTCATTTTTTTTTTTTTGGGGTGGGGAGGGTTCATCTCTTTAATGGCATTCATCCCAGGATGATCAATCTTTATGAATGCAGATGAGGGTAGTTTAATATATTTGTTCCTTGCATAATAGACCTTTAAATTCAATGTTCTTGAGTAAACATAAAAGGTACTAGAACTGTAATTTCACTACTTTGTGCGTAAATAATCATGGAGGATGTCGGAATGGTTACACTTTTCTAGCAATTTGGATCGGTAATTATGAAAAATAGACGTGTTTCACGTTTTCTTTTTATATATATTTGGACGTTGCAGTTCACGAAAAAGCTTTTAACTATTTTGTTAGGAAGATAAAAACATATTATTTGAGAACAACGGGAGGTAATGAAATTTGAACAGCACATCCTCTCGCAAATCGGTAGGACTCCCACATAAAGCCATTCCAAGCTAATCGAAGCGAGATATGCAGGCACGACCACTGTATGATCCCTTTTTTCTGTTATTTCATTTAGGAAATATTTTCAAGATCTCTGCAGTAAGCAATTGTATATGCATTCGGATAGTCGAATATTAACATAACGCATAAGAATATTTTGAAACTCGATAACCAACCGAGAATCAGTCCGTTCAGAAATCCCTACTCAAACTTGCAGATTTACTACTGAGATGCGTGGGTGTAAATTTCTTACAAGGACTAAAGAAACAGCAGAGGGTTGACTGAACTGTGGAAGGGGTTAGACGGAGTCTTTGGTAAAGCAGTTTGAACACGACAACACGGGCTAGTTTGGTAGTGACGACAAGATCGACTTTTCAACCAAAGTGGTTGTTACAAAGAAGATCTGAACATGCTTGGCACAGTAGAAGCTGGTTGAGAATGTTCTCGAAATAACCAGGATAAAGAGCACTATAATTTTTACCAGAAGATTTTTTTAGCGACGCTCGCTCACAAGCATGCACAATGAGCATCATAGGTTGACGCTCCTTCAAAATAATGTTGGTCGTGTATGACAGAGTCCCGTTAGATGTTAAGATGCCAAAGTTCAAAATTTAATGTTACAGAAAATTCTGCTATTTTGTTATATACAGGGAGATACAGCTTTAGGAAAAGAGTTGGTATCTATGATTGACTTCTTATACACCTTAAATCCAGCTTTGAGAAATGAATCTTGAAATCAAATAGTCAATTTACCTTCATAATAGTCAACATTCATGTTAATAAATTGGGTCAATGGACCCATTATCCGCCCACTAACAGATAATGTGTATTTGTTAGTCTGGATAATTACAGTTAATTAGAGGATATTTATCTCCTAAGTGTTTGAGGTAAATACATATTTATCTCCTAAGAGTCTGAGGTAAAGTCAGTCTCTAATTGTATCTCTATATAAAGGCTAGAGATATCCCAATAAATCAGAAGTCATAGCAATAATCCCTCTCTCTATAGCACTTTCTCTAAAGCAATCACCAAGCTCTAAGATTTGGTTCGTGGACGAAGAACTCGACTCTAGTAGCCGTTTTCGTACCTGTGAAAAAGATCAAGCGCGTTGGAGGCTCGTAACAACAAGGATCCTACGTCGGAATTTTCGGAGACTTCGTACGGTATATTTTCGAACTCATTACGTGTTACGTGATAACACAATGATTGTTGTAATCGTTTCAACATATTCAAATAGTCAATTTACCTGGTCACTATCCAACTCGAATAAGCGACCACTTGCTTGTCTGCTTCATTACTATCTACTTCTTCTTCGTCGTGTTCTTCTTCTATTTTTTTTTTTGTTTAATGTTTAAATTGGAGATAATCTGCAACATAAACCATTAGATATCGTCGTCGCATATCGTTGAGTTCAGACATGGATGGTTAGCCTTCGACTTGCTTGAACACGTGACACACATTGCGCATGAACTCGGATTGCGGATTAGTTTCTGTTGCTCATCTCTTAAGCTGAGCATGAATGGTTTGCATTTGACTATGATATGCATGAGTTCGTCTGTGATACCTGCTCTCAAGCATGGGGTAGAACGTTTTTTGGCTGCCATGCATACCCCAACTAGCAAAGCTAGGGGCGGAACTACGTTGTGGCAAGGGGGGCTGAAGCACCCCCTGAATTCTGAATTTTTTTTGGTTTTCGGGAATCGCACCACCCCGTTCCGGAGATGTCGTTCCCCAATCCCCAATACCCCGAGACCACAGTCGGCTCTCTCTCTCTCTCCTCTCTCTCTCACCGGTAGACAGAAGACTTGACGACCGGCAACTAGATCTAACCATTGCCGGCAACGCGACCGACTGAACCCACCTTATAGATCTCCGACCGGCGACCAGATTCTTGAAGAAACTCCGACCGACGGGCAGATCTTGAAGAAATGCCTGACCGCCGGTGACCAGATCTTCGAGTCTCCATCCGACCACGCGACCAGTCACCAGATCTGCTTGACGGAGTGCCAGTGCTTGATGTCGTCCAACCACGCAACCACACGACGCGACCAGCTCTGTTTGACAGAGTGCCTCACCTTGCCGGCAACCGTGAGCTGCTGCAGTGCCACCTTGTTGACGTCGACGACAGAGTGACTGTGACGGACGATTGCTAATTTGCTGGGATTTGCTGCTGGGCGCTATCGCGCTGGGCTGTTGGCCGCTTGAGTGCACTGTACAAAGTGCTTGTCTGTTGTCTCTTCCTTCAAACCTCATAGTGGTAAGTTTAGTTTCCTCTTGTTGTTTTGGTATGTGGGTCGAGCTTGGTTTTCGATATTATATCGTAATTGACATGTTCTTTAACTTGTTTTGATTCAATTATACTTGCAATTTTTTAAACTTTTATGATGGATATTCATTTGTGGATTGTTTTGGTATCTTGGTCGAGCTTAAATCGTGATTTTTTGGCGTGATTGGCCTGTTCAATAGCTTGTTTTGGTTCGATTATGAGGTTTAGTTATTGACTTCCTTGATGGGTTTTCAATTCTTGGTTATTTTGGTATCTGGGTCGAGCCTGGATTTGAAAGAGTGTAGGATAATTGACATGTTCTTTAACTTGGTTTGAGTATAGAAATAGAAACTTGAGCTCAATATAGACATGCATATAGTAGATTGTTTGTGGTTATGTCTGAATTTTATGTAGGTTTTCAAAATTCCTCTTGGGACTTTATGATCAAATGTTGTATTAATTTGAGCAATCAATCTGATAGTAGTTAATCTGATAGTAGTTCTTAGTTGCTAAATCGAACTGTTAAAGCACATCTTTTTGGGAAAAATTGTTACCTGCTTTATGGGATTCTATTAGATTGTATAGCTCTTAAATACTAACGCCTGCATAGTGTGTGAATTTCTTGATCCATACGTTCTTTTAGAGGGATTATATTTATGACGTCGTAAAAAAGTAATAAATTTTTTCCTTTTCTCGGTGAGAAATGATTTTATCACTCCATCTTAATTGAATAAATTCATTATTAAATTATTACTTTGTCTTTTGCCCACTAAAATTAATTAATGTTGTGGACAAAGAATATTGCTAAAAAAATTATTAAATTAATAAAAAAAATTATTATTAAATTAATAAAAAAAATTGAACCCAAAAAAAAAAATTCCTAGTTCCGCTCCTGAGCAAAGCAAAGCAAAGGTGAAAAAAAAAAGGATCAATGCAAATGTTAATACGCATAAATCATGAGAAATAGTCCATAATATTAAGGTCTTTGGTGATGGCTGGTGTACTTCCCATTGTAGTCGACCTGCAATCGCAACCAAATTAGCTATGGATTTATATTGCATCATTGGTCCATGAATGAATAAGGATTAAGTTGACATGGAAACTGAAAAAGAGTCGCAATACTTCCAATTTTCAGGTACAATAAGCAGTTCAACAGATTTGGTGGTGCAATATATGGTGAAGTCCCGGTCATACCTCATGGTTTACTGCATATATGTACTCATTTTGGATGTCTTATGACTTCACATGTAAATGGTATGAGGTTCTAGGTCTAGGTCATACTTTTAGATTCTGAATTATCACACGTGTCAGCGTCTATGAGAATTTAGGTCATATACATGTCGGTGTCGTCTAATTTGCTCACATGAGAATTTAGATCATAAGAGTTTTGCAGTCAATATTACACAGTTTTAAAACATTGGTTCAGACCAAGATCACTGGTTGACGGGCGGTGATACGATAGGAGAGAGGGATAAGAGAGACGAAAAGTTGCTTTATTATACATCTAACCGTCTTTGGGACCATTAATTCCGGATCACTCACTATCGTTAATATGCAGCAATCTCAAACTGTCACCTAATGTTTCTCTACACAGACATAAAAAGCCTTGAAAGGGTTAGATTTGGTCAGGGTTGCTCAAGGCAATCAGCCCAGCGCCATAACTTTTCTTCTTATGGTCGTGCATAGACGAAGTGGCCAACTCAAAGGCTGGTTCGTTTCCAGCCCAAACTCCAATCCTGTAAGTTCGAACAGTTGAGGTTTGCGGCACCCGCATGGAGAAAAATTGAGGGGGGGAAAAATAAATCGGAGGAAAAACCCTGACCTCATATACAAGATTAGCACTTGGAAAGTTAAATCTCAGGTATGAACCTCTGTGTACATCTCAATTATTATCCTTGCAGATAGATCAAACTCAAGAGTTCTTGGATAGTTTTACGTGGAGAAACAACATAATAAGCCTCTGTTGCTGGTCATGGCTACGCAATACAGTCATTGTTCTTCCTCCTCAACCGCATTTCCCCCCTCTTCATTCAAGAACGAGAGATATGTGTACGGAAAATCCGTTACCGTCCCAACAAGAGCGTATTTTGCCAGATGGGTATCTCATGATCATTCAGGAAAGCACTTTGAGCTCAAATCCTCAAATGGGCATCCTCTGAACGCCGTTTCATTTGAAGATGGTGAGTTCGAGGCGCACTACCACTGCCTTTATTGCCTTTTATATGCGAAGCAATCATACAGATACATTCTTGATAAATCCTTGTTTCATTTGCTTCCTAGGTGTGGATTCTTTGATTCTTGGTTTTTACATACTTCATGCTTGACTCTAATCTGTTTGTGCAAACTGCAAATGCTTATATAGTCATTTGTTTTCCTCTTTTCTTTATATGTTGCTCAGTCAAATTCATGTTATTTGTCCCATGGTTTTGCTTTACTGTTAGTCAATAGTCTTGTGAGTTGTCCGCTTGTCCCTAATGAGAAGTATTTCTTGGTTCGAGGGTTGACATGCTTTTTCCGACCCAGTGATAGGGAACATAAGATCAAGTGAAGCAAGTGAATTAGAGGTTAAATATCATATCATTGTATCCATGCGGTCTACTGCTAACTGTTGGCCGTTTTTATCTTTCTACGCCTCGATTCCCCACTTACTACATCTCTCATGGCCTTTTGAACCATTTCAGCTGAAAAGCCTCTGGCCAAAGACTTCCACTGTCAGAATTAGGAGAACCGGATTCCAATCTCAGCATAACCATTGTTGGTGCTTCAGGAGACCTTGCTAAGAAGAAGATTTTTCCAGCACTTTTCGCTCTATTTTATGAGGATTGTCTACCTGAGGTTCTGCTTTAATGTGTCTCTACTTCATAACCATGTTGGTATAGTTAATATAGTCCAGATTACCATGTGCATCTTTGTCGGCATGATATGTTAAGCTACAACTGATCAGTTTTTGTCATCGTTTCTTTTGATAATGTATATGCAGAACTTTACTGTATTTGGTTATGCACGGTCAAAAATGACTGACGAGGAGCTGAGAAGCATGATCAGCAAAACCTTAACTTGCAGAATTGATAAGAGGTAAATTGTTGCGTTGAAATATTGCCTACTTGCTACTCAATCGACTGTTTCTACAATTTCACGTCATTAATGTGAAGCAGTGAAAATTGTGGTGACAAAATGGATCAGTTCCTAACCCGATGCTTTTATCATTCGGGTCAATATAACTCTGAGGAGCATTTCTTGGAATTGGATGGCAAGCTTGAAGAGAAAGAAGTAAGTCTCTTCTTTACTACATCCTCAGAAGTTTTTAATCTTTTGTGATTCTCCTTGTACATGCTCGGTATGTGCCGTCTCAAAAGCAATTGAAAGTAGAAGTTCTCATTCATCTGTTACTCAAATTCAGCACAAACTAGTTGTGTTAAATATTTAGTTGTTTTGAAGGATCATGCCCCTAGGATGTCTAAGTCTTAGTAAAAGCCAACGGTTCTATTTTGAGGGGTTTCCAATATTTTCTTATTTCGGTATCACTTGATTCCGACATGTGAATGAGATAGCAGTTGTGTGGTAATGCTTGTAGCATAAAATCAGTCGCTAAATTGTCCTGCCCTGGAAAGAGGGTAAGGTGCATGATTGAGGCCCCAGTTGGGACATGTTTGTGTTGTAACAAAGACCAGGTGTGCAAATGTAATTATGGAGGTAGTTTTGTTTGCTATCGGTGGATCTAGTGGCTGTGAGCCGATGGAGATGGTGAGATGGTTCGTTGGTTTGTCAATGGTGGCTGTTGAGGTGGCAGAAAATAGAAGGGTTTGCAATAAGATGATGGTAGATTTTAGGTGGTAGAGTAGTGGTAAAGGTGGTATGGTGGGTATGTTGAAGAGAGTGCTGTGGCAGTTGGATCATCTATACTTGTAACAACTTAAAAGTTGGTCTTTCTCTTTAGGTAATGTAATAATGCTATCAAATTAGTTTGATACCAAAAGATGATATCTTCAAATAAATATCTTGTTTCTCGCATGACTGAAGTACTGAACTGCATCTCAGGGTACGCGGTACGACACGTATCGTCACAGTGAGATTTTGATATGAAGTAGAGGTACTCAATTTGATGTTGTTGAAGGTATCAATGCAAAAAACGAAAAATAGGTCGTATGATGAGGACGACAACTTTGGAGTGGAGGCAATATTCTTTGCATTACATTCTGCAGGCCAGAGCAGGTGGAGGCAATAGTCTTTGCATTAGATTGTACAGGCCAGAGAAACTTAGTGGATACACTGCTGGTGGAAATGTTGTTGTGGTTAGAGCGTAGAGCTCAGATCAACATTAAACGGCGTAGAGCTAAGTTACTGGCAGTTAATGACGCAGTATTCAGCGAAATGTGGAAACTAAGTTTCAGGATCAGCTAAAAGTTGAGAAGCTATTAGTTTGTGTATGAAGTATTTACTTGTATTGATTTACAGATTCCTCCTTAGCATTTTCTGTAGCAGGTCCTTCGTCCTGCGCATTTCAGTTGAAGGTGACTGGGTCAGGTTTGGCAATAGGTAGAGGCGAACTTAGGAAGGCCGAGTCCTGAACCCTATCTGGGGCAGCGATTAGATAATTTTCAAATTAATTACTACTGATGCAAATCACCTCAATTCACTTCAATAAAATTGAAGTGAGAATGCCACCAAATCTGTCTTTTTCTCTTCAAAAAGTCTTGACTACCATATCTCGAAAAGAATAAATGAATGTACTAACTAAATTTTTGCTCCGAGTAGACTGCAACAAGCCCTTCTCTGGGTCACTTTAAACTTGACATGCCTCCTCTGTAAATTAGTTTTCTTTTTAGTTCCATAGATTTGATTACTTTGTCATTTTTCTCTTTGTTTGATCAGTCTCGTGTTAATCAGTTGAACTTCCAGTGACTATATACGAAGCAATACATCTTGCTGGCTTATGCGATCTTACACGTTATGCTATCTTGTTTGACTTTAATGGTGTATATAATCATCTACTCAGGCCGGAAGATTGTCTAATAGGTTGTTTTACTTATCAATACCTCCAAACATATTTGTCGATGTGGTGAGATGTGCTAGTCTTAAAGCTTCCTCAACAACTGGATGGACAAGGGTCATCGTAGAAAAGCCATTTGGTCGCGATTTTGAGTCATCTGGACAACTGACTAGATGTCTGAAACAGTACCTAACGGAGGACCAAATATTCAGGTATGTTCAGCTGCAATGGTCCTTGACAAGAAAAAATTTAAATAGCTGAGAGAATTTTATATTGTTTTGTTTAGGATTGACCATTACTTGGGCAAGGAGCTTGTCGAGAACCTCTCAGTACTTCGATTCTCGAATCTTGTTTTCGAGCCTCTTTGGTCAAGGAACTACATACGTAATGTGCAACTGATATTTTCTGAAGATTTTGGTACTGAGGGACGAGGAGGGTGGGTTTTCTAACATACAATGCTTATAGTATAGCTAGAAAAACACTGTTTCAGTTAGCAAATTAGCTGATGCTGTTTTTACTCCCTAGATACTTTGACAACTACGGAATCATACGAGATATCATGCAAAACCATCTTCTGCAAATATTAGCACTATTTGCAATGGAGACCCCTGTCAGCTTGGATGCCGAGGATATTAGGAATGAAAAGGTAATGAACATTCTTCTGCCAAATGGTCCTACACTCTGCATTTTGTTGCTTGGAATATTGTCTGACAGTTTACAGTGCCTTGTAATGACTGTCAGACAATGCTCAACATACAAATCAATGTCCATTTTTGGGCTCACCTCTTTCCCACCCAAGGAGAGGACCCAATTTTCCTAGGAAGGAGTTCCTAAAATCCTTCAGAAGGCTAAACTCCGTAAAGAACAGTGTGGTTATATGATAATGGGCTTCCTACTTGCTTCAGGTCAAGGTTTTAAAGTCAATGAGACCACTGCTTCTTGAAGATATGGTTGTAGGCCAATATAAGGGCCACAGCAGAGGTGGTAAACTGTATCCAGGATACACAGATGATCCTACTGTACCAAAGAACAGCGTTACGCCAACTTTTGCAGCAGCAGCACTATTTATTAACAATGCTCGTTGGGATGGGGTTCCTTTTCTAATGAAAGCTGGCAAGGCTCTCCATACTAAACGGTAGGAATATTTTCTTTTCCCGTTTCTTTTTCATGTTGACCTCAACTGTTGAGTGTCCTGTATACTGAAATTTTGATTACTATATTACCTGATGTTACTCTTGCCATGAAATCCAGAGCAGAGATCAGAGTTCAGTTCAGACATGTCCCTGGTAACCTGTACAAGCGAAACTTTGGAACTGATTTGGATAAGGCTACAAATGAGCTAGTGCTTCGGGTGCAACCAGATGAAGCTGTATATCTCAAGATCAACAACAAGGTTCCTGGTCTTGGAATGAGACTGGATCGCAGCGACCTTAATCTCCTTTACAGTGCAAGGTACATCATTCATTTAAGGACCAGATTATAGGTTCTAAATTTGTGTCAAATGATCATGATCATTGTGATAGAGTAGCATATACTTCTTTTTCCTTGCTCGGTGATTTTTATTCACATTTGATGGCCTGTTGCTGAAGTATATGGTAATGTACATTAGTCCTAACTAGAGGGATTTAAAAGAAAACTCGAGGTCATGGAGGATGCTAGTCTTACACATGATCGGTTGCATCTCCTTAATTAGCCCTCTATACATTGCAGACATTTTCTTTGGTTCGTTGTAGGCTGACCCGTTTCCTGATGACCAATTCTGACTGGTCAAAATAGAACTTCATCCCAACACAACATGTTGAACAAACAGTTGCCAAGTTGAAGCTAGATTACCATGTAAAAGTATCAAATCGTTTTAGCGGACACCATAGAGTCAAATGATGTTATCAACTGTTTAATTCAATACTTTGGGCTTGTTGTAAAGGTACCCAAAGGAAATACCAGATGCATATGAGAGGCTCCTCTTGGATGCAATAGAAGGAGAACGCAGATTATTTATTAGAAGCGATGAGCTTGATGCTGCTTGGACTCTATTCACACCGTTGTTGAAGGAATTGGAAGATAAGAAGATTGCTCCAGAGCTATACCCTTATGGCAGTAGAGGACCGGTAGGAGCACACTATCTTGCTGCAAAGCACAATGTGCGCTGGGGAGATCTTAGTGGCGAAGACTCATAGTGAAAACTGTGTAGGTCATAGCTTTTTCCTGGAAGACTTTTCTTATATATTGTATTCCAGATTTTCCATTTACTAACAAAAGGTTTTTGTAAAATTTAGGCAACTGAATTTTGAAGCTTGTTGGCAAAGGTTGTCTTTACATTGTGGGGACTTTGATGCTCAACACAGTTGTTGTGCAGAATTCTGGAATATCAGTTTTCAAACTCTAGAGGTATGTTACTGATGACTGTATACACAATGTGCAATTAAAGTGGTAAATAAATAGATGTAATCTTGATCTTTATGGGAAAAACTACTTGATGGATACTTGGTGTATATGTCTCTATGACTCATGCATTTTTTTTACAAGAGATGATCCTGCAGGAATCACCATCTTTTAGTTTCTTAAGTTGATCATCTGGAAAAAACTTTGCACCAATAATACCCATATACGGGTAACAAAAATCTCTCCTCCCATTACTGCAATAGGATTTAGAGTTTGCTTAATACCCATTTACGTGTAACATAAATTTGTGTAAGAATCTGGACCAACTTGCATGCTTGATCAGCCGGAAGGGGGCTATGTTTTAGGGAAGATATTCATTTAAGAGACAATGTTGCGAAAAGGTAGGGCTGCTAGTGCATGTGAGTGCCAGTTTCATAAAACCAATATCATGTCAGAAACTAAACTTGTGTCAGCTCCTGGAAGATTCTCATGGAAGTAGCCAGCATTACCCGCAAGCGTAGAAGCGAAGTATGTTGCTCCGTTATCTCCATTTTCTTTTGAGAGAAGTAAAGCCACTTTTTTCTCTCGGCATGCCACACTAAAGGTGTGGGTGCTGTGAAACTTGTGCAACTATCAATTACTCCGTCCTCAAACTAACTTTATACCATTCTCTTTTCAGCAAATCATTCCGTGGGTATTTGACTTAGGATGTTGTCTTGATTTTAGGGAGATGGTATACATCGGGAGCTGGTAGATTTGTTAGGGATACGTCTCCGGTTGTCTCAGCCCATGAACTCACAACCTCCATTGCTGATATAACATCAGTCGTGCGACGGTTATTGTCATTCCCAGTACAAATCCTCGCACTTAAACCTT
The DNA here is from genome assembly GCA_033070095.1 of Escallonia herrerae. Lineage (NCBI taxonomy): Eukaryota > Viridiplantae > Streptophyta > Magnoliopsida > Escalloniales > Escalloniaceae > Escallonia > Escallonia herrerae. The sequence continues at coordinate 294,262 of JAVXUP010000710.1, forward strand.
GTCATCTGTACGTTGTGAAGAAAGACAGAATCAATGCAACACTGTTGAAGGCATAAGTTCGTGAAACAACCAGTGCACTGTCATTCCCATTACAAATCCTCCGCACTTAAACCCTGTCATCTATAAGTTTTGAACAAAGACAGAATCCATGCAACCCCATTAAAGGCAGAAGTTAGTGAAACAACTAGAGCACTTAGGATTGGGATCCTCTAGAGCTGGGAGGAGAACTATGTGTTGTGCCTTTCACCCTATGCTTTCAGGCTGGGGCTCAAAAAGTTTCGACCAAATAGATTAGAAGAGCACCACAAAACCATGACGACCTTACCAATTTCTGAGCAATTTGGTCACATACCTGTACTGTAATCATGTGAATTTACTTTGGTCACGTACCTTTACTGTTATCACATGAATTTAAAACACAAAGACATGAATTCACGTGCCTGTACTGTTAGCAAAGGCATTCCTAGCAAGTTTTTTGCTCCCGGAGTGGTATGAACAAGCTTCCCTAGTAACACAGGATCAGGAACCTTGATATCACCCAACACATCTATATCACAGTCTACAGCTGCTTCGACAAATTGCACGCCTTCATTTGTGCACTTCACAATAAGATTACCCTCAGGCCTTAGCATTAAACTCCCCACACATGGGTATAAAATGAAGTAAAACGTTAGCTAAAGCTTCTTTTATCGCTTGAGAGACATTCTTGCTACTCTTTTTATCATCTGGCTTGAAACAATACAGTCTTCGTGTAATGACAGCTATGTCTTGATCGCGATTTACAAGAAGTAAAAACCATCTTCTGTATACAAATAACTTGTTTGTTTTGGCTATTGCATCCACTCGAGAATAAATAACTTTGTTTTGGATATTGCATCCACTCGAGAACTGTAAATGTTACCTGCACCAGCAGCATTGAAAGGGTGTCGAATTGAAAGCTACAGGAAATAAACATGCAATTACCAAAAACATTAAGGGTAGTCCTATTTACAGCACTGCTTTGCATGACTACTATTTACAAATGACATGCCTCAAATAGTGGTACAGAGAGTGTCATTAGCATTTAGGAGGACAAATAAGGGAGACACGATATCCCTCGGTGGTGAGAGATGTTAGGTTTTGCCGGATAACTTACCATGAAGATTACGTTTTTACACTTTGCCACTTGGATTAACAATTGAAATCGACAAAATGGACCAACTGGAACAAAATCTTGTTGTAAGGACCATCTAAAACAGAGTAAAAAGGGCAAGGACGAAATCAAAATTGAAAATGAGTGAACGAGGTGGATGATTTTTGCTATTTTTCCTTGTATTAACCTAGAAGGGCGGGATTGCAACTATTGGCACTTTAAAAGTTCGTTGATCGAGAAAAAAAGGGGATATGATAATCGCACGGCTAACCCATTTCTAAACTGCCTTAAAGTGACACTGATTCATTATTTAAGTGACCTGCATCTGCATTTGTCAATTCCGCCGTAACCACCGTCTCCACATGATCCACCCTTCCTTCCCTGCGAATTACCATGCAATAAGCCATCTCCAACGAAACCCATCTCCACCAACACGCTATCCCTCCAAACTGGGGGGTTGCATCTTAGAGTTAGATGAGTTGGGTTGAAACCCAGCCAAATTTAATACAAGCTAACACAACCCAAGAAAAAAATTAATTGATGTAACTAGGTTGGATCGGGTTATGGATACTCTAACTAGAATTTCTGTGATGTACAAAACAAGGATAAATGTAGCGTATAGTGGTAGCCCATCGGCTGCAGCTCACAATGATCATTATCGGCAGCGCGGTGGTCATTGTCGACGATAGTGGTAGTGGTTTTGACCGGCAGTAGCGGTGGTGGTTGTTGACACTGGTGGTGATGCTGGTCGTTTGTTGCTGGCAGTGCTCACTAATAGCCATGATGCCTGGTGGTGGTCGGTGAACTCCGAAGGTCATAATGTGAATTTTCACATTACTCTAAGGACGAAAAGTTTGTGGGTATACAAGTGTATGTATGATATATGGCATTGTTTCTAGTAGCACAAAGTGTGCATGGACATGTGCCCGCACATGTGCGGGAGCGGCTACAGCTACTGCATAAAGGCAGTATAGGAGCTTTTAGGCACACTTTGCATACGCTCATGCCCGGTCTTGTCTTTTCGGAAAGTCAAACTGTGATGAATGAATATCTGCGACATTTTGAATTTTTTTTTCAAATATTTCAATTCTTCATTAAAATCATCTTTTTCATTTAAAATGACCGTTAAGTGGTACCTACAAAACCATCTAAATGTTATTAACCGAAAGCCCACACTGTCAAATGGTACCTACAAAACTATCTAACTGTTATTAACTGAAAATGATACTACAAAACCATCTAAGTGTTATTATGGTACTTACAAAACCATCTAATTGTTATTAACTGAAAACCCAGACGGTTAAATGGTACCTACAAAACCATTTAACTGAAAGCCTTATTGATGGCACCTCTTGGTGCATTATAAATAGGTTTATAGGTCACAGGTTTTCTCTCAAAACTTATGTCTACTCACTAATCTGCAATAGTCACTAGAAAGTTCGGTATTATCGCAAAAGCGAGATTTGCTATTGAAAAAATTCTGGCTACTATCCGGGTTGAAAGAATCTTTTTCTTATCCCTAATATAACGATAATTAATAGTGGCTAATGTTTCTAGTGACTTTTATTCAGTAACGCTAAATAATGACACTAAGAATTGTCGCTAAAGTGTTAACATAAAAGTTACTAAAAATATTTAACAACTATTAATTGTTACTATATGCAGAGTTGGGAAAGATTCCTACAGCTCGAAAGCAGCCAAGATTTGTTCTTTGCTATTACCTGTATAGAGAATAAGAGAACAAAAATTGTCTAAGGAAAGAGTGAATAATATTTAAATCAGGCATTCTCTATGACATTTTGAGATTATTTCCAACAATTGCTGGCATTGTGGGTGGTGAGTGGTGGTTGGTGGTAAAAATGGTGGTCGGTCATTGCATGTAGTGTTCGTTGGCATCCCTGGCGTTAATTGCTGCGACGATGGTGGCCGGTGGTTGACGGCAGTGAGGATGGTGGTTATCAGTGGTTGGCAGTGGCTGGCCTTAGGCAATTTGGTGACTGACTTTCCGCTCTCTCAGCAAACTGTGGTGGCCACTTATCGATACCAATCCCACTTTTAAACTAAGACAACTAAACCAGCCAGCCTATTCCACCTCCTCCCTGAGTTGGGTTGGTTAAACCCAAATTCGGCTGCACTCCTACTTCAAATCGTCCCTAATCCCTCACCGTCAACACCCATTTTCACTGTGCCCCCATTACATACCAGCCTCAACCTTAAAAGATAGACTCTTAAGGCCATGTCGAAAAATCTATTAGAGGTAAAAAAAAATTAGGAAAACAGAAGGTGTGATTGTTAATGAAGTCACTTAGAATGGCCTCCACCATCGTTTACAAATTCACAGATCTCTGGAAAGCTGATCTTTTCGGTTCAGACTCGAGGTGGGCCACCTATATTTGTTTGGTGTTTAGGAGCTCAGTAGTAGAAATGCCTCAAAAGCATTCTGTGGTAGGTGCCAACGCCCACCCTTGTTTCGGTGAAATCAGTGGCCGAATATCGACGCTCTTGAAGAGCAGCCCAAAAAGGGTGAGTCTCTGGAGACGCCAAACTTGCCGGCCAGGCACACGCGAGGCTGATTACAATAAACTCGACGTCTCAAGATTTCAGTTTCCATTTCTGAGAGTGAATGAATGAAGTGCACTCTGAATTGGATCCCAATTCGCCAATTTGTTAGGCAAATTGCTAAACATTGGAAATATGGCTTGGTTGGAAAAGTGAACCCATTGATTTATGTATGGTCTTCGTTTAAGAGATTTTCATACACTTGGAAGATGTTTGCTGTGTTTGTAATGTGTATCGCCGTATATATAGACCATATTGTTTTGGTAGTTTTTTCTTCTTAATTAAATACTCCCTCCATTCCCTCCAAAAAAATTGATCATATATATATTGAGTTGTCTCAAAAAAAAAATTGATCACGTTTTTTCAAATTAAGAAAGATTTTATAGATATTTTTCGTGTTTATTATTTTTAAACTTTTTTTAATCTATTTCTCTCTTCACATTTAATCCTCCACTAACTCAATTTTTCTCTCCTTACCCACTTCCTTTTCTTTCTTCTCTATCTCTCTCTTGAAATAAAATAAAAAAATGACTTATATCCTTAATATGCGTGTCAAGTTAAAATAAAATAATTTTTTGGGAGGGACAAAGTATAAGTGAGAGAATTGTTTCAAAAATATCTTGAGAGTTAGGGAGCTGCTTTTCAAAGAAACCAAAATATTTATGTCAAGTTTGGCCGTTGGTATTCCTTGTAATCTCAATGCATTTCACTACTCCACATAAAATTCTCCAGGCTCTTACCATACTTCAGCTCGGCGGTTTCCACCGTTCATCCAAATTGAGCCCTAAGATTTAATGACGAACTTAAAAAGTCACTTAATTATACTCCTTCCGTCCCACATAAATTGATAACATTGACTTACACACATATTTAGAATATAAGTTATATATTGTCAATTTTTCATTATACACTTAAGAGAGAGAGAGAGAGAGAGAATAAAAAAAAGGGTAAAAAGAAAGAAAATGAGTTGGTGATTGAAGAGTTAAATATAGAGAGAGAAATTAAATAAAAAAAAGTGTAAGAAGAATAAAAATGAAAAAATATTTATAATTTTTTTTAAATTTAAAAAATGAGCAATTTTTTTTTTATAAAGGAGTACTTTTCCTTGAGATTCATGCTTTGGTGGGTCATGAATATTCATGCTTTGAAAGTACTTTTCCTTACGATTTTGGTGTACTTACTGTCACCGCCCTCCTCCTCTAGTATCTGCACCCCTGTCCCTGGGCCAGGGAGAAGAATAGGACCTGTACTTTGCCTGCTCAAGAACATATTCATACGAATTCACGCAGACCGAGAGCCTAATGTATATGCATACCCAGAGAAAGGTGTTGAAAAGACCTGAGCATAGTGGTTGGCCCCAGCTCCGGTCAAAAAGTACGGCTACTCAGTAAACATACAATTAGCATACGTATGGGTCAGTTTAAATAATATAATCAAAAAGAATTAAGTACAATTTTTTTTTTTGGGAAGTAAGGAATATATACCAACTCGAAAATATTTACATGGTGTACAAACGCGAGAGTACATAAGGAAGGGGGGGGGGGGGGGGGGAGGGAGGGAGAGAGAAAAGAGTACAAAACAACGAGTAGCCAAATACTATAAAAACTACAGAACAAAATCTGGAGCAAAACACCCTGAAGGCCACCAGGCTGGGAATCATCAAATCATTCCTATCGAAGGCCCCCACCAGTAACAGCAAAGGATGCCAGGGCTGATGATAACTGCAAAACGCCTTACGTACCTTTGGCGATATGCAAAGAATGCACCTTCCTACTATAGCTAGCTATCTTACGCAAAAAGGCCTGAAACCATTTAGTGCGCAGATTCGAAGTGTGCATCTGCATGATCAAATCTGGATGAGAAATGAGAAGAATAATATGCAAGCATTGACAACGCAAATAACCAAGGAGTTGCTAAAAGGACAGCTTCATGTGTCATCAGATGGCAAAGTAAAAATATCACAGTAGGCACCGATTGGTTTCCACTCTGTGCTAAAAAGGAGCAGACCTAAACCAAACTGACTCAAAGAACCTGTAAAAGTATCCAAAGCGTGCCCGAAGCTAGAAGCACAAGGAGCAAATTATGAAGTAAAAACTGTGCAGAAGGCAACTCTCGGCAGGAAATTGCAAACGCAAAGGCTAGAAAAAAGGATAGGAGTTAACAGATGATAAAAATGCTCATACTTCACTGATCGGTGAGAATGTAAGAAAGGCGTATGTGAATTTATTTTTTACAGAACTAGCTGAAAAGAAGGGGTGGCCTTGATGTTGTCTACAAGCGCGCGAGTAGTGACCAGAATTGATATGGGAGAAAAAGTAGCATGCTGAAAAACCACTCCTAATATGCCAGAGCAATGCCAGGATAGCTAGGAGATGACACAACAGAGAACTGTTGCGGGAAATGGGTCTTAACAGGCAGGCTACCAACCAGTCTCTAACTGGCAGACCTGTCGTACTATCTAAGGGCCCTGGAACTGAACCCAGATCCCTCGAACACACCTACAGTCTACGAAGAGATGTTGCTGGGACTCTTGGCAACTGGAGCAAAGAGGGCAGCAGTCGGAGGTGAGGCACTTCCGCCTCACCAAAGCTGAAGAGACCGCCAGTCGGTCATGCACAAATTGCCAGAAGAAAATTTTAAGTACAATGTATATCACAATAACATATACTCCGTTCTAATAAGAATACTCGTTTAAAAATAAGTTGAGAAGTGATAAACTTGTTGTTTGGTAGTGATCGTAGAAATGGATATACGACGTAGTTAGTAGTGATTTCAAATTTAAACTTAACGGTTATAAAAGAATACATTATGATGTACTATTTTTCTCGTTGGACAGTAGATACCAATTAGGAGCAGCATTATGCCAACAATTTGTTATTTTTCAACTTATATATTCTATATACTATCAACCGAGAATAGATATTGTAAGGTGCCGGACCATACTCTCAACCATTAAGAATATTGGACCAGAAAATGGTCATGTGATATAAGGAGGACTAAGGGAGGCATGAGGATATTTCCATACATAACCATCCAATGGTGTTAGAGGGTCGGTTTTATTGATTTCAGATTACCTAATATTTTTAAGCCAATTACAGTGTATTATTGGGCTTAATCCCAAAACTGTACCCTCAAATTTACCTTCAGTACAGCTTCTAGTACTCAAGTTTGAAGGTGTGCTAAAGAAGTACCTAAGTTTGAAAAAATGACCCAAATCAGTACATCGACAAACGGATCACGGATGCCGTTAAAAAGTCAAAGGGGTAGAACCGTCATTATGAAAAATTTATCCTAACAACTGTCCACGTCGTAACATGGACCGTCCTTTTTCACGGTTTCCAATGCAAATTGATTAAACTTAATGTTCTTTCTCTCTCTCTATATATATATCACCACAAGAAAATATGTATTTTGCGACGGAGTTTTAGCGACGGAAGGTATTCCGTCGCTAAACATGTCTTTAAGCGACGGAATATACCGTCGTTAAAAATCCGTTGCAAAATACTATTACCGACGGAAGACACCGTCGGTAAAAGTATTTTGCAACGGATTTTTAACGGCGGACTTTTAGCGACGGAATTACCGTCGCTAAATATTTTTAATAAAATTAGTAATTTTGAGTTTTTTTTTAAAATTATTTAAACGACGGAATAAAACCGTCGCTAAAAATTCTGTCGCAAAAGTCTTTATAATAAGACATTCACCGACGGAGTTTTAGCGACGGTCTTATTCCGTCACTAAAGATCCTCCATTTAAATTCAGATCTGGTTTCTTTCTCTCTCCCCGTTCTCTCTCTGAAATTCTGCTCCCACCCACCCACCGCCGTTCTCACCTCCGGCGACCCAGCTCCGGCGACACTCCCGTCCCCCACCCGACGCCGCGCCACCAAGCCTTGCACTCCGGTCGTGCCACAAAGCCCTCCACTGTCGCCGCGCAAGGAAACCCACCACTGCCGCCGCACCACCAACGCCGGCGCCGTCGTACCCACCTCGAGATTTGTATGTCAATTGCCCTAAATTATCTGAATTTTTTGTTAATTTGTCTTCAATTTAGGTTACATGCCCTAAATTATCTGAATTATTTAGATTTGTATGTCAATTTAGGTTCAATTTTTTGTTAATTTGTCAATTGCCCTAAATTATCTGAATTATTTATGATGTCATTCACTTTGTTGTTCAGACGGATCTTGGCTTATTGAAGAACTTGAACTTGTTATCTCTAATTTTCCTTAATTCTTGACGAGGTAGGGAAGAAAACCATATTCGGTAGTTAGTCTGTAACACCGATATAGATCATGGTGACGCTGAAAGGTCATAGATTATGGGCCATTGCATGACATCAGGATAAGAAAGCCTCTGTATTGTTTATTCAATTCAACCGACCACTAAATTGAAGTAATTGAACCATAATTGAACCCTAAGTAAATCCTAAATTGAATGCCCTAATTGAATCGAACCCTAAATTAAACTAATTGAACCCCTAATTAAACCCTAAATTGATTGCCCCAATCTAACCGAACCCTAAATTGAATGCCTCAAATCAACCAAACCCTAAATTGAATCAATAGAGCCCCCTAATTGAACCCTAAATTGAAGTAATTGAATCCTAAATTGAATGCCCTAATTGAATCGAACCCTAAATTAAACTAATTGAACCCCTAATTAAACCCTAAATTGATTGCCCCAATCTAACCGAACCCTAATTGAACCCTAAATTGAATGCCTCAAATCAACCGAATCCTAAATTGAATCAATAGAACCCCCTAATTGAACCCTAAATTGAAGTAATTGAACCCTAAATTGAATGCCCTAATTGAATCGAACCCTAATTTGAACTAATTGAACCCCTAATTAAACCCTAAATTGATTGTCCCAATCTAACCGAACCCTAATTGAACCCTAAATTGAATGCCCTAATCCAACCGAACCCTAAATTGAACTAATTGAACCCTAAATTGAATGCCTCAAATCAACTGAACCCTAAATTGAATCAATAGAACCCCCTAATTGAACCCTAAATTGAAGTAATTGAACCCTAAATTGAATGCCCTAATACAATCGAACCCTAAATTGAAATAATTCAAGCGCATCGGATATGTGAATTTTGAACATTTTTTTCCCATTTGAACATTGATCATTTGTTTGATAATTTTAGGTTGTTAATTGTGCGTTTTAGAATTGTGATTATTGATCGATGATTTTAGGTTATTAGCTGTGCATTTGAAGTAATTGCGATTATTAATTGATGATTTTAGATTGTTAATTGTGCATTGAGCATTTGAGATATTGAGATTATTGACGGAGGATGGGACCCAATTGGATTGAATGTGTGATTTTTGTTAATTTTTATTGCATTGAGCATTTGAGAATTGAGAATTGAGGTTGTTGACGGAGGATGGGACCCAATTGGATTGAGATACCTGTTAGTTAGCGCAGACACGGACAGCACGTCTGATCGACGGTGTCCGACATTTAAAAAATAAATTAACGTATGCCGATGTGTCTGGAGGTGCGTGTCGGTGGGCGTCGGACACGTGTCCGGAGGCTTCGTGGACGTGTCCAAAGGCGTCGGACACGTGTGTCGGACAAAGGCGTCGGACACGTGTCGGTATGTGTCGGACACGTGTCGGTACACGTGTCGTCGGACACGTGTCAGTATGTGTCGGACACGTGTCCGGAGGTGTCAGACACGTATCGGACACCATATCGACACCCTATATGAGGTGTCGGAATTGAGGTTGTTGAATGTGCATTAAATTTAGGTTAGTTAGGTTAATGCGACATTTTTAGCATGCACCCCCTGGAATCTAATCGTGGCTCCAGTGCTGGCTATAATTACCCCTAATTAGTCCTGATTAACAATATTTTAGTAAATCAATTAACCCTAATTAGCTCCAACGAGCCTAATTAGTTTTAATTAACCCTAAGAACCTGATGAAATTCAAATTAGCTGTAATTATCCCAAATTAGCCCAAATGAACCCAATTATGCGCATATTGATTGTAGTTAGCCTAATTAGTCATAATGTGCACTAACATAACCCAATTACGCCTAATTAGCGCTAGTTAGGACTAATCAACACTACTCGGCACCATCAAAACCCTAATTAGGACTAAATAACCCTAATTAGTCCTAATCAACCCTAATTAGCTATAATTATCCGAAACTAGCCCTCATTAACATTAATTAGCCCTAACATAACCCAATTAAGCCTAATTAGCCCTAATTAGGACTAATCAGCACTACTCGGCACAATTAAACCCTAATTAGGACTACATAACTCTAATTAGCCATAATCAACCCTAGTCAGCTATAATTATCCGAAACTATCCCTCATTAACATTAATTAGCCCTAACATAACCCAATTAAGCCCAATTAGCCCTAATTAGGACTAATCATCACTACTCGGCACAATTAAACCCTAATTAGGACTAAATAACCCTAATTAGTCCTAATCAACCCTAATCAGCTATAATTAATAATCATAATTAATCCTAATAACCCAGTTAGCCCTAATTAGCCCTTGTACATCCCATAATTACTCCATGTTGCCCAGAGATGGTTCAATTACTCGTTGTTTACAAACCCTGCCTTCTTTATATTAATTGTTGTTTTGAGAAGTCCATTGGCAACGAGATGGTTCAACTCGTTGCCAACGAGTTCTATTTAATGTGGAATTGGTAACATATGCAACGATCATTCTGTAGTTTTGATATTTCGGAAAGATTCTTGCATATCTTATCAATTTCTGAACACATGCATGCATAGAAAACCCTTAGTTCCCGTTCAAAGGTACTCATTACAAGGTAATGCCTTGTAATGAGCCTTTGGATGTCCAGTTTGGACAGTTTGGAAAAGCTAATTGTTTATAAAACAGTATTTTGACTCATGATTTATGTTTTATGTCGTGGATATTTGGTACACGTTCTCGTGTGTTTCTCTGGGTGCATACAGATCTGGTGTTCTAACATCCGTCAATTTATACAAGGACGAGACGCACCGGGCGGGCGACTATATTTCAGATATTGCCCGGCGGATCGATGTGAGTCAATTTATTTAAGTTAATGTTTTTTCTTTCTATCCTCAATGTCTGTTTCGTTAATTAATGCCCTAACATATCGTTAAACCACTATTTTTGCAGGCCTCGTATGAACAGCTAAGGGGGTCCGAGCAGCAGTCCGGACAGCCATCAGCGTCCACTAGTACGGCTGCGAGTACTGGGGGGTTGAAGCGATGGCTGGATACGCCGGAGGTCGTGAATCGGCCGAAAGGCCGCATACGCGGCCTGCCTAGCACGACTGCTCGTGCCGTGATAGGAGCGTCCTCACCCCCTGCTATCCCTCCACAGACACCGGCTCCTCGGCCTCAGTTGGACGACGAGGAGATCCAGCGCATTGCTACAGTGGTGTGCCGGATGATCAGGGAGCAGGGCACTGCTGGACAGGCCGCCCCGGCCCCGGATCAGCAGGATCCAGATCCGGGACTCGGGAACCCCTGATGAGCCCCTTCCCGTGCCCGTTCCTAGCTTCCCCCCCCCGTGCCCGCCTTGTACTCTTCTCCCCTCTCCTAACCGGCTATATCCGGTTCCCGGCTTGTACATATATGAATTTTTTTATTATAAATTTTTTTTATAATTGATTATATATATTTCTTTCTGTATTGATTATTGCGCGTTGTTGTTGAGATTTGAAAATTGTATTACAGGTTTGGGTAATTGAAAAATAAAAAAAAATTTCAAAAAAAAAATTGACTTTTGGCGACGATTAATTCCGTCGCTAAAGTATTCCTACAATCAGTTATTTAGCGACGGAATATTCCGTCGCTAAATAAGTTTTTAGCGACGGAATATTCCGTCTCAAAAATATAAATCCGTCGCTAAAGAATATAATTAGCGACGGAATATCCGTCGCTAATTAAAATAAATCCGTCGGTAAAAATGACATATTTAGCGACGGATTTAAAAATTCCGTCGCTAAACTATTAGTGACGGACTTTTATACGAGGGATATTTAGCGACGGTGAATCCGTCGCTAATTCTTTTAGCGACGGATTTTTGACTTTTAGCGACGGATTACCCCGTTGCTAAAACCCTGTTTTCTTGTAGTGTATATATATATATATATATATATATATATATATATATATATATATATATATATATATATATATATATGGGAACTGATCCATTGATAGCGCTAGCAAAATAGGATAAGTTACAAACGCGATCTGGTCGTCCACCGGTGGTTTGTGGACAGTCCATATCTTTTTTTTTGCCTTTTTGTAAGTCCGTCCGCTACATTATGTAGCGGATAATTTTTTTGACAAAAATACCCTATAGTTTGAGGCAGTGCTCATCCGCTACTTAATGCAGCGGACAATTGAAGCACTATTTTTCTGACTTTTTTTCTCTTTTTCTCTGTCCTTTCTTTCTTCAATGTTCTGACACACACACTCTCTCTCCCTCATCAATTTTCTGACTATCTCTCTCTCTCTGTGCTTGAGAGGCACAATATGGTATAGTGCATCCACTACATTATGTAGCGGATGGATGGCTTAGTCTTTCCCCAGATTTCTCTCTCTTTTCTCTCTCTCTCTCGTCTCCGTCTTTATCCACTTTCTGCCACCATCAGAGCCAAGGCAAATGAACGATCATCTCAAGCTTCTCAGAGTGTCGTCCCCTTCTTGCCACCAAAAACATGCACACAAAAACACACATACTTTGTTATCGTGATCATACCGATACTGATTCTTGAACCTTTCCCTCCTTAAAGTCAACATGCAAGCTTTGAAAAACCAGGCTGAATAGTATAAAAGAACCAGGTGAACAGGGTAGGCAATATTTAGGATGAAGAACGACGAGCAAGCGCGTTCCCTGCTTGGAATTTCTCTCATGCAAAGACCCAAATGGCAGCAGTTTCTCATTTGCTCTTCTAGCTTCTTCTTTGGCTATTTCGTTAATGGTATCTGTGAGGCACTTTCTCTAGAATTCGTCTTTTAGAATTTTTCCATGCCCTGCACTACCCAGAAAACCAAAGAAAACTTTGTTAAAACAGATGATCAAAAGAGTTTCTTCCTCTCTATTTTTGGTAATTGAATTGGATTTTTAGCACACGAAACAGGACTTTGTGATTGAATTTTCGTATGGTTTGATTTTTTTGTAATTGTTGTTTTGGTGAGTCTGTTTTGGTGTTTGACAGTTTTCTGTTGTCCTATTTGGTGAACTAAAGATAACGAATTTGCTAGAGGCTTTCAATGTCCATGTTCAGAAGAAAGCTTTGAGTCATCAACTGCATCACTGGCCATACAAGCAGGAAGAAGACCCAACTTGTGCAGTTTTAAAATGTAATCAATGATATTTCTCTAGCCTAAAGGATGAAGTCAGCATACTTATTTGCAATGGTGAAGATTGTTACAGTTGCCATCTTGGCTTTCATGTCATCACCAAAAGCTAGAACAGGTTCCTCAATAGCACTGCTGCCGGTGACCCCATCTGGGTTCACAAGCAAGGGACTGAAAGATGACTGTCCATGTTCTATGCTTTCTCTCTCCATTCTGCTCAAGTTAGATGGGGGTTTGAATTCTTAGAGGGTGGTGAACCGGTGGTCATAGAGAGGAAGAGTAATGTACAAAATAGTCATGATGGACAAAATGACAGAGTTTGGGAAGTGAGATGGAAAGGTGCCTGATGCCTTGGATTCTGTTCTTTTCGAGTTTGTCTTTTCCCGGCTCTATAAAAAGTTACCTTTTTTACTCGTTCGCTACATTATGTAGCGGACTGAGTTAAAGGGCATTTTTATCAAAAAAATATCCGCGAACTTGAAAAAAGTGCAAAAAAAGATCTGGACCGTCCACAGAGAGAGAGTCAGAAAATTGATGGAAGAGAGAGAGTGTGTCAGAATATTAAAGAAAGAAGAAAGAAAGGACAGAGAAAAAGAGAAAAAAAGTCAGAAAAGTAGTGCTTCAATTGTCCGTTACATTATGTAGCGGATGGGCACTGCCTCAAACTAAAATGTATTTTTGTCAAAAAAAATTGTCCGCTACGTAATGTAGCAGATAGACTTTAAAAAGGCAAAAAAAAAAAGATCTAGACCGTCCACAGATCGCCGTGGACTGCCAGATCGCGTTTGTAACTTATCCTATTTTGCTAACGCTATCAACGGATCATCTTCATATATATATAGGGAGTTGATCCCTTGATGGCGCTAGCAAAATGGGGTATTTGCTAGCGCGATCTGGACCGTCCATCCCGAAAGATGGACGGCCCAGATCGCGCCTTTTTTTAAAACTGTCAGTCGTCCGCGATACAGTGTGGCGGACGGCTTATTTTACCTTTTTGCCCCTCCACGTCGTCGGCGATACTGTGTAGCGGACGACTGAGGGGCCCTGACAAAAAGTCGTCTGCCACACTGTGTGGCGGACGACCCCTAGGCTGACACATGTCAGTACCTGTCCCGTCACCCGCCAAGAAAGTCTACCGTCAGAGCCCCATTCCCCTCGGTAGGTGTCACATCAACAGTGTCCGCAACAGTTCTAAATGCAAAATTATATTTATGGACATTTATTTCTGCACGTGTCAGAGTTGTCGGTAGCATTTTCAGCTCTTTCAGCAAAATTTTCAGTTCTCCTTCAGATTCACTTGCTTCCATTTTCAGCTCCCCTCAAGCTTCGACTAACACTTGCTTCAAGCTTCACTCAAGCAAGGTAAGTTTGTGATCTCAAACGTTTTCTGGGTGGATTGACCGATAAAGTATAATTTGTTTTTTTAGACAAAAAAGTATAGATCTTTGTGATGTTCTAGAAATTTGTCACTCTATTCATCAACTTGTGATGTTCTAGAAATTAATTTGTTAACTTTAAACTAATTCATTATAGTTAATTTCTATTTTTTTGAGGTTCGCTAACTTCGACACATGTATCCTATTTAAAATCGAATTTTTTGAGATATGTTTGTTGTATTTTGGCATGATGAAATGTTCTGTTTATCTTAGTAATTTTAATTTGTTATGTTCAATAAATTTATAGTCAGCAAAATGGGAGACACTTTTGAGATTATGTATATGGTATATTTGTCATCCTAAATCTATCTATTCGCCAAGATAATTTTGAGATAATATTTTCAGTTGAAAATGTCATTTGATTGTTAAACGTAGTCTATTTCTACATAGGTCTCGTTTTGCAATGTCTGATTTCGTGTCGAGCTCCAACACCCCCGTAGATGCTAGTGATCCGTATCTAGGACGAACCTTTCAAACATTGGAAGAAGCTGAAGAATGTTTTCGAGCGTATTCATTGAGGGTTGGTTTTGGCATTAGAATAAAGACTACAAGAACAAGCAACGTAACAAAAAAGATATGCTCTCGCTTATACGAGTGTCATAGGGGCAGAAACCCAGTGCAAAATGAGACACGCGTAGGCAACGATGACAGTGATGACGAAATAGGATATTCGCGTAGAAGACGGGATTGCTTTGAGCGCACAAATTGCCAGGTCAAGATGTTCGTAAGCTACAAACCCAAGCAAGATCATTGGCTTATTACCAGCCTGGAACTGGCACACAATCACCCGTTAGTAACCCCTTCTAAGGTGAGTCAGATGCATCAACACAAGAAGATGGGTAAGGTCGCGAGGAGCCTAATTCACACAATGAGCAATGCGCGGATTGGACCTACGGAGATTGTTAATGTTCTTGCTGAACAGGCTGGGGGAATTCAAAATTTAAACTTTAACACGACAGACGTTCGTAACGCGGTCCGAACCCATAGACGAGCCGCGTATGACCTCAATGATGCTCAAGCCACAATGAGCCTATTGAAACGGATGCAGATGGAAGACCCGCAGTTTACCTTCGATTATAAACTTGACGACGAGCATCGAGTTAGCACAATTTTTGGGTCGACGGTCGTTCGAGGCTAGCTTATAAGCATTTTGGGGATGTCGTGACTTTCGACACCACATACCGTACCAACAAGTACTCGATGCCGTTCGCTCCTTTCACGGGGGTCAATCATCATTATCACTCCATCTTGTTCGGGTTTGCCTTGTTAAGGGACGAGAGCGAGAGTTCTTTTGAATGGTTGTTTAGGGTGTGGCTGGAAGCAATGAACTTCAAAGCACCCAACGTTATCATCACCGATCAGGATTTGGCAATGAAGAAGACTATTGCTACCGTCTTCCCAGATACTCGACACAACTTGTGCACTTGGCACATAAGCAACAAATACCCTGAACGTTTGCATCATGTGTATGCAAAGTATCCAGACTTTAAACAGGACTTTGAAAAGTGCGTTAATAAGTTGTTAACGATTGAGGAATTTGAGGAGAGGTGGGAAAAGCTTGTTGAGGATTACTCATTGCAAGACAACGAGTGGCTCCAACACTTGTACCAGCTCAAAGAGCAATGGATTGGCGTATACACGATGAGGCATTTTTCTGTGGGCATGAAAACAACGGGCATGAGTGAATCTATGAATGCCATGTTCGATAGTTATGTGGGTATAACTACCAATTTGAAGAGTTTCGTCACATCCGCACAAAAAGCGGTTGCGTCGTTATTCGTGAAAGAAAGGGCTGCAGACTTTGCAACCACGTACAAGCAAAGGAGAAGGTTGCTTGAGACCCCGCTGGAGCTGAACGGTGCCAGAGTCTATACGAAGGAGATCTTCCTGCTATACCAAGTAGAGCTCCAAAAATCGGGCCGATACAGTATAAATAAGGAGGCAGAAAAGTCATCGCGTGAGTACAAGGTTTATTCGCTCGTGAATGACCTCGTCCCTGAGAAGCTGCGCAGAATTTATACGGTGAGCCACGACACATTGACGGACTCGGTGACATGTGTTTGCAAGAAGTTTGAGTTTCATGGCATCCTGTGTAGACACATTCTGCGGTTTTTCACACAGAAGAATATCAGGACAATCCCCGATAAATACCTCCTGCCACGGTGGACGAAAGGTGCAAACAGGTTGCACGGTACCATTTCCTTTTCGGAGCACCCGTATACTGACTTTGAAGAATCAGAGACGTTGCGGTATAATCATCTGGTGACGATGTTCACCCGTTTGTCCGTAAAGGGTGCTGCTTCAATGGTCGGATATAAACATCTCCTCGAGGTAGCTCAGCAGCAAGAGCCCATCGTCGACCAGTTGGAAGCAGCTTCAGTCAGCAATGCGGTTGACACCGAGCCTACAACGGGATCAGAAGATGACGAGCCGGGGGAGGAAGACGACAATGATATCCGGCCTTTGGATCCAATTATATCGCAAACGAAAGGCCGCAAGAGATCTACGCGGATGAAAAGCTCTATTGAAATGGCAACTCAACCTAAAAAGCTGAGAAGGTGTGCATTGTGCAACAAAATGACCGACCACGACAAGCAGAACCATTACAAGGCACTGGGGATAAGTCCAGGAGGTTTGCAAGACGGGGAAGAAGATGATGCCGAAGATGAGGACGAACAAGCTGCAGTGGACCTATAATTTTTTTAAGCCATGAACTATGCTTGACATTTGTAATAATTTTTTGTAATTTTTTTCTAATAATCTTTCGACCGAATACTGTTATATATTTTCTAATGGACCTATGAGAGCCATCAACTCTAAAAGTTTATGTTGTTTTTTTAAGCCCCGGACGCCTCTGTAGAGTCTTAAAATTCCTACGTTTTTGAAATTTTTTACTTTCTTTTATGTCCGCTATACAATGTAGCGGACGTCTCTGCAGACTCCTAATTTGTTATTGACATCTACAAGTTGGTGACGTATACAATGTGGCGGTGTTGACGTATACAATGTGGTGGACGACTTTACAGTCCTAATTATGTCTGCTATACAATGTAGCGGACATCTTTGCAGAGTCCTAATTTGTTGTTCTTTTATGTCCGCTATACAATGCAGCGGACGGTCCGCAGAAAAAGACTTTTGGTCTTCTTTTTGTCTGCCACACAATGTAGCGGATGACTTTATCCTGTTATATATTAATCAGAGGCCAATCATCTTATCACTCCGTCCATTTCTCTATCTGTCTCGCATATCTCACCTAGCCGCTACCCCATATACGGCGACCCACATCTCCAGTGACCCACTTCTCCGGCGACACCACCGTCCTCCCCTCTAGCGACATTCCCGGCGTGATGGCTTCTGATTCGTCGAGCAGCAACAAATTTGTAGGAAACATGCACCTTGCAGGTAGACACTTCTTCAAAGTCATGATGCCTGGTTTTGGTCATGGCATGTTAGAATCAAGATGAAGCACGACCAAGGTCAAATTTGTTTCGCAGAGGGTTGGAATGAATTCGTGCGGCAGCATGACCTCCAACTCGGGGACTTTGTAGTGTTTGAACACACGGTGAAGTGGAATTTTCAAGTGACGGTGTTTGATCGGAGCACTTGTGAAAAAACTTCTTTCCCCCAATGTTGAACCCTAAATTATGTATTGAATAATTTTATGAATAATTTTATGTAATGTTAATTATTGTTCAGAATTTTATGTTCTTAATTGTGCTGTTTGAGTTTCCGTCGATACTGAGATTGTTGATTCTTGATTTGAGATTATTGATTTTGTAGCGAAAACAAGTCTCCCACTATTTTGAGATTGTTGATTTCGTCGCTAAAACAAGTCTTCGGTCGCCAATTTATTAAAACAGAATTTTCGCCGTCCGCTACAATGTCTACAAATTCCTAACACTTGGAAGAGATATCACTCTTCATTTGTGGTTCTCTCCACGTCCGCTACACTATAGCGCAGACGATCCCGCAGAAAGGCCAACTATCTAACACTTAGTTTTTTTCATACCCTCCTCGTCCGCAATACTATGTAGCGGACGGTGCCACAGAAAGCCAGCTATAACTATCAACACTTAGTTTTTTTTTTGGTTCTATCCACGTCCACTACACCATAGCACGGACGGTCCGGCAGAAAAGGTCAACTATCCAACACTTAGTTTTTTTTCAAACCCTCCTCGTCCGCTATACTATGTAGCAGACAGTGCCGCAGAGACCAGCTATAACTATCAACACTTAGTTTTTTTTTGGTTTCCACGTCCGCTACACTATAACGCGGACGGTCCAGCAGAAAGCCCAACTATCCAACACTTAGTTTTTTTCATACCCTCCTCGTCCGCTATACTATGTAGCGGACGGTGCCGCAGAGACCAGCTTTAACTATCAACACTTAGTTTTTTTTTGGTTTCCACGTCCGCTACACTATAGCGCGGACGGTCCAGCAGAAAGCCCAACTATCCAACACTTAGTTTTTTTCATACCCTCCTCGTCCGCTATACTATGTAGCGGACGGTTTAACTATCAACACTTAGTTTTTTTTTGGTTTCCACGTCCGCTACACTATAGCGCGGACGGTCCAGCAGAAAGCCCAACTATCCAACACTTAGTTTTTTTCATACCCTCCTCGTCCGCTATACTATGTAGCGGACGGTGCCGCAGAGACCAGCTTTAACTATTAACACTTAGTTTTTTTTTGGTTTCCACGTCCGCTACACTATAGCGCGGACGGTCCAGCAGAAAGCCCAACTATCAACACTTAGGCACACTCTAGTTTTAAAGCCGCTGTAGACTGTCAGACTTTTTCTGCCGGCAGCCACCTTTGCCGTCACTTCTACCTCCGGCTTTTAGCTACTCTCCAACAAACGAAGCCTTAGTTTTTTTTGGTTCTATCCACGTCTGCTTCACTATAGCGCTGACGGTCCAGCAGAAAGGCCAACTATCCAACACTTAGTTTTGTCCAATATACTATGTAGTGGACGGTGCCGCAGAGACCAGCTATAACTATCAACACTTAAAATTTTTTTTGGTTTCCACGTCCGCTACACTATAACGCGGACGGTTCCGCAGAAAGGCCAACTACAACTATCAACACTTAGTTTTTTTTGGTTCTCTCATGTCCGCTAGACTATGTAGCGGACGGTCCAGCAGAAAAACAACCTTCCAACACTTAGTTTTTTTTGGCCCTGCAGAAAGACAGATATCCAACACTTTGTTTCCTAGCGTTCAAAGCAAATCACAGATCAGTCAATTAGCAAAAAATGCGCTATCTCTGACCACATCACAAATCAAACACCTCTGACCACAAATCAAACTGAATTCAACACAACGATATCCATCAATAAAAATTAATCGCATTCAATATATGTTTATTTAAAAAGTGAATATAATGTTACAATGTCAATTGGGACCCCCATCCCCTGCAGCTGTTTGTTGTTCCTTACACGGATTTACAATAAGCCTAATAGCTCTAGGCCGGCCATTCATAATTTGCCAAGCCATCCTATACCTAAAGCCTTGAATGCATTCTTGGCTCCAGACGGTCTTCTTGAGGCTCTCAGATCGACAAATGTAATCCATGTACATGCAGAGGAAGACGCCGCAATCCGAGGAATTATGTTACTTGGGCCTACGGCTCTTCAATTGGAAAATGAGGTCCGGCCTGCGCTGTACCTTCTCCTGACGCCTACCATTGACCAAGCCAACAAATAGATTCTGCGATAAACATAATAAGCATTAAACATTAAACATAGAAAACAGAATAAGATTAATCGGCTTTAGAATATGCAAGTTACAATAAGAAGTAAACAGGATCTCACCATGGCATCCAACTGGCCTATGCCTCGGTACATGTCAATCATAGGCATCACGTCGGTATCATCGTAGAGACTATCGAGGAGTGATACCGTCCTCTCTACTGGTTCGTAGCAAACCAAGTACCAGTGGGCATTCCCTAAAAATGGGATTAGAAACACGTCGGCAACACTTGCACTCGCTGGACTATCCCGCCCAAGATAGGCTTGTAGGTTAGCGGATGGTCTCCACTGGGCCAGGCCTCTCCCCTTCCTTGATTTGCACCAGTCGTTCCACTCTTGGATTAGGATCTGATGAAAAAAAACATCCAAAATAAAAATGCGCAGACCGATGTTTGGATGCCCCCGACCCCTTTGCCTCAGAATTTGCACGTAGTGCGAGATGACACCGCTATCTAACCAAGCTCCCGGTGCTAGCGAGGCCAATTCTGTCCACGAGGCATTGTAATCCAAGCCCCCCGGGTGATCCACATCATAGTTCTGTCCGTCTTGGGGGGAGGGGCGCTAAAATAACGGCCTCGGATTATCTCGCATTTATGAGGCTTTAGGGGCCTGGCTGGATGCCCTTTCGGATATTGCCCTCGGGGTCAACCGGCAAATCTTGCCTTCCGCCGGGGGGCAAGAGCAAGGAATATTGGCCTCCAATTCCTGGTTCGGCCTAATATTGCTCTCCGGCCATTTCTTCCGCTGGCTGATATTGCCCTCCGGGGGCGCCAACTGGTCCCGCCCACGGGACAATGGGCAGTGCCTCGGAGAAAGGCCAGTCTTGCGTGACTTGACTCTGATAAAGGGGTTGGGGTTCCGAGAACAAATTGAAGGAAGGGCCGCTGTAATCGTCCCATGACGCTTGAGCATGTCCCATCCCCGCTACAGAGGGACCACCAACTCCCTGGCTCACCCCTGAAGCCTGTCCGGAGGGATCACCATATCCCTGGCTGACGCCCGTATAACCGATATCCGGGCTGACGACCGAAGACTGTCCCGATGCTTGGCGTAAAAAATTTCGCAGCCTAAAGCCAATGCAGCAGCCTGTTGGCGAAGATCCTCGCCCATTGCGCTCACCAGATCCTTTCGCTCACTCAACTTCTGGAAGAATGCCAGCGAGGCATTAACCTACATCCAAAGAGATAAAAAATAAGTAACTTCAATCAGACATTTATATTCATCAAATTCAAGACAAGTCAAACTTGTTGGGCAACTTACGAGATTGTATGCCATACGCTCATCGATCGGACCCCTAGGCGCATACCTTTCCCCACGTTGAAAGTTCACTGGGGCTACTCTCTTCCGAGTGATGCGGTAGTACCACTCATTGTACTGTTTGATGCTGATAACGGGGTCAGGCTCCAAGATGATGGCCGCCAGTATGTCCTGCCAAGAACTCCAAAGCTGTATTTCGGCCGCGCATAATTCGTGCGCATTGGCCTTGCCAAATCGTTCGACATCGGGTGGGTTCCTGTTAACCCTCATAACTGGGGAATCAACTGGCAAACCCTGCTCCAACTCAAAATGGCGCATTGCTCGGTCTGGCAACTGCCACTCTGCAACCTCGTAGTGGATCAGGGGTGTGCGCTGCAACCCGGAGAGCGTGAAGACGAACGACTCTCCCACCCGTCGCACCAAACGTACGTACGGTGCCCAACGCATTTGGCCCGGAGATAGATGGTCGAACTCCCCTCGATAGTACGTAATGTTGTGATGGGGATCGACTCTCCTCTGGTAATGGGTAACCCTCTGGCTGTACTCCCAATCACACAGCCGAGGCCACACTTTATCCGTTCCATCCCTACGCGTTGGTGCACCGGGAGCAAGGTGTTCATAAGACCACACCTGAGAACATCAGCAAATTATATTTATATAGTCAATTCAGCAAAAAAAAAAGAAAAAATAACGAATAAAGGATTTATATGATATACCTGCAATAGCGAGAGACATGCACATATGGCTTTGGCGTCGGGCCTCGTTGCCTTGTGCAATGCTTGGTACAGATACGAAAGAACCGCTGCACCCCAGGCATAATCCCCAACCTCCGACAGGTTACCCAACAACGGTAAATTTTCACGCTGACCGTGTTCTTCAACGTCGTTGGGAATAAAATTGCCCCCATCACCCACAAGAGGAAGGCTTTGTGTACACAAAGCTTCGGCTCGTATAGTTGAAAACCCCGTAGGTATTACCAACCACTTCAACTTTATACCGCCAGTGCTAAATTGACCTGGGGTATCGAAGTGAAATGCCTGGGGTGCAGCGGTTCTTTCGTATCTGTAGAGCATTGCACAAGGCAATATGTACAGCACAAGCTCACGGCTCGTATAGTTTTCCGGCAAAACCCCGTAGGTATCTACCAACCACTTCAACTTTATACCGCCAGTGCTAAATTGATCCTAGGGTATCGAAGTGAAGAAGTCCCTAGCAGTTCTCTTATTCGTTGCTTCCGACGGAGGAGCAATTACCGACCGCCCTATCACCGGCAACCCTAAGATGAACCCTACATCTTCTAGGGTAATTATCATATCTCCGAGCGGGAAGTGAAACGTGTTTATTTCACTTCTCCACCTCTCAACAAGGGCACCTATCAAGGCCCGGTCAAGCTGTTGAAAGATTTGCCCATGCGTGAAAATCTCAAACCCAATTCCACGCAGTATCTTTTTCTGGGACTTGTTCAAATTCCATGATGTGAACTCGTGAGATACTTCTACGGTGGTGAGAAGTTCTTTTTCCTATGAATTAATAAATACAATTTAAGCAAAACAAACGGTATACAACGTTCGTAAGAATAAGAAAGTTTGATAAATAATGTATCTTACTCCAACATCCCATATGAGCGTACTGATATGGTTGGCTTGGTCGTATAACACGGATGAATCTTCTGGTCCAGGATTAAATTCCATTTTTTATAATTGAAATTAGGGAAAAACCTTCTCAGTTTGGATTTTACGGTTTGAATTTTGACAATCGCTCGCAAAAATACGACGCTAACACATGAACTTATACATGTATATATAATAGATATATAAACATATACGGAATAGGATTTTACAAACGCTAGCACATGAACTTATACATACATATATAAATCCTCATCATCGCTAGCACATGCTCAATACATAATCAAAACCACGCATAAAACGCAATATTCATCACAACTATGGATTACGAACATGTAAATGATTAATTTTTGTGAACTTACGTGATCTATTAGGGTATTAAAGCTGCTATTAAGAAGAAATTGCGCAGATATGCTTGCCAACGCCGCTGGGAATATTTGTGAGTAGGAAGAATGGAGAAGAGTATCGTAGTTAGAGTTTTTTTGTATATATGTTATCCGTCCGCTATACTATATCGTAGACAATATATTGGCCGCCAATGTGTACTTCCAACTGTTGACGTGACAGATAAGGACAAGGACTGACGGGATAGGTACTGACATGTGTCAGCCTAGGGGTCGTCCGCCACAAAGTGTGGCGGACGACTTTTTGTCAGGGCCCCTCAGTCGTCCGCTACACAGTATCGCGGACGGCGTGGAGGGGCAAAAAGGTAAAATAAGCCGTCCGCGATACTGTGTCGCGGACGACTGGCAGTTTTAAAAAAAGGCGCGATCTGTGTTGTCCATCTTTCGGGATGGACGGTCCAGATCGCGCTAGCAAATACCCCATTTTGCTAGCGCTATCAAGGGATCAGCTCCCATATATATATATATATATATATATATATATATATATAGTCACAAAATCATCATACTACTGAAGTTGTATGGGCCAAAAAAAACTACAATTTTATTTAAAGATACAAATAATATTACAATCATGTTGTACAAAAAACAGTTGACATTGGACAACCATTAAAACAGGAATAAATGTGGCATCCATCCCAAAAACTTCGAATGAACACCAACTGCCACCAACTGGTGTCGTCGCCGGCATCACCCAACAACAGCCACCAACCGGTCGTCACGCAACCTACCATATGGCTACCACCTACACCGACCGATCATTCAGTTGGTGAACACCATCGGACGACCACCACATCGTCGACAAAAGCCACCCACCGCAGCACAACCCACCATAACCGCCTACCACCTACGCCGACGATCATTCAGTTGGTGAACACCATCGGACAGCCACCACACCTAGTAGCGGAGGCAGTAGGGGGCACGTGCCCACCTGCTGCCTCCTTCTCTCTTGCTTAGAGAATGAGGGCACCATCTTTCACGGCTTCACAAATGGTTGTAGATGGTGATGTGTCTAGAATATGAAGGGGCTGGTTGTAGATGTTGGTCTGTCCAGATGAAAGGCAGGGGGGAGGGAAGGAGAGAGAGGAGAAGCATGTGCGGCTGATGGTTTTAGTTTAGGGTTAGAAGGTGGGTTGTAGGGAATAGATTTAAATGCTTGAATAAATCTCAACCATTGATTAAAATTAACGGTCATAATTTTTAGAAAGAGTTCCATGTGTTTTAATAATGACATTAATATATGATATTATGGTATATGAACACAAAAGAATCGGAAAAATGCTCCTAAAATGTAACATTTGCTAAAATGCCTAGAATAATACGACACTTTAATAAACTATACTTAAATTAGGGGATCACAGTAAAATAGGCATCAAAAGAATGACACTTAAATAAATGTCCCGAATAAACGGCTTTTATACTATATTTTGCTGACAAAACTCTAATTTTTGTCTCTGTAGTCGTCTCAATCTTTATTCTCTAAATAATACACTTTAATAAATGGCTCGTGTATAGAAAAATTGATTAACTTATTACTGTGTATAAAATTGTCCGTTAATTTTTTTGTGCTTTCATACTTTCAATATAGATCATGTGTTCGATAAAAGGTAGGATACAAAAATACAAAAATTAGAAAGTCTATTTTGATCGTTGAAGTACATTTATGTGTAATCTGAAGTTAGATTGAGACACAAACTTTTGAGTTACCTTGAATTTATTAGGTGTAGGAAGTGAGTGTTTGAATTGGTTACTCATAAAAGTGGGGGTGATTCACCCATGCTCATTCGATCTACGCTTGTTTGAATTGTTTTTTTTGTTGGGATTAATACATTCTCATAATAGTTAGACTTTATTTTTTTTTCTCCTTTCTCAATTAGGTGCCCACCTCGTGCACAGCTTCTGGCTCCGCCACTGACCACACAGCCGACAAAAGCCATCCATCGCCCGTCGCTGCAACGCAGCATACGCGATAACCAATCCCACACCACCACTGCGGCCGATAGCCACCATACCCGACAACCAATTCCGCACCACCAACGTCGGCCGATCTGGGCCACATCACTATCCCCGGTGCCACCCGATCTCGAAAACTGGGCCACATCACTGTCGTCGGCGCTGCCCGATCTAAAAAATTAGGCTACATGACTGTCACTGACACGACCAACGTCGGCCGATCTCGCAATTCGTTCATCAGCGCTCCAATTTGTTGCCGAAGCTTCTTTTTTCAGCAAATCAACCCAGCTCGTGAGAAGTAAAGCTTCTTTCTTTCAGCCCACCGACGTGACCATGGCCATTGGTTTCCTCGCTGTGGCCGGGCTGCTAGTTCACACATCTGAAGATGAGGGAGAAGAGAGAGAAAGAGAGAGAGTCTGATGGGTGGGGGGTGGAGGGCATGTGTGTGTGAGGAGTCCAACTTGTGCATGTGCGTGTGTGGAGAGAGAGAGAAAAAAAAAGAACATTTAAGGCCATGTTTGACGTTTTTTTTTTTCAGTTTTAAAAATTGGAAAAAAGTGCGTTTGGTAACTTTTTTTTTTCAATTTAAAAAACTACTTTTTAAATTGTAGAATAAAAAAAAGAGGAAAAATCTTTTTTCACTTCAATTTTTTTTGAGACCTCCGCCACAACGCACCTACTGCCGGCAGCCACTGCCCATCGGCAACCACCACAGGGTGGCAGCCAGCTTCGATCATCACCATGGGCCGGCAGCCACCGCCCACCGTCGCCGGCAGCGGCCTGCTGGCGGCCACCGCCGGCCACCACCACCGTCGACCACCGCTATGCCCCACCACCGCCACTGCAAACAACCAAAAAAAGTCAAAATAAAAAGGGTTACCAAACACCAAAAAAAAAAAAAACTCAAAAAAAAGGGTTATCAAAGACCCACTTGTTTTTGTAAAAAAAAATTAAAAAATTAAGCTACTCTTTAAAAATTGAAAACAAAAAAAAGTTTTGTCAAATGAAGCCTAAATGAATTAATCAATTTGCATTGGAAACCGTAAAAGCGTCTCACGTGGATCCGTGGGCTGATTTATTTTTTTCTATTTTCAAACTTACTAAGGTATAAACTGAGAGTAGGAAGTTCAAATTATTTAATAATTTAGTCTAAACTTCAAATGCGTAAATTTGTAGTAAATTCAAACTTAAAAAGTTAATGACACCTGTGAAGGAGCCCTAAATACTGTATTATTTAAGTAAAGAGCTTCACTTAGCCGTACTAATCACGAGAGAGATGAAGAAATAAAAAAATTGACATATTGTCGTAAAACCAACGTGTAATGCGTACATTAATTTAATTATAGTCGATAGTGATCATCACTTTAAAGTTAAACATTTCTATTTATAATTAAAGATAAGACTATTTTTACTTTCTAGTTTGCTATTTTGACTCTTCACATGTGTACCACATGTGAGCTAATGTCACTAATATGTTTTCATTGACAAACACATATTATGTACCCGTTATCAACACACATATAGAGATAATGCGTTCTTATGTTTTGAACTTGCAGAGCACTTTGTTAGAGAAAGAAAGAGAAGTATACGTAGGTAAGATCTGATACAAAAGAAAAGCAACTTGGACAAAAAAAGAAGTGACTTGGACAAAAAGAAACGAAGTGGTTTAGACAAACCTTTTTTGTCGATAACCTCAGACCAATCAATCGAATATTGATTAATACGTAATCGATCGAACAACTCTCCGTTGTACTGCGCTCTCCAAGTGTGCTTGTTCCCCTGGATGAATCGAAATATAGCTGCTACACCAAAACTAGGCACCCATCAGAAATGTCACAAAATCCCCCGCTCTTCGGGGATGCCCTCAGCGTCGAGGAACATGTACTAGGGTGTATGTGCGACTCGTTCTGATCATGAGCTGGGACAAAAGAAAGACAATCGGTCGAATGCTATTTGACTACAATACTTTTAATCTCATTGGTTGGCTATTGTTGTGATGTAATAATAAAGGTAATAAATTAATATTGATCATGATTTTGAGGATAATAGGTTTATAGTAAAACATATCCAAAAAAGATTATATAAGAAAATTCGATAGAGTCCAAAAAATGTTGAATTTCACTAAATTGAAGAAATTAAAAAGATGACATTTTGGCGTAAAATCAGGAATGACCACCTATATTTTACTGCATATATATGTTGACACTGATATTGATTATATTGATACCCACTTGATCATCTTCATCCAACTACACTAAATAGTCTAGACTAGATTTTGAAGTGTGCTTGTTATGATCAGGCAAGTTGCACGCCACTTCCACGTGCATCTCCTTCCTTTTCTTCCGGGCATTTTCTTTTAGCAACAATTTTAAGGGGAAACATTATACTCCATACCACTCTAATCTTCTCATGGTTCATGGCGCACGCCGTAGAGTATTTTATCTAGTATTTTCATTTTTTGCTCTGACGACATTCTCCTTATTTGTTTTGTTTCTCACTAAATTTATCAAATCATCGAACTCGGATGTTGCCACGTTCGTAGTAACATTGGTATCCCCGCTGCACGTGTATTTAATGTCATGCCAATTACGTTAACGCAATGTACGTTCCTGTCTTGCAATAACAGTGCAAGACATGACTAGTTGTTTTAGAGTTGTAAGATCAAAAGCAAAGTAAGAACTTGTAATTTGTCATAGGTTTCGGTCGCTCTGTTGTGGCAAGCTTTGTAGTTTCCTTGCGTGATCCGGAAAACTAAGGGCTTGTTAGCGGCAAAAGTAAAGACCTTCATGACAAAAAAAAAAATAAAAAAATTCACCGTGATGAAAAACTTACTTGGTGAAAGTAATTGTTGCATTTTCCACCTTGTGTATGTGCCCGATTGTGCAAGTAAATGATGATTACCCTAATTCAGAGTCATCATTCTTTGTACTCCTTATTCAGATGAACTCATGTGTGCATAGGCTAATTATCACAGCAAGTCGCGTGTGTTTGCCTTGGGGGCACAGTCTATAGGCACATCCCTTCATCTTGGCACAAATTGCTCCGATCAACGGTTTGAATATTGCTGTTGAAAAAGAACTTCAAGCCAAAATTATGCAAGTTATTGCCTTGTTGAATGGTGTTGGGGTAACAGGTTATGCTTTGCCACTGAAATAGGCTTTAGTAGAGACATGAAAGTTCTTTCATTTTTGAGCAAATTTGCAAAACTTGTAGTAAACGTGTCCTAGCTATTGGGTTCTAAATCAATTTTCGAAAGGGTCAATCAAGAATCTGTACTCGCAAATATACACTCAATTCGATTTGAGTATTCAGTATTTTGCACGTACCAAATCAGTACCTAATGTTTTAAAAGTTGTCATCTGCCAAAAGTTAAAAAGACATGCATTAGATTATATACCAAACTGACAAAAGTAAAGATGCAAATTATAACCAAAAGAAAAGTACGATTAATGACTCTTCTAGTAAAGTAGCTTTTCTTGCTCACTTGGTGATCAAAAACTTGCAAAGAAAGAAACTCGTGCTCTTTTTGTTGCAGACATGCAATCCTGGCAGACAAAAATTTAACCTTTGGTCGATGTATTATGCGTACTTTTTTGTTAAGCACTATATTGAGTTAGATAAAGTTTTTTATATTAAAATATTATGTTTAACGCTGATTAAGGGTTGTTGAAGTCACTTAAAAATCAAGATTCACCTTACGTGATTGTAACTCTGTTTGCTCAAACTCTTTTATGGTGCAATTGTAAAAAATTTTGTATAAAAGATTGGAAGTATTTTGTACAAGTAACGTATAATTTACACAGACAAACGTAGGAGCAGAAACAGCACGGTACACCCGTGGATAGAGGTGTCAAAGGACCGGGCTTGGGCCGGCCCAGCCCGGGCTCAGCGGGCCAGAAAAAGGGCCTGGCCATTTTGGGCTTCGGGCCTTGTAAACCGGGCTGGGCCCAAATCTTGGAAATGGAGGCCCTATCCAGGCCCAAGCCCTAGGCTCTAACTCTAGGGCCGGTCCAGGCCCCCCCCCCCCCCCCCCTCTCTTTTTTTTCTTTTTTGTGTTGAAAAAATACTCATTCACAAAATAAATACAATTGATAGGCCCTAAACCATTCAATATCGTTCTTGTGACTAATAAAGTGCCTTAGAGCTTTACGTTTACTCTATTTGAGAATATTGATTAGCAACAAAGAGTAATTTTGTTCGCAAAAAGACAATCTTTTCACATGAGTAAATATAAAGAAATGTGCATGTCCAAAAAGTTAAAATAAAAAAGTAAAATATGAGGTGTAGAGATAATGATGTGTGAGAAAGAAGGGAGAAAAGAAAAAAAATGACTCAAAATGATTTAGAGCCAGATCTAGGGCCAAAGGGCTGGGCCAAAATAGGGCCGAAAAGAGGGCTAGAAACAAGTCAAGGACCAGGCCTAACCTGGGCCTTTTTAGGGCCGGGCCATTTTTGGAAAATATTAGGCCTAACCCTAGCCCAGGCTCAAGGCCCTACAGGTTAGGGCTAGCACTATTCATGCTTAGGGCCGGGCCAGGCCGGGCTTATTTAGGGCCGGGCCGGCCCGCCAGCGGCCCGGCCATTTTGACATCTCTACCAGTGGATACGTGCCCATTTGCCTCTTTGAGAAAACCCACTTTTATACGCATAGATGCGATTCTTTGGAAAAACGTGTCCCTCTCTAGTTCATGTGTCCTACCATTGGCAACGAGGGTGGTAGCTAATTTATCATTTTGATGGAAGCTGTAAAATGAGGAAAAGAAACAAGTTGATATTAATTCATGTGTTCACCTTCGTCCGATCTCCTTCCTCAATTCTCCACAGGTCACCAGTTGCAGCTTCGTAATCCGTTCATCCTTGATGCTTTGAATAATCATAACTCCCTAAGGCCATCTTCAAAATACTGATCATAAAGTACTAACTTTGGGTTTCTGATGGGGTGATTAGGGAATGGCCTTCAGATTTTAGAATTTGAGGTACTAATGAAGGGAATTAACAATGGCAGAGTCTTGAATTACATTCTAAGGGTTATGTAGTTTTTTTTATAAATTTATACCATTTTTTTCCCTTTCTATTGCGTGTTTTGGAGAGGGAAGAGTTATGGGGAGGAAGTGAGAAAAGCTTGATTGGAATTAATGATTCCACACTTTTATTTGTTAGTAATATCAACGTTAGTACTATGTAATCGGTTGTTCAAACATTTAAACCGGTTAGAGTATGGATTCAATGATATTATTGTGCTTAACATTTTTCATAGCATGCAAACCACTTATTGCACATTTGAAACAAATGACGAGATATAAAAGAAGGTGCACCACCACAAGTTGCATTAGTAAACGAAGTGCAAATTGTACCATTATTATGCGGAAACCAAATATGTAAGTAGAAATAATCAAAATCAAGACATTACGCAGCGAGATAGTAGACACATGTTATCTTATTGGTTACTCTAAAAATTTGAGTTGTAAGAATCTACCCAACAATGTTGCATACTTCTTTGTAGCAACACCATATTAACTTTTAACAACGAAAGAAAGTGTGGTCAAACACATTAAGGCATGAATTTAGGCATACCTTATCATTGAATCATAAATAGATTTGCAAGTGTCCACCAAGCTCAACATTTCTGGCTCCGCGCTCACTGGACACACACTAACACTATGTTTGATTCGCATTCCCTTATTTTAGTTTCTACGACATTAAATTAAACTCTATCCACCAACTTCTTTAGATAAAAATGGTATCCTAACAAGTTCATACATGCTTTTATATTTTCTGAAAGACCGCCTTCTCACCTTATAAGAACATGAAGATAAAATTGGTCACCAAATGTAGTAAATATTATCTCGTTCGTTACCACTGATTTCCACTATTTAAGATTGTTAAAGGTGCAATAAAACAAAAAAGAGGCAAAAATAAAATTATTTTATATTTTATTCACCAAAACCGCCTAATATGTTGTACATGAATGGGTTCACAATACAAAGTACAAACCCTTCAAAGGCTATGTCTTTATAATTCTAGAAATTATGCAAGAGAAGACAAAATGTGTGAATTATTATTGTGAGTATTAATTATCCGCTGGGATAGGAATGTCAATTAGATCCGCAACCAGCGGATTTCTGACCCGCCCCATTAAGAGCGGGTTATTTGACTTTGACTGGGTTATGGGACGGGTATGGTAATTTTTTTAAAACCCGCAGCGGGTTAGGGTCGGGTATGGTATTATGTCCAACCCACCCCGGTACCTGACTCGCCCCGCGACCCGCATCCGCCCCGGTATATAACCCTGTGCATTAATAAATCGTCCATGCTAGCATATATATTGTCTCATCAAAACCCTAAGATATGTTTCTTCTCTCCATCTCTGCCAAGCTATGCGGCTGCGGATTGCCTCCATTCTTCTGGTCTTCTTTCCCTCTCCCTCGTCGTCAACGCCCCACGGCCAAAGACCTCTCAACCACCTAATCGGCGACCACCCACCACCGTCAACACCCTTTTACCTCCACCTTAGCCGAAGATTGTTACCAACAGTCATCCACGATCCCTCCACCGTCACCGTCACCGTCATCACCACACCACGTAACCACCATGTCCATGAAGATCGGAGTTTGGTGTTGATCGGCGACAACCGTCCACCGTCAACCCCACCACCTACACTACATCGAGATGAATTAGCTTATCTACTCTTCTATTGCCGTTTTTATTCTGTTTTCTTCGCAAATTGAATTAGCGTGATGATAATGATTGCAACAATTTGATTGGATTCATTCTAATTTCCGTGATTCGTGGTGTATTTAATCTCTGGTGATTCCAAATACTGCTATGTCCGAATTTTCTCTCTCATTTTTAGTTTGACATTCATTGCATAAAGTTGTTCTGAGCATTGTTTTTCAAATGAAAGTTTAATATCCTGGGAAGATTTCGAACTACATATTTTTTGGATACATACTGATTCTTACTCCACTGCATCGATTCTTCTGCAATTAACTAGCTATGTGTCAAAATAGGCGCCTTACTGTTTTTCATGTTCATATGTCCAACATAATGTTTCAGTGAAGGGAAGGGAAGGGCAAGTTGAGGCAGGTTTTGAGGGCTGCGGGGCAGGGCAAGGTCGGGTTTCCTAAAATATCTTAGGGTCGGTTATGGTATTGAAATTATATAACCCGGTGGCGGGGCGCGGTTTCAGTGATACTGGGGCGGATACGGATCTTATGAGATCCGTGTCCGATCCTCCCCATTGTCATCCCTAACTGGAAAACAAGGCACCTGAAAAACCCCTATTCACTGACATCCTGTAGGTCTGAAATGTCCCGGTCCCCCGCCGTCGTTGCAGATTACGATCAATGATTTGAAATCTTCAAATCTTAGTCTGCTAATGTTTCATTAAAAGATAACATTTATACTATATTGTCCCGAAAAAAATTCAAGAGTAGGTTGATCTTAACGGAAAAAAGTACATATATGATATAACCTCTCTAACGACGTGCTAAGTTGCATACTCCATATGATATTTGAGTTCAGAAATCTCAATTTTTAAGACAGTGGACATGATTGACTTAGATCCGGATCAATCACAGTAATCAGAGTATAGAGCTTTTCACTACCGTTTGTGTTTACATGACCTATAAGTAACCTCTTGATAGTACATGAACCCTTAGATCGCCAGAAAGTATGTCATTACTCTTGTAAACAATGATTTAGAAGTTTCTTTAAATTAATTAAGCGAGTTCTGCAAAAATGTGAATTTAGTTCTCGCTTTTTTAATCTATCCCAATGTATATATAATCAGAACAAACACCGTATGAATGAGGCTAAAATGACATCTCATACTCAATTCACATGTTATTGTGATTTATTTAAAAACTAAGCTTGTGATAAATAACAAGCGTTTTTAACCCACAAAAAATATTGATATCAATTAACGATTCCTCTCAAAAAGAAAAAAAAAAGTTAGCAAGTGATAAAAATGGCCCACTTCCAAACTAAAAAAAGGTTTTATAGATATTTTTACATATTTATCTTTTTTACAAGTTTTTAATTCTATTTCTTTCTCTATCTCTTGACTGACTTTCTTCTCTCTCTCTCTTTTAAATTTAAAAGATAAAATAGAAAATAGAAAAAATAACACTTAAATTTTTAATCTGTATAAAAAAATTAATTAAATTATATAATAAAATAATTAATCAAATTATACAAGACGAAATTAGCGAGCGACAATAAACTTAACCGGACGCTACTTTAATTTGTCCGGGTGTATATATAACCCGTCCTTTTGGGCCCCGCCTTTTTATGTTTGGCTCTCTCTTCTTTCTTTTGTCCCAAAATCTTCGGTAGTCGTGTAGCACCTTCCCCTACTGTTAAATACACACGGTAAGTACACGAACTACTAGTATACGCACACACAAGGTGATATTCACATGTCTTCGTCGTCGTCTACTTCGTCGGAAGACGGCGGAAATGGCGCCGGCGGAGGAGGAGGTGGTGGTGATTTCGAAGGTCCGTCGTCGTCCCGTCGGCGCTCCGGCAACGGCGTGTGGCCGGAGCCGTTCGTCGAGGCTCTCGCCACTCGTGTTGCTATTGACGCTTCGCGCTCCGTTGGCCGCCTCGCCGCCGCCCCCGCTCTTTTCAATCTCTTTCAGGTTCATTCCTCCCTCTCTTTCTCGCACATATATGTGTATAGTGCGTGTGTGTGCGCGTTTTTTTAATACATTTCCTTTGGTTTGTGTGATTTTTTATAAATTTTGAGACGGAAGCGGATATTGTGTGGACAAGTTGAGTAAGATATGTTTGTTACGAAATCTTTGACCAAATCACTGTCTCCACAATATTAGGCCCCAAACCACGCTATCTCACTTTGATATGAGTAGCTTTAATGGAAAAGCGTTTGCGAGTGTAAGCGGTTTCAGAGAGTGACACGATCGTCTCAAATGTATATTGTTTTGACAATAGAACTAGCATTTAATTCTTGCTGCTCATAAGATGCGTGCATGAATAATTTTGTTACACGATGATGCCAAATTTGCATCCATTTTTGTTGTTTAAGCACCTTCTTCTTTTAACTGTTGCTCAAGACGACATTTTGTCGCCGCAGATCTTAACGTAATTTGTTAATGACACTTTCGATACAGATATGTTGGCACCTTTTTGTTTATTTTGTTAGCGACACTCTCTATACGGATGTACATACTTATAGTCGTAGGGAAGGCGATTGTTAATAAGCCACAAATTGTATGTTTATGGTGATGGAAGATGCGTTTGTTATTGAGTTTGTATTAGGCTAATTAACTGAAATAGTGCCCCTTGTGTTTTTATGTGTCTATGGGAAAATGGGCAAGTGGTCTCTATCCTGGGGCCTGCTGCTTTCGGATACATGTTAACATGGAAAAGGTTTCTTTGGGTTTTTGGAATTCCACCTTTCCCTTTCTTTGCATGATCTTTTAGGAGCTCTAGATATCGTTTTTTAGGAGCTCTAGAAATCGTTTCCTTTACTTTTTGACTAAGCTCTCCTAGCTGTATGCTCTCTCTCTCTCTCTCGCCATTGGTCAACTTCTTATAGCAACCCAAAGGTGTTGATAGTGACCTTTGAGACCACCTCGAACTTGGGCAGTGTCGTTAATGAACAGAGCCAAGTGTTGTCTCTAAGCTTTTACTAGGGTTTGTCATCAATTCTTAGTGTCTTATAATTCTGTATTATAAGTTTTTGGTCTCTTTCTCTGTAGTTTGGTGGTTGGAGATTTTCAGGCAAGTCTAAGCTCAGTGATCTTTGCATGAAATAGAACTTATGTTTGACCCATGTGTTGTAGATTATCACACCCTTATGAGGACGATCTCCCTGTATCTGCCTTTTTCTATATAGGAAGTGCGCCAAAAGAGAAAAAAGTGTATATCACTGTGGTACAACCTCAGCACGCTATAGATACTCATGAGTAGTGTGCTAATAATGGATTTTATTATTACTAAGTACTAGATGTTATCCGGTAATACTCAATTGAGAGACTTATATGAGAGTGCTTTAATAGAATTATGAGCAACTATTATACTTAACACTAGTTAGTCCAAGTACAAAGACTTCATTAAGACGAGTACTTCCTTGTGCCCAAAGAATCGATCTGATCCGAAGAGAAGACTAAAAAACTCGATTCTTTGGATAATTTTGTCATTTGACCATTCATTTTAAGCGGCGCGTTGGGATGAGTTCGTGATTATCCCAATTAGGCAATGGGATCAGCTCATGATAAAAATTTTTAGCATCGTATTAAAAATAGCATGGCCTTACTCTAGAGATCGGCATTCAGATCAACAGAAAACTGTGAGCATTGAGAGGCAAGGGTAGTTTCTTAAGGGAAGCTTACTTTGTTCACTGCAATGTACGTTCAATGGTCGGAAGAGAAAAAGGCGATACTTCTCATTTGTACTTGAACGAGTGAACATCTCAGGGGCTGGTCTCTTGATAATCATTGAAATGGCAGCGAAACAAGGGCCAAGTTCCAGCATGTACAGACCCTATAAAAAGCACAACAGGAGTCCAAGCGTATCTCTGTTTTCTGGATTAGGATCCCCTGCTGTAACCATGGGTTACAGTAACCATGGGTTACAGCAGGGATGCTGTGATCCCAAATGAGAGAGGGGAAGAGAGAGAGAGTAACCATGGTTTACATGGGATCACAGCACAGCACCTGGTTTACATGGGATCACAGCACAGCACCTCTCTCTCTTCCCCCTCTCTCATTTGGGTGCACAGCACCCGTGCTGTAACCATGGGTTACAGCAGGGATCCTGATCCCCGTTTTCTAAACCGATGTCTTATGTCACTTCAGAAGATAAGCTCCCCTCATCACAGAGTTCAGAGCTGAGATCTTGTTGCGGAACACCTCTGCAGTTTTTCTTTTTCTGCTCTTAGTTGTACATTCTCTAGTATGAGGTGAGTACAACCCTTTTTTCCCTTTTGGCCCAAGTAAAAGAATCTACTGATATACCTTCTTTATTTACTGGTCAGACGGGTAGAGGAACCCTTTAGTAAAGGCTTGAAGTTTTTTTGAAGGCTAGTCATGTCGTCCAAAGTAACTTTTAATTTTTATCAAAAGATCTTGGGTTGTAACAGCTTCTTCGAATATTCTCAAAATATTGTGGCAAAAGCATATATTCTGATGGCCTATTTTTTTATTAGAAGATAGGTTTTAGGTGTTCATGGCCTCAATTTCGTGCTTAAAGAAGTTATTGGGCTTAAATTTGGTAATTTCACTCCAAAGTTGCAAGAAAGACTTGAGTTATAGTATAGGGAATTGAAAGCTCTAGTTAACAACTTTAAACTTTAATTTCGTTACCAAAGATTTTTGAAGTGTGGCCATTTTATCACCGGGGCTGGTGGCACGAGCTCATGTATTTTGAAAGTGCTCCTTCCTGTTGGGTGTTGGGTGTTGGGTGACTCGCTTGTTTATTGTTACCCTCACAAGGATGACCAAAGCCCTATTGGCTATTGTCTGACGTTTACAATATCCAAGAGTCCGAGCGAAGCATGCGGGTGTAGCTTTTTATTTATGGGACTTAAAGCTGGCGGGAGGCAGGCAGGCTTGCAGGAAGCCAGCCGCAGGAGAGACTAAAGACTAGAAAACTGAGACAAGTACAGCCAGCAGACGTGTAAGAGGAGAGAGAAAATAGGAAAGTGGTCAGGAGCTCAAATCTACAGAGAATAGGGACTAGGCAGATAGAAAGCATTTGTATGCGTAGTAGTTGTTGAACTTGAATGTCTTCGTATTGTCTTGTTGTAGCATAGACTTGGAGTACAAAACCTCATCATACATCCTACATTAGGTAGTCTGAAGACTGACATCTCCCTTCTTTTAACGTAAGTTTAGAAGATAAGGTACAGTAAGTACAAAACCCAGATGTTTAAAATTTTGATGAGTACCATCCAGTAGTTAAAAACAGATATTTAGCCAGCCCTGTACGTGTTGTCTCCTAAAAATAAAAGTAAAAGAAAAGGACATCTAATCTAACCCGTTAAAAAGTAGCATAAGATTGTACACATAAGGACAAGATTGTGCGGAGATTGAGACGAAGAGACGACTTTGAAAATTACTTGGAAAAGATAAATGTAAGAGAGAGGAAACAAAAGTGAAGACACTCTCGGAAAAGGACTCCCTAGATGTGGTCCATATTATGTGGCATACCTATTTTTTTAGAAGCATGTAATCCTCTTTCATTTGAAATAAAGAGTTGCCAAAAGCATGCCTCCCTTTCATTTGTTTCTTCTTCAAAGTTTCATATTTTTTTTCTGGGTTCTTTGTTCTAGGGTAGGGCAATGCCTCGTTTAGAGGCAGCCAATCTACGTCCCCTCTAGCAACTTGATTCTGCTGTCTCTTTGACTTGTTTTTTGGTCTTGGGAAACTGCTCTTTTACTCTGCCACCTTGAGTTTCAAAAAAGCTATAGAAGAGTTACAAATGGAGGTTTAACATCCACCAGATTCCCATGTCTCCTCGAAACGTGCCCAAGTAGTGTGGTAATTAGCAGACCTCAACCGATACATGATGATGGTATCAATTGTTGGGACTTCTATTTGTGAAGCAAGTGACTAGCATTAGTGATTGGAGTTGCCTTTGGCTAGGGTTTTTTCTTTGTGCCATAGGCAAGGAAAGTAGTAAAAGAAAATTCTCAAATTCAGTTGCATACTTCTAATTCTCTGACTATGTATTTTCTCACAAACGTTTTTGACTCCTTAAACTTTTGTGAAATACTCAACTTCATTGTTTGAACTGCATACATGTGGCAGAAAGTATAAAGGAATAATCGTAACTACTCGCCCCTAGGATGTAATAGTTGGGGGAGGGAGAGGGTGGTATTAGCAAATGGTGGTTCCCTTTCAAAAAATTGGCGTTATATTAGGTAAACACTTCAAGAGATTTAGTCCTCTTCACTTTTCTATTGTTTGTTGTGCTTCATTAAAAGGGTAGTGGTGGCACAGGAAAAATGGATCTGATAACTGTTCTTTTAGGAACCACACTAGAATAAAATGTTCTTTGAGTTATAGTGAAGAGGGTGGGGGTGGGGGGGGGGGGGGTGTTCTTCCAGACACCAAGCCAAAAACGAGTGTGTTCTTCTATACGTTGAGATGTAACACAAATAGAAACAGTATAGGAAATTGTGGGGATGCATGCCACTATTCATATTTAACTTTTGCCTCTGCTTCTCTCTCTCTCTCTCTAAGAAAAATTAGGCTTCTACAAGCTTGTATTGAAGTGCTAGACATGAACCATTCGCTATGGGGTTGTGGGGATGCATGCCACAATTCATATTTAACTTTTGCCTCTGCTTCTCTCTCTTTCTCTCTCTAAGAAAAATTAGGCTTCTACAAGCTTGTATTGAAGTGCTAGACATGAACAATTCACTATGGGGGTGGCTGGACCAAAAAAGTGGAAAATTTATTTCAATTGTACTGCTTGCATGCCAAATCAACCCACTTAGTCTCCGGGCTAAAGTATCCTACCTAGGAATGATTAGCAATGGGCTGAGACGCCTGTGATGCTAAGACATTCCAGTGTCAGTCAGTGTATTTTTGACAAGTAGACTTTTGAATTCACGGTCGCTCAATAGATGAATTCCAGAATATGGACTTGAAAGATAAATTGCGACATAGTTCAAGAAGCTAGGCTGGACTGGTTGTCATGCTCCTTGTTAGAACTTATGCTCGCGAATGTGAAACTTGTTTAATGTCAAACAAGTACGCATTTGTAGCACACAGAGCAAGGAAACATCTCACCCAATTTAAATTAGCCCTTCCTCTAAACATTAAGCTGTTAGAGCCTGAACAACAAGTCCGAACAGTCTAACTAACATGCACCATACGGTGTTTCATATGTAGAAACAAGTGTATGGGTGATTTATACTACCCTCACTATAAGATACTTTCATGGTCATAAATAATTCTCCAGCACAATGAGTAAAAACATTGTAGGAGTCGTAATATTGCTACATTGCCATCAGCATTGTGTTTTTCCAAAGTAAGAGTCGTTGCAATCAAAATTTGTAATTAGTATCTAAGATCTAGAACTCACAGTTACTCGACGGTTGAAACAAAGCTAGACATGTGTTCAGTACAGAAATAAGGTAGATATTTTTCCAATCTATGAATTCTGCACGTAACATAAGCAATATTGCTGTTTGATCATGCAAAGTTCTCTTTTTTAAATGTAATCAGGCCTTCTGGAGTAAGGCCTAGTGAGGGTGGTTGTTACATGCTTGGGCTTAGTGGCTTGCAAGCATCTAATGCAATGTACTTTATATATAAAAAAAAGGCCTAACCTTATTTTGCCGTTAATTACAATGAAAACGTTTAAGGGTTAAAAGATGATTTTTACTACATAGTGAGGCCAAATCAACTCCCAGAAAAGATCGAGTCAAAACTTAAAAATCTGGTGAAAAGAAAACCAGGTCTATCATGCATTTTTCAGCTAGTTGGGCTGAGATGAAGTATATTGATGTCTTCCGCCTGCGTTGAAATGGTAATGGCATCTGAGGGAGATAACAAGGCTACCTTGTCCAAACAAGTGATGGAAAACCAAATACAAGTGGCCTCCGTCTCCGTGTTTGTGTTTTGAAAGTTGATTGATCACTCAATCTACTTATATGGATTGTTTGAGTCGCTTCACTAGTATATTTGGCTCCAGTTTTGTGCTAGATTTTCTGCAAATTAGAGTGATAGACTTTTCTAAATGAACACTTTCTGCAGATTGTAATAATATAAACTTGTGTAAATAATCTTAGATAAGTAATTAGTAGTGGTTCGTGTTTTGCAGAATGTTAATGTAAAAGTGACATGCATGCTTTGCAAGGTTGATTTCAATGCATATGCTATGGCTGTTATGGAGCTATTTGAAGTTGCTCATAATGTCTTTTGTGGGGGTGTTGGGTGCAGGTGTGTTCAACGTGGCGAGCTGTGTCGCGCTCCGACCTCTTATGGCAGAACCTCACCCACAACATCTGGCAACGTTACCACCGCCTCCATGATTCTTGGCGAGACGAATATATATACCGCCACCGCACCTCCCGAAACTTCCGTGTTCGGCAGTACGTTTACACTACCCTAGACTTTTTCCCATCCAACAACGATGACAATAACAACAATGAGATCCTCTCCTGCCGCCGCCTTGCACTCTCCGATCACCACCTAGCGGCCGGCTTCTCCGATGGCTCCGTGTGCCTCTTCCACCTCCCCACAAGGCTTCATCTCTCCACCTTCCATCCCCACCACCATGATCGGCTTGGCCCCTTTTCGCGTGCCGTCGCCGGGATAATTCTTTCTGATACCAAGCTGGTCTTTGCCTCCTTTGACGGTGATATCCACGTGGCAATCATCATTAATGCTGGACCACTGCGGAGGGCCCACTTGGGGGACGTTGTCAATGATGGAGTTTTAGTGGACTTCAGCGGCTGCGGCAAGTGGTGGGTCGGCCTCTATGCAGGTGCTTGAAACGAAGAGTTCAATAGTATTCTTGAATGCATGACAGGGAAAGTGTTGCACACGTTTCTTCTATGAAAGGAACAGGTTTTTGTTTTGGACTCCGGTTTTTTTTTTGACAAGCAATTCAAAAGTTTGTGAAAAAGTAGAAGGTTATCCCAAATTTTCATAATAATAACATGATAAATGAAAAAAAGTGGGATACTGGCTTCATAAGTAACAGTAATAACTAAACCCTGTAAGAAGCCTCTCATTTGCTTTGCACAAAGATAATGCGATAAACGCTTCCAATATGTCATTTGATTTCTCAAAATTTAGAACTCACTTTATCTGAGTGTCTGAGCTGCAAATTAAACTGGACATGGTATTCTGTAAGTTATATGAACACCGGTGCTGCTTTTGGCATTACGCACGTTATAGTCATGTGTTGTTTTGTTTAGAGTGTAGTTAGTACCACTCATGAATTATTTCTCTCTTCCATTTTTAGGTGTTCCAGGCCGGGCCTTTCACGTATGGGATGGCAACACAGAAGAGCTTGTTTTCGTTGGTGGGACGCTGACAGACCCAGAAGCAGTAATGGGTTGGCATTTGCTGACAGAAGAGTTGACCGAGCTCATCGGCCGAGTCAGGGTGACGAGTCAAGAATTGGCTGTCGCATGCACCAGCCGTAGGGTTATAGTTTTCGATCTGAGAAACCAAGTACTAGTGTTAGGGGAGGAAGAGATTCGAAGAAGGCTCGTCGTGGGCTCTCTCGATGCGAGAAACGAGGCATTCATCATCGTCGATGGTCGCGGAATGGCTAGCGTGCGCCGTGCAGCTACTTTGGAGGAGGTGTGTAGGTTCACGGTGAGGGGTGCTTCGCAGAGGCGTGTTTCGGGTTGCATGAACGGTGGTTACGCAATCATGTGCGTTGGGGGCATTATTAGGGTTTGGGAAG
The DNA here is from genome assembly GCA_033070095.1 of Escallonia herrerae. Taxonomy (NCBI): domain Eukaryota; kingdom Viridiplantae; phylum Streptophyta; class Magnoliopsida; order Escalloniales; family Escalloniaceae; genus Escallonia; species Escallonia herrerae. The sequence continues at coordinate 336,115 of JAVXUP010000710.1, forward strand.
TGGAGCACGGGGAGTACCTGTATAGCTTTACAGAGAGGATAGGGGAAGTTGGTGCCTTGGTTGCAGATGAAAGACGCGTAGCTTCTTGTTCTAGTGATAACACTATTCACTTGTGGGACTTTGGAGCACAGTAGCAGCATAGTTTGCAACACCATTTTGAGAAATCTGATTTTGCGGGGATGAGATACATATAGAAATGGATATCTGCAGCTGGTGGGGTGGGCTCGTGTAGGGGACAGAAGATCTTCAGCAGGTGGTGGGACCAAGTAATCGCCTAAGAAAAGCCAAGTTGTACTTCCATGGCTTGAAGTTGACCTAGACTGTGATTCGCCATTATGACTTTTGAGGTCTTGTCAGGTTGACGATGCGCTGGCCTTTGACCTTTGTCTTAACCATTGGTGGCTTTGCAGTCATTCTCTCTTTTTTCTGTGCAGTTTCTGTTGTGAGTTGTAGCTTTCTTCGGGTCTGCATTTTAGTTTCTTCAGTACCTCAGTAATATCAGTGTTGCTTCCGGAGGAATTAGTTTTACCCTCTTCTTAGCACAGTAGTAATTGTATTCCTTGTGGGGGACTGTAACTCTCCAATTGATTCAGAATATGTCTTGCTTCTTTTGGTAAAAGAAAGCATGATTTAATTTTGTTCATTGCTACAATTTTGTCCATTTTTAATGTAGTTTGATTTGTCAGTAAAGTGATCTTGTGCTGCTAGTGCCTTTGTCACGCTGTTCAATGTCTTAGATTTGAGTCTCAACCAAAGAGAAGTATTTGGTGTGTGCCACTGCACTAAATAGAGGTTGTCTTGCCACTATAAAGCTATTGCGTGTTATGTCGCTGGACTCTGTTGGTACCGTTACTCATGCCAATAACGTTGTCTTTGTAGCTAATTGATGCACAACATATGATTAACACGATGGATGAGCAAGAATGAAAGTGCCAATATGACTACTTTTAGATTCCTTCTAGCTGTGACTACCTAATAGTTATCCGTGGCACCGTATGTTTTTTTTACCATTTATATTTTAGTTCATCTCTAACGATATTTTAGTGGATTGAACCATACCTTGTCGCAATACTTCCTAAACTTTCGCAATCAAAGAGTAGAGCGTAAGTGGTTTTTTGTGAAATGTGAATATTAATTTCTTTTCTTGTTTGTTGCTAGGAAATGTTTGTGTTAAATAGTCATAAGGAAAAAAGAAATAAGGAAATTTGACAGTGCCGCACAATCTGCTCCTCATTTTGCTTAAGTGTATACACTTCGGATCTGTTTGAAATCACTTCCAGTTTTGATTTTCTGTTTTCAAAAAAATAAAAACCAAAATAGTTTAGTTTTTATTTTTTACAAAAACAAATATGATATTTGATTACCCAGTTTTTATTTTAAATTTTTCTTTAGTGGTAGTTGCGGTGGCCGGTGCCGGGCGTTGGGGGGTGTTGTGGTGGTGGTCTCAAAACAAAAACTTAAAGTGAAAACTCAAAACTCTAAAATGAGAGTTTTAAAAAATAGCCCTATTTTCAAAACTGAAGAAAAAAAAATAAAAACTGTGCCAAGCGCATTTTTTTTCTCTAATTTAACTGAAAACCAAATGGTTCTCAAACAGGACCTTCGTCACTAATTCCCCTTTTGGTGATGAGAGCATTTGATGTATTTTGAACAATTTCTTTATGTATTTCATATCATAAAGCCACAAAAAATAAGATAGGTAGTTAGTAAAAGAAAAAAATCTTTCGTGTGTGAAGGTGGCAAATTCACTTATAATTGAAAGAGCTTATTTCACGTCACGCACCCGACACAATTGGTCATCTTTTAACTAATATTCAATAAGTCAATAATTCCTAACATTACTATTTCTCTTAGCAAACTTCATTTCATGACTTATAATTGACAACCCTAGTAACTCATAAAAATTAATAGATTAAGGTAAATCAATTAAAAATAGGAATGGTGATGACAGGTCATGCTGACGTGGTATCACCGTCTAATCAACTTCTAGCAAATTGCCACTTTGGAGTCTTCTTCATTATCCTTGATCTTGGTTAGGATCGACGTCAACATTGACGACTGTTGATCTTCCCCTTTTCGGGTAAGCGACATAAGCTAGGCAATGGCGACATGATGAGTCGACTATATTCTTCCTTCAATCTTCCCGATGAGTGACGAATCGATGATGGCAACAAACTGGCCCAGTGGCGATGAGGTTTGATCGGGGCGCAGAAAGTTAGGGGGACGTTCATGTAGATTTTCAGCGACGATGACGGCTAGAGGATCTGGTGTTCCTTGCATAGATCTAGTGGTGGGGGCTGTGATTTCAGTGTTGGTTGCGTTGGATTGGTGATGGTGATGGTGCCTCGATTTCAATAGTGCTTGTGTTAGATTGGTGGTGGTGATTACTCCTAGTAGTGGCGATTAGGTGGCATGTTACGAATCTGGTAGGGGCTTCATGATCTCGGTGGTGGTTAGGGTTGGATTGGTCGTCGTGATTGGGTGGTATTTTACAGATCTGGTGGCGGCATCGTGATTTCCTTGTGTTGGATAGGTGGTGGTGGTAGTTGTGATTGGGCGGTGGTAATCGGTAGCGATTAATGGTTAATTTGGTGGCAAACCCGTGGGTGTTGGGAACCTGGAGGTGATGGTCAAGGAGGATTTTTACAGTGGCAACTCTGTTGACGTGGATACCCATGGTGGCGATTTCATGCAATCTAATTGCATGGTATTTGCCACGTTAGCACACTAAATTGTGTGCTAACGTGGCGATTTCATGCAATCTACCTAGAGATTATGCTGCCACCATCACTGGTTCGGTCTATAGCAGCCTATAGTGGTCAGCTCACCCCTTTTTAGGCCGGTTTCTTTACTTCTAGGACCGGTTCCTAGCTAATTTGTGTGCACACTAAATTTTATTTTACTCTTCGTATGGTCAAAATTTGCTTCCATATCCTCGATCTTGTGTAATCTCCTATATTTTTCATTAATTCGCGTATCAGGTATAAACAAGATGTGCTTCAATCCATTCCGATCATGCTCGACGGGTCCAATTATAATCACAAGGCACAAGCTATCTGTAGCTTTCTCAAAGGATGCAAGTTTAAGGCTTCATTACTGGTTCTTCTGTTATCCCTGAATAGCCTAATGACGAAACTGATGAAGCATTCAATTAGTGTCTAGAAGATTGGGACAACGTCAATAATCGACTCTTACTTACTCTACCAATACAATGATCCTGTCCGTTGATAATCACTTTGACAGTTATAAGAAAAAACCACCGAAGAAGTTTGCGATCATCTGGCCAAGAAAGTTTTCTCAGTATCGGGAGAACACGAGTCTTGTGCAACATTTAATGGCTCTTTGCGATGAGTTTAAATGTACCAAGGCATCCACCTTACATTGTCACCCTCTGTCCTTATTGAAGAGTGCATCAGATGAACTCATTTTTGAAGAAAAGGAAATTCTGACTCCATTACCTCACCGCTCTCCGCTCATACTACTTATGTTCCACACGCATCCATTGCTTATCAGCTTTTTCGGCTTCAAACTTGACTACTACTTCTGTTTCTTCAGTTGCTATTACTTTTCAGGCTCCTCATTCCACCGGCAACCTAAACCATTAACCTGTTATGGCAACTGAAAACATACTTGGGATCGGTGTTGTAAACTTTTGACACAACCGTTTGCTAAGTCAGTCTCGAAGACTCTGACGGCACCGCATACTGCTGTTATTGTTCATCCTCGTTCCAATTTTGATTCGATTGCCATTGCCCCCTCAGTCTTCTCCACAAGCTATGGTCTTATCCACTGTCGATCTCGAGACATTGATCAGTTAGGTTCCATCTCGTTCTAGCTCTTTTGTCATGTCTGTTACTCCAACTAATGCCTCTCAGTTCACTGATTTGGGTTGATCTAATCATATGACTTCTAATCTTTCTCTTTTTATAACTAAATCTCCTTATGCAATTACCCTTCAAATTCATTCTGTTAATGAATCTGCTGGAATTGTTGCAAGAAACAGGTAAGAACAATTCCAAAAATATAATATAAAACAGCTGGCTGAGGCGCGGACTAGGTCGCTCTCTTAAGACGATTCGCATCCCTTTAGAGAATTATCACCGGTGCAGCAAGGTTATTGACGTGTCACCTCCGGATACAACAGCCCCCACTCGTCCTTCCCCGCTTGCGCGTGCGAGTCTTAAACTCAAGCGCATCATACTTAAAGGCCAAAGAGTGTCACTTTATATACTCCTTAAAGTCCTTTACAATAGTCAATGTGAGACAAAAACTTTCCAAAAGTTTAAGTATGTAAGAAAATTTTCACTTTTCATTTTCAAGCAATGTGAGACTAAAGTACTTTATAATTTTATTCAAAACTTCACTGCTTTTTCTAAACCAATCTTGAAAACAAAGAGAATTTTTTGATAAAATACTCCAACAGAATCTACCATGGATATAAGTCATATAGGCTCTATCTCTTGACGGCTTGGATGCCTTTGAGCTTTTCATCTCTTCATGCCTTCGCCAACCTCTCTGTAGCCACACATATCTCGCCTCCTTCCAAGGGCGGACCACCCCCATGACCCCCGCGGGGGGGGGGGGGGGGGGTTGTGGTTTGGGTTTGGCACCCCTCAACATTTTTGAGAATCTTTTTTAAGATAATGGATAGGGCTAATTACACTTATGTCCCTGAGGTTTGCGTATAATTACAATTAAGGACACTAAGTTTCAAAAGGTATTAGCTGTGTCCTTCAGTCGTTAATCTGTTAAAAAATCGTTCATTTTTGTTAATGTCATCAGTACATATTTTTAAGATACCAATACTACCCTTATTTGATATATACGTTATATACAGATTTAGACCAAATTTTTGTTCAAGTTCAAATTCAAATTAGGGTTTGAAACCCTAATTCTCCATCTCTTCCAATTCCACTTCAATCCTTCTCCCAATCGGCACAGTGCCGGGGCCGACACCACCATAGCATCGGCCACCAAGGCTTCCCTCCCGCTACCTCATCGGCAGCCACCCTCGTCAACCACCCTGCCAGCAGCCCCTTCCTTCATCCAACCCCACTACAGCCTAACCGCCGTAGACCTTCCCTCACCCAACCTAACTCCGCCACAGCCCTTTCCTCGCCCAACCCCGACGTTGCCCCTTCCTTCACCAAACCTTGCTAAGCCCAACCCCGACACAACCCCTTCCTCGCCCAACCTCGACACAACCCCTTCCTCGCCCAACCCCGACACAGTCGCTCCCTCGCCCAACCTAGCTAAGTCCAACCCCGCCGGAACAAGGTTACCGAAACACTACCGCAATACTGTCCTTCCACTCCGGTCACCACCCCACCGATCAAATAGCGATGAGGGGACATATTCTGACGGTGGTTTTATTTGAAGATTGCAATTGTAAATTTAATTTTTTAAAATATAAAAGATTAAGGATTGATGCATTTTAGTTTTTAGCAATTGATTGTGGTGGTTTTTAGTTTTTGGTCGATGGAGGTGTTGGCGACATTGGCTTTGTTGGTTGTGGTTTGAGTTGCTAGGGAAAAAGATAGAGAGTGGAGTTGTAGGTTCGAAAAAGAGATTAGGAAAGAGAGGAGTGAATGGCATTTGTACATTCGATTCCAAAGTCAGGGCAATTTGGTCTTTTCGCTTCAAACCGTTATGTATAACCGTTTTCTGTTGGGTCAACGGACATAAGTGTTATTTGTGCAAACTATTGTCCTTACCTGTAGTTATACCCTAACCTCAGGAACATAAGTGTAACTAGCCCTAAGGGATAAATATACTAAATATATAAAATATTTACGAAAATGCCCTATCATAGTAAATATAATAATAAATATATAAAATTAATTAATTAGGATTTCATTTACTCTTTATGCCCTGTCATAGTATTTGTCTTTGTCATTGTCATTTTCTTGCTCTGTCTTTATTCTTCCAAATTTCAAATTGTAAATCTTCAGATTACAAGAAAAGAAGAATATTAAGGTTAATTATTTTTTAGTTTAAATTCTTATAGTCTGTTAACTTATACGTGACTAATGTACTCATACAATTGTTAATCACGTTATATCTATACAGTAAGAGAAATGCTTTTCTAGTGCAAAATTAGTAATTTATTATTGACTAATCATGAGAAGTTAAATAAATGACAATGCATAGTGAAAATATGTTATTAGTAGTTAAATAGAGCAATTTATTTTGTTTAACATATTCAATAAGTGACACTAATTATCAAGTATTTTTGATTATTCATGTTTTATGTAAACTTGAACCTTCTTCATTCTTTATGTTAGCCATCAAAAAAAAAATTCTAATGATTTTTTGGCACCCCCTGATTAAACTTATTGGGTATTTCTTCACTCCAGTTGTGACATTCATGGCTTGGTCAGGCCTCGCTCCCGAGTTCACAGCTTGGCGTCTAGTGGGTTTTAAGGAGATGTTAGTCCGGAGTCTTTAATTATGGAACAAACTTCGGCTACTACTCCGGTTGTAGGAATCTTCCTCTAACTCCATATATAGTGACAATTAATAGTCGCTAAATGTCTCTAGTGACTTTTCTGTTAACACTTTTAGCGACAACTCTTAAAAGTACTTTTTCAGCGTCACTAAATAAAAATCACTACAAAGATTTAGCAATCATTAATTGCCACTACATGAGGGGTAGGAGGAAGATTCCTTTAACCCGGATAACAGCCAAAATTTTCCCTTAATTATGTGCAGTGTCAACTTGGAAAACAGAATGCTCAACCTTTCAGCTTGATTTCCCATGAAATTGTTTACGTGGTACATTTTGATGTATGGAATCCTGCCCCAAGGCCTACCTTTGGGGGGTCTCCTACTTTGTTGTTCAAGTGGATGATTTTTCTCATGAAACATGAATTTATGTTTTGCAACGTCGCTAAGAGCTTCTAGCTCTATTTACAAGATTCAATAATATGGTGAAAACACAATTTTCTCGTAATAATAAGCTTTTTCGCTCCGCTGAATATAAAACTTCTTCCTGTCTGACATCCTCAAACAGCATGGTTCCCTACCCCCATAGATCTTGTCCTCGTACCCTCCCACCAAAATGGTCAAGTAGAATGTAAACACCATCACGTCTTGGATACTGTTTGCGTTTTGCTTCTCTCAGCTTCCATCCCTAAAGCCTTTTGGTGTGAAGCTGCTCTTACCGCAGTCTATAATATTAATAAAATTCTTTCGTTTGTCACTCACCACCACTTTCCTTATGAGCGCCTATTTGGGTCTTCACCTCCCATGAATGAACCAGACTTGAACCTCGATCAGTCTCGGTTATGATGTTTTCTTGGATATGCATTAGAAATTAGGGCTATAGATGCGCTATGGTCCCATTTCTAAACGACTGCGTATCTCATGGCATGTGATTTCTTGGGAACATAAAACCTTCACTAGCTTGTCCAGCTTTCATCATGTCGGTTTCTCGATGTCAGCCTTACCTGTTCACCCGTTCTGATATTGAACTTTTTGGATGATCTAAATCTGAACTCTTCATGCTCAACAGGTGATACTGGCCTGATATCTCCCAATTTGTTTGCCTTGCCTGACCATCATGTCAAAACATCACCAGTTGACACCAGTTTCTCTCTCTCTCCGAACCTCGGTACCATACTATTCTTAAGTAAGTCGGCCTCCAGTTCATCTTTGTGACTATAACTGCTATTACACCTCAGCTACTCTTCATGAACCGCGTACCTTTCGTGAGGTCAAGTCTTATCCTCTTTGTCAACAAGCAAAGACAGATGAATTACAAGCCCTCGCAAAGACTCACACTTAGGTCATGGTCGATTTGCCTTCTAAAAAATCCATTGTCAGCTTAAGTGGATTTATAAGGTCAAGACTCACTCTGATGTTCGTATTGAGCGCTACAAAGCTCGTTCTGTCGCAAAGGGGTTCACTGAGGAATACAACGTTGATTATGAAGAGACTTTGCTCTTATTTTTAGAATTACATATATTCTCTACTTGCCATTGCCTTTGCTAGATATCTCAGACAGATGCCTTTTTCAATGGTGTCCTTAGTGAAGAAGTTTATATGCAACCTCCTCCTGGATATGATCACCCTTCTGATAAGTATGTTTCACTGCCGCGCTCTTTATAGCCTTAAACAAGCTTCTCGTGCTTGTTTGCCAAATTTAGTACCTTTACTCAACTGAAGAGTACCTCTTGCTGATGCTACTCTTTGGAGACAACTAGTTGGTAGCCTTGGTTTATTTGGCAGTCACTCGTCCACGTATTTCTTCTGTCGTCCACTTAGTAATCAATTTTTCCCTTTTTGTGGCTACTCGGCCTACGAATTACTCTGTCGCATCTTGAGATATGTCAAAGAACTATGTTTATTGGCCTTTTTCCTTCTGCTCCTTCATTGGCATCGCGTGTGTACTCTGGTGCTGATTGGGCGCTGGCCGAACACAGATGCTCGACAACTTCGTATTGTTTCTCTTTTGGTGAATCTCTTATCTCTTGGCTTAGTAATAAAGAAGAGCCTGCAGTTGCTTGCTCTAGCAAAATTTGAATATCATGCTCTCACCTATGCTACTCTTTTACTTATTTGGCTGTGCTGGTTACTTTCTGATATGGGCTCTCTTCTCCCCCTAGCACAAGTACCTTGTTGCGACAATGCGAGTGTCATTCAAATTAGTCATAATGGTGTGTTCATGAACGCATTAAATAATCGAGATTCAATGCCAATTTATCCGGTGTCTCACCTTTCGCCGTGAAACTCTTCATCTTCTCCTTGTCTCCTCCGCAATCAGACCGCTAGTATCTTCACGGAGACTCATCCACCACCGGGGCGGTTTCTTGATCTTGTTTCCAAACTCAAGTTAGGGTTCCTTATCACCTTCTTGAGTTTGCAAAGAGATGTTAATGTAGTAATATGTTGTATATAGCATGAGGTTTAGTACGGAATCTCATACTCCTAGATTAGTGTACACCTGGTGACATTATATATAGGATTAATTCTCTTGTATTACGTTTAGACTGGACTACAACAATATAAAGTTTTCATTCTCTAATTATCAACTGAAAAGCGTTCATCCACGATTATTTAACGAGTAAAAATTTGACAATTCTAGCACCCTTCTCGCTTAATTCTATATTTAATGACCCTTGGAGGTCTTGGTCTTGAATGCGGTTCAAGACTTCAAGCCAAGGTTTTAAAAAACGGCCATTACATACCATAACGGCCGATATGTAACGGATTTTTAGCTTGTCGGTACGGTTACACGCCGATTTATCGGTCCTAATCTATTTCACAGGTGTATCGCCGTTACGGCACCGTTATGGGCCGTAACGCCGATATATACCGTTACGGTAAGAACACAAATCAGAGATTTCCTTGTCTCCTTCTAACAGATGTTACAGATCTGACTCCTTGAAGAGTTGAAGTCCAATTTCTCACCTTTTCTCTCTCTCTCTCTCTCTCTCTCTCTCTATATATATATATATATACACCTCTGCACTCCAAACAACAACACAATCACAAAAGAAGAAAGAGAAAAAGACGAAGGAAGAAGGTTGGCGAGACTGTGCACTGTCCAGCTCTGTAAAAGAGGAGAACGGAGGAAGAAGGTCGGGTTGTTGGCCGTGCGCTGTACTGTAGCGGTTGAGTCTGTGGGAGAGGGGATTGGGGAATGTGGCGGCCGGCGTAGGAGATGGGTCTGTAGAGATGAGTTTGAGATGAGATCAACTTATTTTGTAAGAAGGAGACTTTAATGACTTATGGACTTTCTCTGTGTTTTGGATTCTAATATTTTAAATACTTTTTACTCATCTGCTTTTTTAAACTTAAGTGCATGGTTTTAATTTAAAATGAGTAAGATTTTAGATTTTAACAACTTATTTTATTTATTAATACTTGATAATTACTCATAACTTATTTTGTTTAAATAATTCTTAGTCTTTTAAACTATTAAAAGCATCAAAATGAGACATTTTAGGGTCACAATCTTTATATCATTGAGTTTTGAGCATTTGCTATTGTTTGAAAAAATTTCACAGTTGTGATAACCGATTCCTGTTACGTAACGTCCGATACTCACCGCGACCGTTACGTATCCCGATTCCGCGATTTAAAACCATGCTTCAAGCCAAGCACACTACCAAATCCCCACATATGTAGTGTTAGTACCCAAATTTTGTAAAAGCCCTCTGAATTAAATTTAATAATCCCCAAGAAAATAAGATTTTGCATGTATCAGGTATATGTAGTATATTGAGAGTCGCTTGGGGCTGGTTAACACAATCCCCTGACTTTACAATCTAGACTAACACCCACCCACTCTTTTTACTGCTTTCAAGCCAATTACATCTGCAACATTACCAATAAATGGTGAATGAAGTACTTCAATCTTTAGTAAAAGTAACTCTGTATGACCATTGGTAGATGTCTGTTGCTGAAATTTGTATGAGTTGTCGAATCATCTTCCTCCACTTCCTTGTGTGGCTTACGGCAGACAGGCCGCGGTTGAAGGTCATAGCTTCTAATTGAGGGCATATTTTTGGCTCTAGAGCCGTAAGTATACAAGCTCCCACTCAAGGTTGTGCAATTCCCTTTTTCACAAGCATGTCATACACTCTATCCACCTTGCTTGGATCAACGCCAAACAGGCCATGCGCGTCCGACTTTTTGGTAATGTTACCATTTAGAATCTCTACTGACATGGTATGCAACATGTTGAGATAATGTGCAGGGAGGATCTTGATTGCACCACACAGCTGCTTCTCCTGCACATAGATTCAAGGTCAGTGGCTTTTCACGGAGGGAGAGAGGGGGAGTTTTTGGGTTGGGGTGAGTGTGGGTTTGTTGAGGGGGGGGGGGGGGGGGGGTCAACTGCCATCCACCGACATGGATCCTGAAAATTAATCAGGTGTCACTTAAAAGGGTGATTTGGGAATGATAATGCAAACTTGGATGTAGATCCCTCAAGATGATGATCCCCAGGAAAGCAGAGTAAAAATTTGCAAACAACTTAGAATGACAATTGAGAAGACCGTACTTACAGCTTCAGAGAGTAAATCAGCCCCGAAAAATCCAGTGACATCCCAATGCTCCGAGGAGCTTGAAATAGCTGGTGCTCCAGTTGAAGAGTCTTTGCCAGCAGAATCTAAAACTGTGGACCCTCTAACTCCACCCTGAGGGCTGCTTTCAAGTTCTCCTTTAAGATTATTGGTCCTTTGCATGAATTTTCCATTGGGACCAACTTGTGAATTCTCTCTCATCCTACAGGCATTTTCTTCAGCTTCCCTCTTTCTCTTCCGTTGAATATACACTTCACCCTCAGCAGATGTTCGACAGCCACCAGCTCGAGCTTCCTGCACAAATATATGTGTCTAGTATTGTGGGAATAGGGACCTTATAAACAATTAACATGAAGTTCTGTTAGACAAAAGTATTTATAATCATGAAGAGGGTGAGAATGACTTTGAGCAACCTAATGCGTATTAGCAGATGATATCTTGCATTGATTAAACTGTTGATCCTCTTTCCACAACATTCTTCATGGAAACCATAGTTCCAAAAAATAAGGTTATTGTAATTAATGAGATTGACCAAGCAAAGCCGGGCACTCATTATACCTGAAGCTCTTGAATTCGCGTCATAATCCGGTGCTCTTCAATAACGGTCTTTAGCAATTCATCATGCTCCTCTTTCGAATGGAAGCGCATGAACACTCTGTAGCGCCGACATATCTCCCTCTCTTCAGGTGATAGGTCCTTCTCGAAAGGGTCAGGGTGAAGTAAGTTCCTTTCGAGAATAAAATCCTTCCTGCGTTTCCTCTCGTCGAGCCTGCCATATTTCCAATGCATTGATCAAACAGAAATAATATGAAGCGTAACATATGTTAATAGGAACCATAAAGAAAATGAGACCACGGAAAGGAATGCAATAAGAAAACACTAAACATTTTATATCTTCTGACACTTCCTTCAGATTCACTTTGTCTTTTACTTGGAAGTCTGTGGCATCATTATTCATAAGTTCAAAATACTAAACTACATCCATCAAAAATATCAAGCACATATACAGCAAAAGATCTCTTTTAACAAATACGCTACTGGAGTGAGCGGTATTAAATTAGAGCTCGTATGCATACGATATTGGTAAATAACCCTTCTCCAAGTCCCAGCCACACCCACAAGAGGAAAAAAGAAGCAAGGAAAATGCTACTGGCTTCTACAATCATATCGTTGTAACTACTACTCCTTTTCTAAATTCCAAACAAGCACCATCTCCTTGATACTTCTTATATTCATCTATGTGAAGATGAGGATGATGGCAAAGGACTAATTAATGAAGGCAAGACGTCATGAAATAGAAGTGAAAACAATAGCAACATTGACAATTTCAAGATATCACTGCTATGCATGAGTATGTAATATGTTTATAAAGGATGTGTGAACACTTCAGTTGCACATTTTCTATCAGGACCAACCATGTGGTAGATCTTCTCACAGAAAAAGTCCGCAACTGCACTAATTTTCGGCAAGACTATCAGCTTCGGCTATTCGATCAACAAAAGTCAATACTACACTAAATTCTTGTGTGGCAAGCTTTTGTCATTGACACCTGACAGATGAAGTGGCAGCGAAAAAGGTAAAAAAGAGAATATACGTGGAATCAAGTGGATCCTGTAACACCACCACCAACTCCTTGGGTTATACGCGCATGAAGAGCATGTACAAGGTTCTTTCTCATCTACAGCAACCAAGCACCCCAACCCAGCCAGCCCCTCACCGAAGGAAAAGAAAACCTATACTGAATATGCGTGTAAAAAATTTGCAAGTAATCTCCAGGCATAGCTAACAAAAATAATCATCTATCCCGTTGTAACCTGTGTTCAACTTGTAACAACAGTGAAAACCTTGTTTGAACTCTGTTAGGGCAATGGAATGCTCAGATAGTGCAACAAGAATCTCAATCCAAGTTGGAGAAATCCTTCAATTGAAAGTGGAATCCCCCTAAAGTTTGTCAAACATCCGAAGATGAATACTCTAAATACTTGGCAGTTGATATGGATAGATCAATGGTTGGCGACTATAGGTAAGTGTGTTCTGTATTTGTGTAATCTGTCATTTTTCACGTTCACACATGCACGTCAAAAAACATAAAGAAATGAAGATTTACCTTTTCGAGTAAATACGCAGCACTCGTAGTTTAAGTTCACGTTCAATATTAGTGTCTGTATCCTTGAATTCCATGTCAGCCAGTAATTGCTCAGCATCATTATCATATTCAATTTCAAACTCTTGCCTCTTGGAATTGTAGCCACTCAACTCTGTCAGAGAAGGCCCCTCATCTGCTGAAATCTTAGGTTTTTTCTCTCCAATACTCCTGTCTGCATGAAAATCTGATGTTATAAAGACAAGAATCAGGCAATTAGTGTTGATATGGCCAGTTTTTGTGCTTCACAACCCAACTTGGAAAAGTCAAAACCTGAATGTAAAGCTGACGAAAACTACCCGCATTCCGTTACAAATCCAAATGTATATAGACATATAGTTATACATTAGTCCTCAAACGGTGGCAAACAAAAAAATGCATGTTCCAAGGATTATTATCCTACTCCTCGCAAAACTATATACTTGTCTTTGTAACAGGTTCACTCTTAGATCATCTAATCCACCAAAAACTAATTTATCATATGATTATCTAAGTATGAACTTTGATCAGATTCAATCGATGTATCGCAGTTGTAAGCATTATCTTACTAGCTGAATCAGAGACCATGATCCTACCTTCCACTTTAATGTCATCACGACCATCCTTAATTGGGACAATGTTGGATGCCCTCTTAACAGCTCCTGTGGATGTGTTAACACTGCTAGAACCTGCACCAGAGCCCAAATCTGATGCAGAACGTAAAATGAGTGAACACACGCACACATACAGACATGACTTAACATTAGTGATTCACATACCAGAAGTTAAGCTAGATGAAGATCGACCTACTGGAGCTTCTTTTCTTTGATCTTCACCCCTGATCATGCATGCCAAAAGGAATTAGTTAAATACGATAAATGAGCTGCGCTAATACTGAATACAGCACGGAGAAGTCAGCTATACTTTATTCCTGTTGAAAATGGAGACACTTCTTTCGTAGTAACTTCCCCAAGAGTTGAATATCCTGACAATACCAAAGGTAATGAACTTAAAGGGCAACTCTAAATACACAAATGCACTGCATATAGTGAAGGTAGAGAGCATTATGTACTTAAAAGAGTCAAAAGCAGAGACTTTTCAGGAAAGTAAAACCAAGCTATTAAAGATGTCAGTTTAAAAGCAAAAAAGATGAGATTAATGAAAAACATTTGGCTAAATGAGGATGGCACGTATATAAATGTACTAAAGCAGCAAACATAGTAGAATAGGTTTTGCTAGAAGCTTATTTTAGGCAAATGAGCAAGCACATGCTTTATCATTTTATCTGAAAAGGAATTACTGCCCAATTGCAAGTTAAGAAAAGCTTCCAAGACAGCTATAACATTCAATAGAATAGTGACAAGCTAACCTTTGTTAGTTTCACCATGTTCTCTGGCCATAGCAAGAAGTTCTTCTCTATTCTTTCCCATAACGTGAGACATGTCCTGGAGAGATTCAGCTAGAGTTGATACCTCATGATCCATTTCAAAGGTATAAACTTAAAAGCAAATGCCATACCGGAAGAGGAAAGCACGGTGAGTTCATGTATATAGTATTGTAGTGATCAATACATTGAGATTTGCTTTTTGTACCAACATGCTCCGCAACCTCAGTCCAGTTCCCCATTCCATACATTTCAATACCCTGTGAAAAGAAGTTCAATTCTTCAGGGTGAGATTCTCAACAGGGAACACCACCAAAGAGACTAGCGAAAATCACCAGCATATATACTAACTGACATAGAATTCAAGAATCTAAAGCTTGTACAGGAATACCTCCAGGATTAATATCTCCTCATCTGCATTCCAGTCAGGAGATATTAGGGGAAAAGACAAATTATCCTGTTGAAAGAAAATAGGTAAGGTAACAAAGAAAATATAAATTACTTCTCAACACACAAGAACTACAACAAAGATAACAAAAGAAAAAAGAACTGGTAAATGAAAAAGAGATGACTGCATATTAGATTAATTAAGCACAAACCAAATTCAGGTTCTTAGAAGGGAGGCAAGCTGTGTTACGCAGGTGCAGTATGTGTGGTCAATGTCCTATTTAAGGCACTAATGCTTAATTCTAACAGTTGCCCAATGCAGTATTCGTTTTGCCCAGGGCTTGGCTTAAAGCCAGTGCATGAATATGTGCGTGTGTTGCCTACGACTTTCACACTCTTTATTTCAGTTGTCTTGGTTAAAAGGGAAATGTGGGGTCGAATTAAATTTTAAACAAAGTTTGGCCTTAACTTTTATAAAAAAAACCCTGCAGCGGGTTGATAGTGGTGACAATGCCAAGGCCACAAGGAATAGAGGAGCAGGAAATAATGTCATCACCAAGAACCATCTACTAAATCCTCACCAGTGCAGATATCAGTCTTCATTGCATCTGACTAAATGCTTCTCATTTTATCCTGTCCCCTCCGTTAGTCCGTCCCAACTTCCTTACTTAAGGCTATAGACATGACTAAATTGCTAAAACGAAATTAATCCAAATTTGACGATGAATAAGAAAGAAAACAAAATCGAGGAGAGGAAGTGAAGGAAATTATGCATAAGAACATAGCAAGCCTCAACTAACAAACCTATTTTATATTTATCCCCTAGGATCACAGATTTACATTTTCTCAGTATAAATTATCAAACCTAAACGACCAATAGCACTAAAATGAGTTAAGAAAATGTCTCGAAAGCATTTCTGATATATGAGGCAGATTATCGTCAATACAGCAAAATATGATAATCAGTTAGCTATCTAATTGCTTCCATAGAGGAGTATGGTGTAAAATGGATTAAGTAAAGAACAAATCGGAAAGTACTGACAAAACAAGGTCACTAACCATAACCCTATATGGATGATTGCTTTTGTGAGGATGAACCTCGGCTCCAACAGAAAAGCACTCCACACAAAGATCAAAATCAGAACACATTACGCACTTAATGCGAATCTTTCCTGAGATATCTTTGTTGCAATAGTTGCAGTGGTATAAAGCCTTTTTTCCTTCGTTCATCTCCTGACCTTCAAGGACAAAAAAGTGGAGTTACCACAGAGGATGATAGACAGATAGAAATTGGTTTCACTCCCTACGTTCGTTAAGTACAAACAGTAGTAACCTCAATGAGAAGCAGATATAAATGAGTCACACAAGAACTCAACTTTTCCATGCTACATCATCTAACAGTCAATTACTAAAGGTTTTCATTTCTAGGAAATTATACCTGCAACAGCTCCCTCCATATTCTCAACATTTGAAGCACTTCGTTTCCTCTTTGATCTGTTGTGGGTGATCAGTAAAAATTGAATGAAAATGTTAAATTGGGCCAAGGAAAACTCGGGGAAAATATAAACAAAATCACAGGTGGTAGATTACAGAATGTTGTACAATATAACAGCATAAAAAATAGGAAGTGAGCTAGCCATGGCACTACCACCATTTATCACCTAATAGTGGAAACTGTAATCTGAAGGGCGTGTAATCACTTTATTATAGAAAAGGTATCAAAGTCAACAAATAAAGCCAAAATAGGGCGGCACAATGCACGAGGATCCCGCCATGTTGGGGTCTGAGGTCAGTTAATATAAGCACCCTTATCTCCACTTTTATGGAGGGCCTCGTGCATTACAAAATCCTGACCTCTAAGACACCAGGTAAGGAGTTGGAGTTCAGCTGGGGAACAGTAAAAAGAAGATTGTGAAAACTCTCATTGAATATTATCCTTTTATAGATTTTCCTTTCTTTTTCCTTTCCCTGTCTTAACATGTATGTTAACGCTGTCCAACTCGTATATCCTTAGAAGTCTCCTACTAAATTCATAATGTAGTTTAAGTCTTTATGGTCCGTTTGTCACAACTTTACCTTTTTATATAAGAAGCTCATCTTAAGCAGATTATTTCATAAGTTAATATGAAAGTGACAAAAATACCCAGCAATAACTTAAATCATCTTAAATCCCTCATCAGATGAGTTGGAGATAGTGAAATGCAAATGAGAAATAAAAAGAAGAAGAAAGAGAAAGTACCAACATGTGACATGTTGCATGATGAAATGAGGGTTATTCTCGAAATCTCAAATGCATAAGCTAGAAAAGCACCTCTTGAGGTACTTATAGATGGTAGTTTATTTTTGCAAGCTTACAGCGTATGCCTCAAAAAGCTGCAACAAAAGCACATTTTTAGCTTTTGTTTTAAGCATAAGCTATAAGCTGGCCAAAGTAAGCTGCTACAAACAGGGGGTTACTCTATTTATCCAGCCAAGTGCCAGATAAGTAGTAAATGTTAGGCCAAAATAAGTTGAATCCGTGAATTCATGATTGAAGTCTATTTATGCACTCAAAATGCAATATATTTATTTGCTTTCAGATGTAATGTGATGTATCCATAACTGGAATTGTTTTCTCACTTTTTCTACAGTACATACTTTTAAATTTCGCAAATAAGCATCAAGATTTGTGCCTTACTTGCAGCATCTTGTCTAATCTTGGCTCGGCAAGGGTTTCACATTGTGTTTGTGTGAGTGCATGTGTGTTGGTGGGGGGAGGAGAGGGCGAGGGGTGAGGGCAAGTGAGTTTTGATCTCTGAGCCAGCGTCAGTCACAATGGATCAAGTGATCGACCTCGCCATTGCGCCAAGACAGAATACCCATAATAGTTTAGTATTCATAAGCAACTGAAAACTATAAACGGCAAAGCAACATGATATTTTGTTAGACTAAAGACAGAAAACGAAGAACATACATGCTAGGAAAAGGAAAAACAATGTAATCCACTGATATTCAGTATAAATCCCCAACAACATGGGCCAACACACTTGTACATAGGTAAGCCCAGGAAACAGCCTATACTAAGGTGGAAGCCACATGAAGCCCCAAGTGTGAAAGCCAATAGCAAACCATATATGTGTGTGTGTGTACACATATATGGGAAGCCGCTTAAATTTCTGTCATAAGAATACATTACGCTGGTTATTTTGCCAAAGGTTGTAAAACTTTTGAATAGCAAGCAGAATCTGTCATCACACATAGCATAAATGTGAGCATACTGCATTATCCGAACTCCTTGTTATAGGCTTATAGCATAGCATATACGACTCATCGCTATCAAAGTTAAGAGTAGCACTAAACTTTCTGATTCTTTTGTCAAACATGTATTCCCTGTTGAGAGACATAAATCCCACATTGGGCATAAATCCACACCGGTAAATAACAAAAGATACTTCAATAAATAAGCCTTGTAGGCCTCTCCACTCATTGCCAATTGGTTTTGAGTTGGATGCTTTCACATAGTATCAGAGCCGGTCGATCCAGACCCAGCAGACATTTCAAAATTAGTTCCTCACTGTCACTCAGTCAATTTCTCCACGTGCTAGGCCCACTCAAAAAGTAGTCGGGCCACACGTGAGGGGGCAAGTTGAGAGATATAAATTTCACGTTGGGTATAAATGCACATTGGGTAAATAACAAAAAATACTTCAATATATAAGCCTTATAGGCCTCTCCACTCATTGCCAATTGGTTTTGAGTTGGATGCTTTCACACTACCAAGCAGTCGTACTCTCTATCATCCAAGCATATCAAAAAGGGGGTCAGAGAACAGATATGCTGACTGTTCAGAGAAACAAGCAGGTTGCCCTTTTCCAACAAAACTTTTGACATGTAAATTAGAAACTCTAGCATTATTCTAAACCTGAAGCAAATTCAATTTATAAACTAAATTTACCAACTTCAAATCTGAACAACTGGTCAAATCTACTACGGTTGCAAGTAAAACATATGAATAAATTGACCGTAAAAAAACTACAAGTGGGTCCCATTTCTAAAAAAAAAAAGATTTGGAAATTCTAGCAGTATTAGAAATAAAATCACTCTCTAAACCACGTTCACCATCTTCAAGATTAAGCAACTAATCATTTGTTCTAGGATTGCAAGGGAAACATGTCAGAACAAATTAACTGTTAAAAAAAGGGTCCCATACCTAAAAAACTTAGCATCATTCAAAAACATAAAAATCCTTTACTGTCTGAACCACACTAACCAGCTTCAAAATATAGCAATGAATAAATTAAACTTTAAAATCCACATCATTCACTAATTCAAGGCCAATTTTTTCCTCAAAAAGTACCACACACGGGGGGTGAAACGAAGCCAATTTGTACGGACCTTTGGTGGGGATCGTCATCAGCAGGATGGTGGACAGCACGTGAACGGCCCATTTGATCGGAACGCCACCTGATCAGGGCTCGATTTTGGGTGAAAGTGGTCAATTAGAACTTAGCTACTTATAATGAAGCCAGTGTATAGATAACGAAACCCTAGATTTTTGCAATTCGTATTAACGGTAACTGCAATCCAGTAGGCAGTTTTATGTCTTGCTCTTTTCTTTTTCCGTTTTTTTTTTGTGAGTGTTTTTCTTTTTTGTATATTTGAAATAAACCACACTCGCAACCCCTTAAATTAAGAAACTATGCCCAATTTTCGCTCATATATATTTCGATAACTACAGTCACAGGCCTTGAAAATGAATTTCGTTCACTGGAATTAGAAAAGAAAACACCTTTTATTACATGTATTTTTAGTTAAGTACTTTATCTTCATATACGAGAATAAAAGTCATATCAAATTGGTTATGTGAAATTTGAACGTTAAAACTTAAATTATACATTTTTTCATTTTGTGATTTTTCATACGGAAATTTTGACCAAAAAGAGACAGATTACAATAATACCATTTATGAGTTGACATAATAAAGATATTTCGTTAACTTTTTTGTATTTGAATTCTACCGAATAAGTTAGTTGTTTCGGGAAAGGAGTGCAAGTTAATTATGAAAATTTGATGACGAGGGGCCATATGTGTACTTTACCAATAATAATTGTTCGGTTCCTTTTTACGTTTTCTTCGGTTATTTCAGATATTACTCTATTTGGTTGGATTTTTCAAAACAATATTTTTTTATTTATACTTCTCGGGTTTCAACATACAACTTATGTAATTGTTCTAAATAGTATCATAATGAAGCGATAAGGGCTTTGTATATGGTAAGCTGCATGTCACACTTTAAACCAAAGGTGGAAAAAATCCCAATCTTGATATAGTTGGCATAAGGGTTTTAGGAAGATCATATATCAAACTATGGTTTCTAAATTCTAACAAAACTATACGAAATCCAATTGTTATGCCTTTGGATTTTGCTTCCATATCTTTCATATAAGAATTGAAAGTGATCGCTCGAAAAAGTAGCAGCACAACAAAAGAAGAAAAAATAATGACTGCAACCTATACCCAAGAAATTAGTAGGATCCTAAATTGTGTTACCATATAAAGCATTGAGCAACATTAGCAAATGTGCAGTAGCGTACCTGGCTTTGTTCTCCTTGTCCGGCAGATTTAGCTTCTGGTGGTACCGAAGAGAATCACTGTGAAAATCGTTGTTGTGACAATTGCCTTTTCATTCTGGCATCGTCGTCTACTTTCAATTGGACGGTTGGTAAAATCTAGGGTTAAAATGAGGAACCAATTAGAAAGATTATCACAACTCAATAGAATGAGGATGCATACAACTGACCATTGACAAAAAAGTGACAACCGGACGACGGAAGACCTCATCAGTTGGTTGTAACAATTCTTGTATCTAAGCTATCCTCGGTGGCCTCTTATACTTCAACTCACACGTGCATGCGCCCATGCTCGAGTGCACGCTAGTTTTTGAAATCTAACCATCAGATTGAGCAGATCAAGATATTTGGTAAATAAGTAAATATGTCTTACGTGTATAATAATGGTCTAAAGCTAGTTGTTAAGAGTTTAGACAGTTGCACAAATTGACAACTAACGAGACTCGTGTTTTCTTATCTCTACATAACATCATTTTCTTTCTTTTTTCTTTTTTGGCAATAAAAAAGAGATTTATGACATTTATTGTGTTATTTGAAAATCAAATCTAGCGACCATATTCAAGGAGAACTTATAAGGGGAACAGAGAAAAGATGGAGAACAACTTCCAACTTATAGATTCAATGGATGCCTTGTTGTGCTAGCATTTGTTATATTGTGTTGTTATAGAGCCAGTCAAGATGCTTGTTCACCAATCCAAAAAACAAATCGAACAAGCAATTTATTTAAAATGAGAAGACCGAGATATAAAATTGACATCTTGCATATTCATTTTTTTTTTCATATTTTAATAAATGAAGACCATAGAGTACGTCATTGCCCTAGATTCAAGAATAACTACATCAGTGCATAATTATCGAGAATTGGTTTTATGGACGTGCTTGACAACTTACTCTCGCTCAGCTTTAAAACATAAAAAAATTGGCAAGATGTAATTTGTTTGCCATGGCCAATATTATTTACCTAAAGAAGTCGTATTTGAATTGAACTTTAATTTTTTAATTCTCACCTTTTGTTTTAGGGGCTAAATAACAGTATTGACAAAGGTTTTTAACAATACAAATGAAGCTTAGATACGACTTTTGAAGTAAAACAACCCTTCACAAAGGAGACCTATTGCACTTGGCAACTTTTGCTTGCTGCGAACACTTGGCGAGTCTTGTCATTTTCCTCCCCTCTTGTGAGACATTTGTGACAAGAAAATTTTAAGGTTAATTATGCTCGGTAATCCAGAAGTTTATCTAAAAATAAACAGGGCTCCGTTCATCTATTTTTATTACCCTGTGCCCCTTGTTGTTTGTTGTAAGCTTACCCAAAGTCCCATCCCCTTATGGATCTGTTAAATAAAAGTTAGAATACCACATAATTTTTCGTAGTCTAGCGAAATTATCCTTAAGATGTCTTCCCATTCTTCAGTCACCACCGCCGACCCCGACCTCTATACACACCAGCGACCCCCGCCGGCCCACTTTTATCCGTGTCCGCCTATCCAAACACCACCCCGCCACCAAGCTCCACACCAAAACAACATTGCCCACTGCCACACACACACACAGAGGCGAACCACCACCAATGCACCCTTATCCCTCTCTGCTATAGAAACACCATCCCCCCCCCCAAACACCACTGAATATTGGCCATCCTACACACATGCACACACACTCCCGCTCCCACACACAGAGACCAGGGAACCACCACAAGGGCAACCACCTTCTGCCCATCCCCCTCACACACTAACAACCACGTTTTGTCAATCTCTATGTCTGTCTCTCTGTCTCTGTCTCTCTCTCTCACACACACACACACCCACACACCTGACCTAACCACTCTCATCTCCACCCCTATTGAACTCACTATTATTGCCAAACACCAAAATCTTTAACACCACCACCAGTCACAAAATACTCATCGGTGACCACCATCGTCACCAACCACAATACACAACCCCCAAGCAAACCTAGATCAATATGATGAACAATTATGGGTTTAGTTTACAGGAGAACGAACTAAGCTAGAAATATTTAACTTGCTGCGGAGTCCTGTAAGATTAAGCCAGAGTAGCTAAGCCGCAATTACTGGGATATTAAAAAGTAGGTCAAAATCAACCTAGTTCTCATATCAGAGAGTAGTGACTGCTTCGTATGGGTAAGCTTGTGTTGCATTTCCTTGATGGAAATGCCACTGGACTTGTTCTTGGACTTTCTTCAATAAATTGGGCACGATTTGTTATTGTCTTTGTGAATGTCTGGTGGTTGTCGCGTACATCGATGGTGGTAGGCTCGTATATGATCGTGGTGGTGGCGGGGCAATGGTAGTTGTGATGTGGATCGGTAGTGGTGAGTTCATTCTTGGGGGGTGGTAGCGGCGCTGTGGTAGGTTTGTTTTTGGTGGTCATGGTGGCAAGGTAGTGATGGTTGTGGTGTAGATTGGCTGCGATGGGTTTATTCTCAGTGGTGATGGCGGGGCAGTGGTGGGTTCATTTTTGATGGTTGTGGTGGGGAGGCAGTGATGGTTGTGGCATAGATAGGAGGTAGTTGGTTCATTTTTGGTGGTGGTGGTAGGGAAGTGGTGGTCGTGGTGTAGCACCGTCAAGCCACGGTGGGACGGAGCCGTATGTGATCATACCATTATAGTGATGGCTAATTGGGTAATTTTCTTACTCTCTCCACAATTATTTCTCTGACTTCTCATTAAAAAGCCTTCCATAGAAAAGCTCCATGACCGCCCCATCGTGCATTGGTGTGCGTGGAGCGGTGGCCAGAATCTGGCCTGATCTATATATTCGAATTCATATTCGTGTGTCTAGGATCTGAGGACTGGCATCTTTAGCGGCCATCGTCAGAAGGAGGGTGATCGACGGTGGACGACGACGGTGTGGAGGCTGGCGCCATCTCCCTCAACAACGATCAGGGATCGCGATGCAGCGATGTTGCTCCAATTCGTCGATTTTCTTCATATCTATGTAGATCTTGGAATTTCTTCATCCTCTAGATCTGGTAGATTTTAGTCGTTGGGATTATCAAGGGTTGATCAGTTTCTTTGCTTGTTCTGAAGAGGATTTCGTTGCTTGGGTTAAATTTGTTATCGCAAGCGGTGGTCAAAATTCTACTGGCGGAGGTCGGGATTCCACCGACGGCGATCGGAATTTTTTTTAGCAGCAGTAAGGGCTCAAGAGTTGGATGTGGGGGTTATCCATTATGGTTGATGGATACTGCGTCTAGGGTTTTGGTGAGGTTGTCCTTGAAGGGGGGGGGGGGGGGGAATAGGGCCTTGAGAGGGTTGGGGTTTTTTGGGTGTGTTTGTCCATTTGGGGGTTGGGGCGGGGATGATTGGGGGCCTAGGGAGAGGGAGGGGTAGTTCTGAAATCTACTCTGGGGTATATTAATCCTAGCCTTGTGTGTCTTGGGGGTGGGGGGGGGTCCTGTCTAGCTTAGCCCTATTATTGGTTTGCTGTCCGGTTTTACAGTTGACATGTTTTGGGTGACAATGACAATATTATGCACCAAGCAAGGATAACTGCTTCTTGTCTTTGTGCTGATCCCTTTGGTTGTCAGTGACACCTTCGATCATTTGTCCGGTTCAGTTGTCTTCCTCGTTGTAATATTTATGTCTTTTAAATTTTACGTTATCTTGTCTTTTGTAATTAGTGTACTAGGAATTTTATGTAACTTTTAGGCTTCTGATTGTTACTTGAAATTAGTTTGAAGTGTAGGATATGCTCTAATTTAGGCTAATTGTAATTGTATCGGGTTTATAGGTTAGTTGTCAATTTTTAATGTTAATGGTAATAATTGATATTACTTTTCATGTCTGTAAAATAGTTGATCTACCCGGGATGATCTGTAAAACTTTTTTATATATATAACATTTCTCCTCTTAATAAAAAACAAAAGAATTGGGTAATTTTATTTTTCAAGCAGGGGTACATAATCTTTTTATTAATTTGGTTAGCTTTCTAAATTGAAAAATAAGAAAGTGTAATTTCGATAGATATGGGGAGCCGAATGTAACAAGAAAGATAAAGTGTAATTTAATCCAAAATTCTAAGGTTTTTACAAGGAACGAATATTGAGATTTGGGTCGGCACTCGGCAGGCAAGAAAGATAAATTTTTAGTAAAAAAAAAAAACAAGCTATAGGGTTTTTACTCTGCCGGCTGCCGCGGCCAAAACGAAAATCGGGGAGCTAGGATAAAGATATCATCATTTCGGAGTAAAGGAAAAACGCTTGCCAAACACACAACTTAACAACAAGTAATTCAGTTTATTCTGGTAAGACCATTAATTCAAACCCATTCCTATTTTTCTTCCATTTTCCTGATTGATATAGTACATGTAGTGAAGTTGCGTTATCTGGGCCTTATGATATTTAGGATTTATATTATTATTATTATTATTATTATTATTATTATGAGTACTGTGGATTTGAGTTCCTGTCTTGGTCTTGCTCACTAGATGTTTGTGAAAATGTCCTTGAGAGAGTGTATATAATTTTGTCTACATGGGTTTGTCTTGAGATTGCTAGAAGTGTATGCCTAAATTTAGAAACTGGGTTATGCGCGTGCAGGGATGGTGGGTCTATCTGCTGGAGAGAAGCATTTCATACAGGGTGGAATCGCTCAAGACCTTCGTGCGGATGGTCGAAAAAGATTGAATTACAGGCCGATTTATGTTGAAACTGGAGTTATACCTCAAGTAAACTATTTTTTCTTACTAAGTATCACTCACCCATCTCATAATTTCTTGAAACAGTTTTTGGAAATGTATTGTTTTTTAACTAGTTTCATTCGTGAAACATTTCTTACTTGATTTGGTCTGTAATTACTAGCTGACTTCAACTTGATTTCTACATAATCCAATACCTTTTTAGCAATTTGCCAAAAGTCAAAGGTGTTAAAAGATTATGAAACAGACCAAGTATATGCTACTTCCTGAGATCTGTGAGAACTCTAGGGTTGACCTATTATGGCTTGATGACAGGCAGATGGTTCTGCAAAAGTGAAGATGGGTGCAACAGAAGTTATAGCCAGTGTGAAGGTATTGCAAGGTTGACGTTTCATGTCTCTTGAAAAGCTAAATTGCATTTTGTTTCCCGCTTTGCACTTTCAAGATAGAATTGGTTTTTAAATTTTCTATTTGATATGTTTGATTGCAGCTTGATCTTGCAAGACCTAACCCCTCGCAACCTGGCAAAGGAAAGGTTTCTTTATTCGTCAGTTGCAGTGCAACGGCTGGTCCAATGTTTGAGGTTGTATACCTTAATTCTAGTGCTTTCGTATTAGTCTAAATTGAAAACTTATTTGAACGCATTTTCATTCTTGTTGCTGTGTAACCGATATTGTTTTGCACAAGACGGGTAGCAACAAATCCTTCTGAAAACATAATTCATCCAAATAATGACAATGATCCTTGTTACAGCAAGAAGCTTGTTTATAAGGCGCTACAGGAATCGATTTAGGTTTAGTTGTCCTCCATCAGGAAGGTAGTGACATCTCTTGATGTATTTTATGATTTAAGTCACTACTGATAAAACTTTCAGTGATGAAAGCATGGCGTAACTTTTGGTGACTTTTTGGTGGAAGTGCTGCCTTCTGATTGCCTTTATTTGGAGGATAGACGCACTCTACTTTCGAGTAGTAATTGGGTGAAAACGAATTGCAGATTGATTGTTAAAGCAAATGGTCAATATATCATTTGGCATAGTCCCTTTTTGTCGTCGTCGTCATCATCTAGGCCTTATGTCCCAAACAAGTTAGGGTCCTTTTCTTCCATTCTCTATGGTCTAAGCCTTAGTCACACAGCGTGGGTAGGAGTGGGTGCGAGGTCCAGAGCAGAAGCATCACTGGTACAGTGGGCTTTGGGTGGAGCGGGAGTGGGTTTGAGATTCGGGAGCTAGGTGAGAGCATGACTAGGATTAAAGAATACTGCAACTAAGGTCCGAACAACATCATCTAGTAAGTTGCTAGCCATTAGGTCTGTTCTCAGCACTTATTTCCCGTTATTCTCAGTCTACCCTACCTCTTCTTAACCCGTATGCTTGTATTCCCTTTTTTGTGGTGCTGTATTCCACACAACATCGTGTCCAAGTGCATTTATACATTTTCTGTATATCTGAAAAGAACTTTATATGATTACATTCGAAGGAGCACTTCAAGATTATGTGGTAAAATTAGCAGTAATACCTCCTCTTCTCAATCCTATTTTGTAGTTTGACATAGAAGCCATTACCATCTGCTAGTGAATATAATTGGAGCGCCGAGTCTAAGTTGCTGGTCTTATTTGTGATTCCTCGTTCCATTTTGTCACGAACTAAGATTCTTACCCCAACAAAGTAATGTTAATTTTTTTTACCTTCCTGGCGTTTCATCCCCTTATCTAAGTTCGTCCTATTTGTCACATTTACAGGGAAGAGGAAGTGAGGAATTGTCTACAGAACTCTCTGTAGCTCTTCAGCGATGTCTTTTGGGTGGCAAAAGTGGAGCAGGTACCATTTTGCAACAAAGCAGGAGAAATCCCCAAATCCTTTTCTATTAGCAATTCACTCCCACATGCAAGTTTAACTTTTCCTGCATACCCTTTTCTTCAGTTAATAAAGTAAGCACATTGAAAGCTTTCAGTCTGATAATATGCAGCCTTGTAATTCTTCAGGAGCTGCATTTGATCCCTCGTGTCTGTCTATTGTGGATGGAAAGCTTTGCTGGGATGCTTACATTGACGGCCTTGTAGTTAGTGCAGACGGGAATCTGTTAGATGCCTTAGGAGCTGCCATCAAGGTATTTGTGTAACTGTTTTTGCGTTTAAACCAAACCGTGCTTGCAATTTTGTTTCTTGCACTTGTTCTTGTTAAGATGACGAACTGAATGGTTCATTATCAGAGCTTTTTCTTTCTATAGGCTGCTCTGACCAATACAAGAGTTCCAGTAGCCAATGTCCCTGCTGGTGCCTCTTTGGACGAGGACCCAGATGTTGACCTTAGTAGTCAGGAAACAACAAGAATCGACACATCTGGGGTCCCTGTCATAGTTACTTTAACAAAGGTGACAAGTTCGTGTGAAATTTAATTAACTTCAAAGTTAATTCTGTTAATCATGCCAATACTGTTGCAGGTAGGGAGGCACTATATAGTAGACGCAACTTCGGAAGAGGAATCCCAGATGAGCTCGGCTGTATCTGTTTCTATTAATAAGGAAAGGCGTATATGTGGACTGACCAAACGAGGAGGTGCAGGCCTAGATCCAAGCATCATACTTGACATGATATCTGTGGCCAGCCATGTTAGTGAGCAGTTAATGAACAAACTGGATTCAGAAATAGCTGCTGCTGAGGCTGATGAGCAGGACACATGAATGTAGGCTTGAAATAGAACATGAAGAACTATGTTGTACTCATTTCACCGCATTATCAGCATCATTTCGCTACTTTATTGTGTTACGGATGGTATTCCATATATCTTTTAAAGTTTCTTAGGCAATATTGTTTGTTGCCAACTTTGCATGGTTAGGAATGATTGTTAGAGAGAAAAAGAAGTCTTTCCCCGTTTTCTTTTATTAGGTAAAGCTCAAGTAGGCAGATATCAGTTCTCATCAGAGTAATCTATATCTATATATATATATATATATAATATATAACCAGTGAAGCAGGAAACACAACGAAAATTAAATTATAGTTTCTTTTCACAATACATTATCGTTTATTTGGGCGATATATTATTACATTATGTTTTCAATGTGAAACCAATGAAACAATCGTTGAGGTGTGTTTGGGTTAACGAGAAATTTAAACTAAATACAATCATGAATCCAACCAAACCAATTGATATTTCAATCAAGATGTTAACTTCACAATCTCAAATAATATAGAGTAATAAGTAAAGAAATTGAGTTAGCATTACTCGACAAGGAAAAATTTTAACATGGTTTGGCTTGAACTACCTTCAAGCCTACTGAAATCAATAAAACAACCCTAGAGGGGGGTGAATAGGGTTTTTGAAAATTAATGGAAAATTTAAACTAAGTACAATCATAAATCTCAATCAAACCAAGTAATAATTCAATGAAGATGCTAACTAAACAATCTCAAACAATTAAAGAGCAATAAGTAAAGAGATTGAGTTAGAGATACTTGACAAGGAGATTTAAATGGTTCGGCTTGAACTACCCTCAAGCCTACATCCACCTCTTCAAGGAAGTCCCTTGCAAAAGCACTAGAATCCACTAGCAACAATCTTCTTCCGGGTCAAGATCAAAACCCTTACAACACTTGGTGATATTCCCACACCAAGCACAAGCCTTGAATCCACAAAGCTCACCCAAGACTTGACAAACCCAAGCCTTGATCACAATCCTTTTACAAAGATCAATTGTGTACAAAGAAACCTTCTTGAAAGGAAATGAGTACAAATGAAGCTCTAGTACAATAGAGAGATGAGAGAATTGATGACTTGAAGAATGCTCACTCTCAATCAAAGAATTGCTCACAAAGATGCTCTCTTTAATGATGTAAAATCATGAAGATGAAGAGAGAAAAGTTTAATCTATGAGCCTTGATGTTTCTCTAATGAATGGAGGCTTAGAATGTGGTTTCCATGGTGTATGATGAAGCCCCAAACCATTTATATAGAGAGCAAATGAAATATAGCCGTTATAGGCATATATGGGCAAAACTGCCATTGCAGTCGACTGTATTCCCAATGCAGTCGACTGTATTCCCCTAAAATAGCCGTTGGAGCTGAATTTTGACCAATGCAGTCGACTGCATTGCAATGCAGTCGACTGGATTCAAATACAGTCGACTGTATTACCCTACTGCCTATCAGCTGCCTCACGGAA